>JAMPIV010008587.1:0-72059 GCA_024509875.1 Oreohelix idahoensis | reverse complement strand
CTCTTCAAAAAAATGTAATTGGAGCTCTCAACCAGGCAAATGAAAGTATTACTAATGTCTTCAATGCTTTCAAACAAGCTCGCGGTCTGTCTGGCGAAGAAGATAATGGACTGTATTCACTGCCAAAAAAAGATAACCGAACTGATTTTAAACGTTCCATAATTCGTCCGTTTGTCCGATAACGCCATGTATCTTTTATTTTTTGTAGCCATGTTCAATATTCGTTTCTTTCTGTCCTTTTACATGTAGCGGGTATGGATGGGGGGGCGAATATAATCAGTTTATGGCTCCTTGGATGACTACGAATTGATTGTAATTGTTCATAGGGCCGTGAATTATAGCATTTCGCGGCAGAACGCGTAGAATACATTATCGGTGATCGTGCTCGTTCGGACTTGCATTAATCACCTGCATGTTAGGTGTATTGTCGTGTTATAACTGTTGTTTTCTAGTGTATTTGGTTCTAAATTTTATTCAGTTCCGTACCAATGTTTGTAAATCTATCGTGTTTTTTCTGACACTTACTATCATTCAGATTATCTTTTTGTTGTACGACCGTTAATGAGTCCATGTATACGTCACTAATTGTTGTGTAGCAGGTTAATTATCTATTCAGTTCATTCTTTATTTCACTTCGGTCTAGTCAATTAGTTGTAAATGCATTTTTATTGTGAAAATTGTTTTTTGCATTGCGAACACTCAGATGCTCTAGCAAAATCGAAAGCGTGTAATTTGGTCTACACTGTTGGAGTCTCTTTTTATCATTATTACCTGATTATCGGTGTGACGTGGAAATACTCTGTTGTGCAGAGTTAGCCTGGTAATAAGATTTACCATGTCCTTTTGTGTTGATGATCTACCTCGGTTATAATTGTCTCTTATAATTATTATTGCCTCTGTTATAACCCCTATTTGGGTTTGAATCATAATATTCATGATCATATCAACATCATGCTGCATTTATATTGAGTATCCCTGTAATATTGTTTCTTTTGTCTCCATGAAGCACTTGGGTAGTTCCTATAGCTACTCCCTTTCCGAGAATTTCTAACATTATGGGTACCCCTCGCGTGTCGAGGACTATCAGCCCGATTCCAGTTCTTCAAAGAAGAACTCTGATTTGAGTGGTTATCTTGGTTTTGATACTTATTCCAATTAACCTTTTTATCAAATTTATTTTTAGCTCCTTGGAATTTGTGTGAGTAATTCTGATTATATTCTGTTGCCGAAGCAACTGGCATACTCTCTTTAATGTTAGAGTTACTAAGAATCATTGTCAGGGTGTGCCGTGGCATACTGGTCACAATATTCTTCCATTTGCTTTATTGTACCAGGTTTACGCTCATGTAAGAACTCTAGGAATGATTTATTTACAGAAGACATGACCTTGTCTCTTAGCAATAAATCCGTAAGACCATCAAATGTTTTTCTGTTTTTGGGATAATTCAATCCATCGTGAAAGTGTAATTCGTGCTTTTGAGATGAAATCTGAGAATTTTCTACACCTACCTCAGGTCTCATTGTTTTTAAAAAAACAAAAGACGACAAACCTTCCTCGAGACAGCTGATATCTCTTTATCAAAGCTGCCCTAACAGCATCATAATTATCTTTGTCGGCCTCTTCAACAAAAATAACTTACTCAGAGGGACTCCCCTTTTAGATTTTCAGACAACTGATTCACACTACTGTGATTTTGTCAACATTATGAGATCGACAAGCCCGTTCAAAATCTAGAAAGCCAAAATGTTTTTATGTCATCACTGGTAGGGTTAAACGCTGGTACCTTGACCTTGTACACAAAGGGTTTACCCATTACCACCAGATGCCTGATTAACATTACTCATACATGTCAATTTTAATTTCTCTAATTCAACCTCATGATCTCTTATTGCCTTTCTCTCTTCAGCACCTCTATCTCATCTTTTCTGTTCTGCAGCAGCAGCAGCAACTTTCTTGTTCTGCAGCAAGCTTCTTTAATTTTTTCTGTTCTGCTGCAGCAGCAGCAACTTCTAATTTTTTTTGCTGTTCTGCAGCATCTTCTAATTTTTTCTGTTCTGCAGCAGCAGCAACTTCTAATTTTTTCTGCTCTGCATCAGCTTCTAATTTCTTCTGTTCTGCCTCAAATCTCCTTTCCTCCACTTGCATCTGCAATTTCTTAAGTTCAGCAGCAGTATCAGCTCTTTTTTAATCTTTTTTCTCTTCAGCCAGCGTTTCAGCTTTTTTTTCTTCAGCTAGCAGCTTTCTGCTTTCTTCTTTTTTCTTGCAGCAGCTTTTTTTTTCTTTCTATTGAAGTTTTTTCTCTCCTCACACAGTCCGCAGCTTTTTTTTCCTCAGCAGCAGCTTTTCTTTCTTCAACAGCAGCAGCAGTTTTTTTCTCTTCTGCAGCTAATGCTTTGTCATATTGAGCAACAGCCCATTGTTCTAAGTCTTTTCCAGTCTTATCAAGAGATTTTCCTTGTGCAATGAAATAATCTAATGTAGACATATTGTCTTCTTAAATCAGAAACCTGAAAAAGTAAATAAATTACCCTATTTCACTTTAATGGGAGACAAGTCTATACCATAGACTTAGTCTTAGTCCAAACTTGTATGGTTTATAATAACCAATGATAACTTGAGTACCTGTGGACAACAATAACTGTATCTCAAATACTGTGGGGACAAGCCTTACAAAGGTCTTGTATACCTCAATGTAATCAAAGATCACTTGAGTACCTGTGGAAAAAATATTTCCCTTTACCAATCACTTTGGGAGACAAGCCTTACAAAGGTCTTGTACATTTTTTTTTATAACAATAACAATCATAAAGTACTGAACTGTACTATACTATCAGTGTATACCACTATACGTCATATGTCAACTAAAGACATTACAAAGGACAAACAAGAAAAGACAATATGAACACATTTGCAGAGATCAAATTAAATTAAATAGGAAAAATGAAAAAAATGATCACAGAAACCGTGATGATAACTGCCATAATATAACAAGACAAATAACGCCACAGTGTATAAACATAAGGGTGTAAAAAACTGAAATGAAAGAAAAGATGAGACCTACAATTATACAAACAAATCAAACAAAACTAAGGAACACAAAATTATTACCAAAAACAACGAAGAAAAGAACACCTCATCACAACTAACAGAAATAGCAGCAAATTGTTGCTAACAAATTTCCAATTAAGAAAATGTGTACCTATAGAATACTAGTCCAGACCAATGTCACTCGGCATACCTCGTACTAGTCACACAGAACATAAACTAATTTAATACATAACAAATAACATGTAAGCATAAATAGCATATAGCATACAACATAATTTATGTCATGAATGGAATGTGTTGCAGGTATAGTGTTGTAAAGCAGGCACAGTTTATTTTAATACTAATAACTTGCCACTTTATTCAGTAATAGATTTAATTTTAAACTATTACACAGTCAATTTTTCTCTGTTGAGCATATGAAGATCCAACGATGAACTATGCACTTTATGTTCAACAACACTGTGATTCTTCTGTACGTTGAGAAATGTCAACAATACTGCTCCAGATATTTTCTACACTGATACCACTGTCCTGTGTAATACTGTCTGTACAGCGAAAAACTGTCAACAAGCGCTGACCTAGATACAGCATCCTATCGGTAATACAGGTCAAGCTGACATCGACTGTATAGCTGTCCTACTGGTGTTGATGTGGTCAAACAAATGTTCTTTTAGCTGTAAACTGTGATTCTCAACACAAAACTGCGTAAGCTGGACCCAGGAATCTGGCTCGCCACTGTAAAGTTTCTTTTCTTCTTTCCACTCTGTAAAGTGTCAGTCTGTATGCCCTGTAAGGAAGAGTGGTGTGTTGTTGAGATCAGGCATGCTCCAGTCTACCCAGCTGTAAATGGGTAACTCACCCTAGTCCTGAGTTAGGGAAGGCAAAGGCTCCAGGG
Organism: Oreohelix idahoensis; assembly: GCA_024509875.1. NCBI lineage: Eukaryota > Metazoa > Mollusca > Gastropoda > Stylommatophora > Oreohelicidae > Oreohelix > Oreohelix idahoensis. Next base: position 68,115 of record JAMPIV010008587.1, on the reverse strand, counting down.
GAAGCAGGCCCTAAACTTGGTCACTTCAACCGACGCAGGATGGTGTATGTATGAAGTAGAAGTGTAGAGTGTGATTACCGCGAATGGTGTACTGTTCGTGTGCTGACCAATATAACCACTCATACACTTGTGTCTACAAGGCACCAATGCAGACTGCTGGAATCTTTGTTTACTCAATTTATTCAGACGTACACACTGGGACATACGAGTACATCATGGTATGTTGACATATCAATTTGTAGGTATACATAGCAGATCTGAAGTCATGACACATTCAGAAATAATGGGCAGTACATCAAAAGTTCAATGTCATGATATATTATGGCCGCATCCCCCTATCTGACTAAACGCGTCAGTGAAGGCAGATCGGTAAATAACTAAAGTTACTTGACGTCCATAGTTTGTAGTATATATTATGAAACCACGAAGGGGGGGTTTCTAGCAAGATTGAGATCTCCCTGTCACTGTCCGATAATAGGATAAATAATCTGTTCTCTTGGCAGTGATCAAAACATATGATGACCGAAATCTAACATGGCTGCCTCCCTGAGTTGTCGTTCACTCATTCATAGGAAGGAGAATATAAGCCAGAGTTAATTTATAATGGGTATATAAATGATTTCATAAATGTTTCCATACAGCTCTACGGTGATCAGGTTAATTCACGTAGCCATAACCGCTGCAGGAAAGTCTGTCATCTTCGTCGATACAAAACACGACCCTAGCGATACGAAGCACAATGTTCCATCTAGGTTGAATCGACATGAGATCATCAAAATAGGGTCTGGCAATACATGGAGTCCGAATTATACATTGTACCGTACCTTAGGAGAGTCTCTAACATAAACTATAGTAGAGATACCATCTCCTTTAGAAGAAAACCACTTCCTGAATCATATTTCCTTAAGAATCTACCAGCCCTTTGAAAAATGCGTACCCGCCATTATCACGGTACATCGGAACTCATCACGACTTGTCAAGACAACTCATACTTCCGCTAGACCGGAATAACAAGAATCTAGTCCCTCCTACCCATCCAAAATATACAATATAGGACTGATTCTACTTGTACTAATAATATGTAATACATATGAATTCAGGCCATAAACACAATAAGCAAATTAATATATTTTCTGGCCCTAAAAAATAAGTACAAACGTAAGCGCAATATCCTTGCGCCGGATCAATATCCAGAACGATTACTCCTATAATCAAAAGTGTGAATCAAACATGGATTCTCTCGCTTTTACCATAGACAGCATTTTCATACACAAATGAATGAATGTCTATATTTTTTTCATATTAAATAGCCATATCGATTTTTGTAATATGTGCGTCAAAATATGCACGCAACAGTTCTGTAATCCTTGGTTAACCCATTGTATTATTTGTCTTCATTTCATCCCTTTATAATTTAATATTAATGCTATAATTTATTCATTAATAAGAGTATAGATTAATATGATTAAATTTTTATGAGTTTTAAGGAGAAATTATGGACTTTGCACCAATTTGCAGTGATGGTCCAAGAAATGGGCAATGCACTTTATTGCTCATGATTATGACATAATATACTATGATTAATTATTATAACTTTATAACATATTAAGACATATTAAATATTAATTAGTACACTTTCTCAGTACTACAGTGGGAACTTGGTGACAATTAAGATTAAATAACCTAACTATTTAGGAATAATACCCATAATTATTGAATATTAATATTAAGTGCATGATATAAATTTCAGCACCTTATATATCTAACTATCATAACTATTTATGATAGATATTAGCAGGTATATATATATATAATATTTTTACAAAATATTATAGATTTGTGGAACTTATAAATAACAGTACGGGAATACTGCAATTTCTTATATTAATTATTCATTCGTTGAGTAATTATAATTATCGACATAGATTCTAGTGGTGATTACAAGACATAAGTAATTGAATACTTAAATAAATTAACTTCAAGATGCTTAACTTAGACTATTTTATTAAAAATGGTAAGGATTTTGGAAAAAAAGGAGAACTTCTCGAGGCTTATGCATTGGCTGAATTTACAAAATATAAGGCAGAAATGGAAGAACTTGAAAGAAAAGAGGCTGAAAAGAAAGCTATTGCTAAGGCAGAGATGGAAGAACTTGAAAGAAAAGAGGCTGAAAAGAAAGCAGAATTAAGACAAGAAGAAGAAAGAAAGATGGCAAGAGATGAAATCCTACGGATTGAAGAAGAAAATAAATTGAAACGACAGGAAATCATACTGCAGCAAGAAATGGAATTGCAACGGCTTAAATTGGAAACAGCAAAACTTAATTCACAGGGTGCTGCAGCAAAAAAAATGATAATGCTCAATCGGGATCTTCATCCAACCGACTTAAGGGCAATTATTACTTTAAGCTACCACCTTTCAAAATACACGTGGACGACCTATCATCATGGCTGGCGCGCTTTGAGGATATATGTAAGGTCAATAACCTTGACAAAACTGCATGGGCACTTAAACTTAAGGAATTTCTGGATGGCGAACCTTCAAGTGCAGCACAATATATTGATCCTACATTAGCCACAGACTATGAGGCCATTAAGACTTTGTTATTACGTCGTTTCCACTTGAACGAAGAAGCATGTAGATTACGTTTCAAAAGTTTGTTGCCAGATGTAACCGAGTGGTTTCAGTATGAATGTTATTACTGGCCATAAATGTACTCGCATTTGCTAGCACAAACACGAGTCAATATAACATAATTTCCCGGGCATTGCATCAATACCTAATACGGCCTGTCCTAATCCTGGACTTATAATAGCTTAATAGCTTCATACATCTCCACACTGCAGTTAATATATAATATGGCCTGTCCTAATCCTGGACTGATAATAGCTTAATAGCTTCATACATCTCCACACTGCAGTTAATATATAATATGGCCTGTCCTAATCCTGGACTTATAATAGCTTAACAGCTTCACAAATCTTCATACTGCAGCTAAACATAATATGGCCTGTCCTAATCCTGGACTAATAATAGCTTAATAGCTTCATACATCTCCACACTGCAGTTAATATATAATATGGCCTGTCCTAATCCTGGACTTATAATAGCTTAACAGCTTCACAAATCTTCATACTGCAGCTAAACATAATATGGCCTACAAAAGTACCTTAATACACAGCGAAGCCTGCATCACCCGGCAGCTTCATTAATCTTCAAAATATGGCCTACAAAAGTACCTTAATACACAGCGAAGCCTGCATCACCCGGCAGCTTCATTAATCTTCAAAATATGGCCTACAAAAGTACTTCAATACATAGCAAAGCCTGCATCACACGGCAGCTATAATAAGGTTCATATGGCCTAAACAAATCTTCACTGCAGTGTATCACATAGGCTGTACACACAGCGAAATATATAAGTCGACATTTTCTCAAATCCTACGTAGGCATACATTATCCAAAAAACACTGGGACTCGACCTACACGGTCCACGCCCAAAACACAACTCCCGCAATCACACACTAGTCCCGCCAAAAAACCCGTCACGAGATTCGGTTGTCTTGAACACCGTTCTCGATAACACATGCAGACTAGCGAGCTATTCACATGACTCAAAACAGTACAGAATAAATACATTAAACAGCGTTCACACGCTTATCTGTACTCTGTCACCCGAAAATAGGAAAAGATAATTCTATCCTAAAGTCAAACAAGTATCCGCTTAATCAAGCGTTGCAACTCGAAATTTAATTTGTCTAAAAAACCATTCTAAAGATTACTTCCCCTTCCATAAGTTCCACCTGCAACAGTTACCACCCGCTCCGGGAAAAAAAATGATTCTATCATTTTTTTTGAAAAAATTAACTCCCAAAAACGAAAAATTTAGAAGACAATTAAGCTGTAACGTATGCCTACAAAAATGTCTTATTTTAAATCAAAATTATATCTACAACAAATATCAGCATTAAAGTGTAAAGTAGCAATTAAAGCATACAGCATAACCAGCTAAGTATAAAAAGTAATTAGCTAAATATACAAATATGATCAGTTCCAAAACTAAGTTACGTATATTTAGTACAAACCAAACCGAAAACAACCAATCGAAAGAGAAAACACAAGATCAATCAAAAGAAGAATGATCTGTAAAAAAAAAGGAAAGTAAGAACTCAACAATACCATATACTCATAATTAAGTTGGACAATTACATGTAAAATAAATACAACTATCATAAGTAGATATGTTATATCAAGTCATATAACCACTCCAACAATACAAAGAATAGAGGTATAAGTGTTGAAAGAAGACAAAGTATACAAATAGAATCAAGTAAAACGAAGATGAGGTACGAAAGTATAAACAAGATATGAAATCCATACCGAAAAGACAACAGAAAAGGAGGAATGAAATGAAGAATAGTTACCAAAGACAGATAGAAAGCAAAGGCACGAACGCAAAGAAAGTCAATAACAGTACATACTAATAACTGTTTTGATCAGATAACCTATTCAAAAATAAATATATAAACATGATCGAAAGGCACAACACAAAATATCAAAGTATATCTATACTAATACCATAACTAAACAAAAGCTAATAAGTAATTTAACCAAGTTATAAGAGTTATACAAAACTGAAATAAATAAATTATAGGCATCGAACAAACAAGTAATAGCATTACTATAACTAATACGACCAACGCACAATCAAGCGCTAAAAATAAAAAATACATCATAATAAAAAAACAACTTTTTACAAGAACAAATCACACCACAAATAAATGATATCAAGAAGACAAATGCGGGGTACCCCCAAAAAAAAATTACAATCCCAAAAAAAAAAAAAAAAAATCATTTTTTTCAACAGTACCGTACAAACATATTTTTTTTCTCGATAAGTTACATAAAAAACAGTATTTAATTTTTAAGTAATTCAATAATACTTTAAGTAAAGCCTAATAATGAAATCAATATTTTAACAAAATGAGTGAAATATAAAACAAAAATCCTATCTCGAAGAAACCTTTAAATCAACACATGTAAATTTAATTTATCCTTTAAGTTCTTTCTGCTGACAATTACGTTCAGCTCAGTATAATGCTATTTAGCTATAACTTTATCAAATCGATAAATCTACATTATAAATAAATCTTGTTACTATGAAATATAAAAAAGGTTCTATAAAAATATCTACAAAAAAAAATAAGTTTTTTTTTTTTTAAAAAAAAATCTGCTAGGAAATAATCTGCATGCCTGACTGGCAAGAAAATCAAGTTCTGGAAAAATCGAAGTTTCACAAAAAGTTAACAAATCCAAATACAAGATCATGTATGATACATGCAAGCTATTTTCAAAATTACATTTCACAACATACCAGATAATACACATCTTCTCTGTATGTTCTATATATTAATTAATCATGACATCAAAACATGAGAAAAATATAAATTAAGTGAATAACGAACACTCAGGACTATCTAAAAGTAACCACTACATCAACACAATAAATGAGTTTGTGCAATCTCATCATGTACAAAACTATCCTAAACAACACAGTTGCAAAAATTCTAAGTTGAACAGAGTAGTATAAAGGATAATAATTACATACTACACATTATCAACACAATAATATATAAATAGCATAAAAATGTATTAATACATCATCAAAATACAGACATATAAATAACAATAAAAAATTATGGCAATCAAATGATGCATAGAAATAATCATTACAACAAAATTATATGTTATTTCAAAACAACAACATGTCATGTACTAATATAGAATACAAAAATATCATCTTCACATTAAAAAAAAATAAATCAGACGCGAAGTCTCCCACTCTCTTGTAAACATGCTTGACCTTCAGAAAGCAACACCTCAGATTTAGTTTGACGCTGACAGGTTTCGGTTGACTACTCGAGCGGAAAGTTGACTCACATTTCTGACCGTCAATATGTCACAGAAGCCTTGACCCTTATCGTAACGTAGCTTCTGTCAACAAATACAAATGAAAATTTCCATTTTACTCAATAGTGAAATTTAATGAAAAAAAACGTAGAAATCACATTTACAATTACCCAACACCGGCTTGTGTAAAAACCCGGTCTCTTCACGATGTCACTAGCTCTCTCTATCACATGTAGATATCATAGAATTCTTGGGGACAACATGACCGACCTTGAATGTCGCCGCTGCCTTACGCTGAAACAAAGTGTTACATTGACAACAACAAGTAGAGCAAGCAATAGTATTCAAGCATCCACTGTTATTTTTACTCTGTTTACTTTGATTATAAATGACTCTGGGCTCATGTTGAACAAAATTAGCACAATTGCGCTTATTATTTGATCTATGATCAAAATACTTATTATTACCGTTGCCTTGTTTACAAATAATGACCTTAGTCTTTTGTTTAGGAACATTACTCTGGTGATGTAAAGCAACATTTGAAAAGCTATTATCTCTATCATACTTTCCAACATTCTTACAATCAAAACTTTGAGATTTGTTAAATTGTCTACAGTATCTACGAGAGGGAAAATTATTATTTTCTGATCTCCCTTGGTACTGTTTACTCTTGGGGTTATCTCTCTTTCTAGAACTGTTTTTCTTTTCCCTTATGGGAATATATTTACCAATAGTTTCAAACTGACTGTGCTGAGTTTGACAACTGCCAGAAACAATAGTATCTCTATTGTTCCGCATATGGGTTTCATCTTTGGAACAAGTAGTAATAGTCTTAACACCCGCTATTAATTTCTGAGTATTTCCAGTAGTAGAGAAATATTTGTTCTTATGAATCTTGACCTGAAATTTATCACCTATCTTTTCCTGACCAACAGAACTGGCTGTTACACAAGAATCTTTGTTGGTCTGACGCCAAGAATTATTACTGGAACTACCAGTAATATTAGAACTAGGAAAGTTGTATTTCCCACGATAAGATCTATATTTACTATGTATGACATCTCTCTGAGCTACTTTCTGTCTATCATTGTCAACATTGACAGAAGAGCACCTTTTGTTTTTCAAAACCATATCTAGTAAGCCAAATATTCTTTCCCTTGCTTCCGCAATTTCATTATCTTTAAGTGAAATCGTTTCACTTAACCTTTTATTTAACTCCTTAACAGCCAAAACTTTGTCGCTTTCTTCTGCTAGCAAATTTTCAATTTTAGCGACCTTCTCTTTCTCAGCCGTCAACTCCACCAATGTCTTTTTCTCTAACTGTTCTTTATTTGCTCTCAACTGAGTCAACTCTAGTTGTAGTGACTGAATCTTAATATAATCATTGCTATCATTAAGCTCATCAATCTTTTCTGGAATCATCTCATTCTTTTCTTCCTGTTGGAGACCAAGATTCGCAATATCATCCATTAAATCAAGAAGTGACTCTGTATAAGACCTATCACGTTTATCGGTCTCAACTTTCAAATTCTCATAAATCTGCTTATTTTGTTGGACCTCCTGTGTAATATTTTCTACCTCAATTTGCTTATCTTTCATCTGGACTTCCAATTGCTTTATCTTCAACAATGCTAAATCCAAACTTGCCTGCACACTAGCAAGTTCTGAGTTTGACTTTTGCAATTCACCCGTAAGTCTAGACACTGTTTCATGTACTTTACTCACTTCAGCGGTACTCTCTAAGAAGTTTTCCCTTTGTTGTTTTTTTCTTCTTAATTCCTCATCTTCTAACCTCTTTTTCTGATCAACAGAAATGTCGTTGCGCATTATCTTACGTATACTCTTCAATATCTGATCGCGCTCAACACCCATATAGTGGTACGAAAACAATCGAAGATCCATAAGCATACATCTCCACACTGCGCTAAATCTTTAGCCATCCTTAGATGAGGATGAGAGTGAAAATTCTCCTCAGCAAAATATCTTAGCGCTCTTGACGCATTGACCAAAAATCTGTCTATCACATGTTCCTCAAGCTGTGGGCCTTTTAATTGTTGATAATCTCTACCTTCTTCCCACAAATAAGCCAATACAGGCCTCATATCCTCAGGATCTATATCATCATCATCCATAGTGATTCACTTACTTAAATCAATATATCTAGTAATCACATATAGTTATGACAAATTACTGTCCCAAAAGGTTGGACAATTAACTTTCCAGCTCACAAAGCCAACTATTTGTCAAGAAATGAGCTTATTCCTCAATTCTGTATCACCAATTCCTTTTTATAGCACCTTTATCAAGTCACATCATTATCAGGAAAATCGACATATGTCAACAGCCATTAACACCTATGCATCAAATCTTAATCATATGTCAAATTAGACATAAACAACAATAATAACAAAATGAGCAATTAGGGAGGCCCAGCGACATATATGAAGTGACACAATTTACACAAGACACAATCACTTATCTGTCAATGATCCCGCTTCTTTTCCGCCACGACACTGGATATCACATAGACTGCTAAAACCTCCACTGCGGGAAAGCACTGCAACTTGATTCGTTTCTCTTCAGGTAATTTCGTCAATATGATATGTGCTTAACAATGCACAAGTTGACAGGAACCATAATACAGCACACACTGCAACTCTTGACTCTTCTGTAGTCTGAAATGCACACGGCAACTCCGTGTATCATAACATCTTGAACTTGTGATGGTGACAACTGGCACAGGTAACCCGAATATTGCAGAAATCTGTCACAACCCGTACAAATGCTGGTACAAATACTGTCCAAGTCTAATTGAACTTCCTTGACCACTGCAGACGTTGTTGTCGTCTATAGGCATGAAATAGGACGTCAATTGCTACTGGTGTAAAGTTGCCTTCTACCACGAATAAAGCGTGCGTCGTTTCTCAAATGCGCCACCCAGGCAGATAATAACTAGGTCACAGTTCTGAAGTACAGGAGATTCAAGCCACGCCTACATAAGGTCAATTATAACAAAGTCAAGTGTTCTACACTCTTGTCACGTGCAAGTCATATGTATTATTTTCAACTTGTAGTGACTGATCCTCTAGATATGTTATGGTCTGGTGGACAAAATTTGATTCACTTTATCCTCTTGCTTCAAGTACATATCACTGTAGAGGTAACAATTTCTTAATCGTATACGCCACTCAGGCACATCTTAAATGATATCCAATGATACGAAAACTACGCCACTTAGGCTATCGACGCGAATAGTCGTAGATGTCAGATCCTGTTGACTGAAAACCACCATAAATGTAACAAAAGTGGTTTCAGTATGAATGTTATTACTGGCCATAAATGTACTCGCATTCGCTAGCACAAACACGAGTCAATATAACATAATTTCCCGGGCATTGCATCAATACCTAATACGGCCTGTCCTAATCCTGGACTTATAATAGCTTAATAGCTTCATACATCTCCACACTGCAGTTAATATATAATATGGCCTGTCCTAATCCTGGACTGATAATAGCTTAATAGCTTCATACATCTCCACACTGCAGTTAATATATAATATGGCCTGTCCTAATCCTGGACTTATAATAGCTTAACAGCTTCACAAATCTTCATACTGCAGCTAAACATAATATGGCCTGTCCTAATCCTGGACTAATAATAGCTTAATAGCTTCATACATCTCCACACTGCAGTTAATATATAATATGGCCTGTCCTAATCCTGGACTTATAATAGCTTAACAGCTTCACAAATCTTCATACTGCAGCTAAACATAATATGGCCTACAAAAGTACCTTAATACACAGCGAAGCCTGCATCACCCGGCAGCTTCATTAATCTTCAAAATATGGCCTACAAAAGTACCTTAATACACAGCGAAGCCTGCATCACCCGGCAGCTTCATTAATCTTCAAAATATGGCCTACAAAAGTACTTCAATACATAGCAAAGCCTGCATCACACGGCAGCTATAATAAGGTTCATATGGCCTAAACAAATCTTCACTGCAGTGTATCACATAGGCTGTACACACAGCGAAATATATAAGTCGACATTTTCTCAAATCCTACGTAGGCATACATTATCCAAAAAACACTGGGACTCGACCTACACGGTCCACGCCCAAAACACAACTCCCGCAATCACACACTAGTCCCGCCAAAAAACCCGTCACGAGATTCGGTTGTCTTGAACACCGTTCTCGATAACACATGCAGACTAGCGAGCTATTCACATGACTCAAAACAGTACAGAATAAATACATTAAACAGCGTTCACACGCTTATCTGTACTCTGTCACCCGAAAATAGGAAAAGATAATTCTATCCTAAAGTCAAACAAGTATCCGCTTAATCAAGCGTTGCAACTCGAAATTTAATTTGTCTAAAAAACCATTCTAAAGATTACTTCCCCTTCCATAAGTTCCACCTGCAACACCAGATAATAATACAGATTTTACAGGATTTATTGCTAACATACGCAATACTTTTAACAGATGGGTTGAACTAGCAGGTGTCAACAAATCTTACGACAAGTTAGTCGATTTGTTATTGAGGGATAAAGTATTATCTTCTGTCAGCCCACCATTCTTTGCTTATCTGCAAGAAAGAAAACCAGAAACTATTGATGAGTTAGAAAAAATTTCTTTAAATTACTGCACAGCTCATCCGAATGCTAATATTTCTGGCTCGTTGATAAGAGAACCTCTTCCTGTAGCCTCCAATATGGCATATCATAGTAATAACAAACCAAGAACACACAGTGTAGACAGAGGTAGGTTCAAAGGAAACTATGACATTAATTTTCATAAGGGACAGAATAACTTTAACAATAACTTTAATAGAGGAAGACAACAAAATAGAAATTATTCACCTCAGTCAAGATACAACAGTAATCCACGTAACTCAAGTTATAATCGGTCATATCAATATAATAATGGTAACAATTGGAAGAATAGCGATAATTATAACTCGAGACATCGAGATAACAATTACAATAGACGACAACGGGATAATTCAACTAATTATTCTCGTAATTGTTCTCATTCTCGTGGATCTTCACATTATAACCATAATACCGGGGCAGCAGTTACAAATGATATCACCCCTAAGGTTCAGGTTCCACCTAACGATAATACAATGCATTCTTCTGCTGCATGCTTTGCTATAAATTATAACGTGGCGAATAGTTGCCCACAATGCAATCTTATTTTTCAGAAGGCAAAGGAGAAGTGCTAAACTGCGGACACATTCCACCAGAAGTAGGTCTTGCAGCCAATGATGGAACAGGCTCTCTGATTTTTAACAGAGGGATAGTTAACGGTTCTATAGTTTCTGTATTGAGAGATTCGGGGTCCACAACCATTGGAGTGCGACAGTCGCTGGTACATCCTAGCTGTGCAACGGGGGAATATGTCCGTTGCATGACTTTTGGGGGAACTATTGAGTTTTACCCCACAGCTATTATCCATGTTAAAACACCTTTTTTCACAGGGAACGTGAAGGTATGCATGCTGAAAAAGCCGATTGCAGACCTTGTGGTGGGTCGCATACACGGCAGCAAGGATTGTTCACCAGAAGATATTATTGAATGGGAGAGACACAATCTATGCACTGGAAACGCCGTGACGACTAGAGCTCAGACTATGCTCATGGAGAGTGTCAATGATAATAAGATGGATGCAGAGAAACAGGAGGATATTGAGGTCAATTCACCTATTGACAGGGAATCATTTGCAAACAAACAAAAAAAAATGACAAATCTTTAAATAAATTTTTTAACCTAGTTTTCGAAAGGGAGTCCTTAGGTTGATAATTTAACATCAGGTAATAATAACAAACATTGGTTTATTATTAAAAATAATATACTGATTAGATGTTTTAGTGATAAATCACAGGTAAAACAACAAGTGATGGTACCGGCTGCTTTTAGACGGTACATTCTTCAACACGCGCATGATTCGCAGTGTGCAGGACATATGGGATATACTCGAACACGATCTCGAGTATTGTCTTCATCCTTTTGGCCAGGAGTATCACGGGATATTTCGCAGTATGTACGTTCTTGTACTACGTGCCAGGAAGTGAAAGCACGTGGAGCTTTTCACACGGTGCCTATTCAGGCTTGCGATATCTCAGTACGACCTTTTGACAAGATGGCCATAGATATAATTGTCCACTTCTACCATCTGCGAGAGGACATAGATTTGTTCTCACGTGCATTGATTTATGCACACGATGGCCAGAAGCCATTCCATTGAAGACCACCACTACCACAGATGTAGCTGATGCATTACATCTAATTTTTTCTAGAATAGGGTTTCCTAGAAAATTATTATCTGACCATGGGTCGCAGTTTATATCCGATTCCATGAAGGAAGTAATGAAAACCTGGAGCATTGATAGAAATTTGAGCAGCATTTATCATCCCATGAGTAACGGTGCAGTTGAAAGACTTAACCGTACGCTTAAGCAACTTTTACATAAGGTTACTGTTAAACACCCTCAGGACTGGGACAGAGCACTCCCAGCTGTCCTGTTTGCTTACCGAGAGGTGCCACATGAACAAACTGGCTTCTCTCCCTTTGAGTTAGTTTTTGGTGCCCCTCCGAGAGGTCCTATGGGACTGATAAAAGATTTATTAATTGATGCAGAGATGACTCAGGACACTCAGTCATCTTATGAGTATGTGATTAATCTTCGGAATAATATTATTGAGTCTTGCCAATTGGCAACAGCTTCTTCTGAGGCTGCAAAAGCTAAGGCTCGATCTATACAAAATCGATCTAGACGATTACGCCAATTATTCCCAGGCGATGAGGCTTATGTATTACTCCCTCACAATAACAATAAGTTATTGATCTCATGGACTGGTCCTTATGAAGTTACTGATAAAATTTCAGACGTTGATTACGTCTTAGATATCAAGGGACACAGAAAGATATTCCATATTAATATGCTCAAGCAATTTCATACACGTCCTATACACTTACAGTCAATTTTTCATGAACTAGATGACAATACTGTATCTACTTGTCATTATTCTAATCTATCTGTTATACAGGAGGAAGAATCTTCTTTTCCTGAAGTGCAGATGCCTTTACCTGTACTTATTGTCCAATCTACTGAATCTTGGCGTGATGTGACCATTTCTTCTACGGTTACACCGCAACAGCATCAACGCATTGCTGATCTTCTACAATCTTTCCCAGATGTGTTAACGGATGTACCGGGTTGCACATCTGTAATTAGTCACGATATTATTCTTAACGATGATACACCAATTCGTGTTCATCCTTATTCTGTACCTCTACATTTTCTGAGTAAGACATCTCAGGAACTCGAACAGATGATTTGAGTAAGACATCTCAGGAACTCGAACAGATGATATCATTAGGTATTATTGAGACTAGTACATCTCCATTTTCTTCTCCTTTAGTCATTGTCCGGAAAAAGGACAACAACATACGTTTATGTGTTGACTATAGGAAACTTAATGCGCAGACAGTACCTGATAGCGAACCACATCCTATCCTTGACGATTTACTTCCTCGTCTATCCAGTGCTACACTTTTCACTAAAATTGACTTAACCAAAGGTTATTGGCAGATTCCACTAACCGAAAGAGCCAAATACTACACAGCATTCTCAACTCCACAAGGACTTTACCAGTGGAACGTGATGCCTTTTGGGCTAATGAATGCTCCAGCTACCTTTATTCGCATGATGCGAAAAATTTTAGCAGGTAGATCAGATATAATTACCTACCATTGAACCCCCACCCCAACCACCCCACCCCAACCACCCACCCCCACCCCCACCACCACCCCCACCCCCCACCACCCACCAAACCCACCCCCCCCCCCCCCTCAACCCCCCCCACCAAACACCAACCCCCCCCCCCCCCCCCCCCACCCCCCCCCTCAACCCTCCCACCCCCCCCACCTCCCTACCCCCCCCAATATGGACCCGGGCCCAACACCCCTCTCCCCCCCACAGCCCAAACCCCAATACCCCCCCCCCCACACCCACCCCCCCCCCCACAAGTGTTCCCAACCCACAATAACCACCCCCACTCCCGCCATCCCCCAACCCCCCCACACAACCCACTACACCACCCCCCAAACCATCACCTTCCCCCCCCCCCACCTACTCATCCCCCCAACCCCCCATTCCCCCCCCTTTCAATAATAATACCCCCCCCCCCCCCCCACCCCCCCCCTCCCTACCCCACCACCCCCCCCCCCAACCTTACCCACACCCCAATCCCACACCCCCCCCCTTACAACACCCCCCCCTCCCCATCCCTACCAGTTAACCCACCACAACCCCCTTTTCCCCACCACCCCCACAAATATGGGGACCCATCCCCCCCCACCCACCCCCCAGAATACCACACCCACCAAACTTCCCCACCCTGTAAATCCCCCCACCCCTGAATAACCTACCCCACCGCCCCAATACCAAGCCCCCCCATTTACCCAATAGGTTTTCCCCCATCCACACCCCCAATCACCCCCCCACCCCCCCCCCCCCCCCAACACCAACACCACCCCACCCCAAGCCAGCATACCCCCCCCCCCCTCAACCCCCGCCCCCCCCACACCCACCCTTCACCCCCCCCTCCACCCCCACCCCCACCCCCCCCCATTTACCCATAACCCCTTCCAAGCCCCCCCTCTCCACCACACCCCAACCCCCCACAATCACCCCTTACCCTCCCCCCCATAAATCACCCCCAACACCCCTTAGGTTGGCCACCATAAAAAACCACACCTACCAATATCCCCCCCCCCCCACCCTTCCCAGCCTCCCCCCCCCTACCCACCCCAATCTTCCCCCACCGATATCACCCCCTTACTACACACCCAACCCCAACAAACCCCCCCCCCCCCAATCCCAACCCCACACACCCACACTAATATCAAATCACCCCCCCAAAACAAACCCAATACACCCAAAACCCCCCCCCACCCCCCACCCCCCCCCCATCCCCCCCCCCCCCCCTCCCCCCACCCCCCCCCCCCCCCCACCCCCCCCCCCCCCCCTACAACCTTAATCTCCCACCCAAACCCCCCCAACCCCCCCCCAAACCCCCCACCCATAACCCCCCCACCCCCCCATTTCCCCAACCCAACCCCCCACCCCCCCCCCCCACACACCCACACCCCACCCCCCCAACCCCCAAATCCCCCCTCACACCCCACCCCCCCCCCCCAAAACCCCCCCCCCACCACCCCAACCCGCCACCCCCCCACCCCAACACTCCAAAATTCCCCCCCCCCTAAACAAACCCATCAAACCAACCCTAAAATCAAACAATCTTGATACCCCACAACCAATCCCCCCCCCCCCCCCAAACCCCCACCCCCACACAACCATACCCACCCCCACCCCCCTAACCCCCCCCCACAAACAACCCCACCCCTCATAACACCACCAAACTTACCCCCCCCACACTAACATTTATCCCCCTTATCCCCCCCCCATACCCACTCCCCCACCCACCCCCCATATCCCACCCCCCAAAAACCACACCCCACCATCCCCCCCCCCCCCCACCCCCCATCCCCCTTCTCCCACCCACCCCCCCCCCCACCCCCCCAATCACAAAAAATCACACAATCAATCCCCCCCACAAACCCCCCCCAAAATACCCCCCACTCCCCACCAACCCCCCCCCCCCCCCCCCTACCAAAAACACAAAACCAATCCCCCCCCCCACACCCCTCACCACCCCCCACACACCCCCCCACCCCACCCACCCCAAATACCCCCCCCCCCCCCCCCCCACCACACCCCCAAACACCAACCCCAACCCAACACTAACACCAATTAAAATAAATAAAATAACAAACCACCCTAACAATCAAACCCCCCCCCCCCCAAACCCCCCCCCCCCCACCCCCCCACCCAATACCAATAACCCCCCAAACCCCCCCACCCCCCCCCCCCCACCCACCCAACCATCCCCAAACCCCCCCAACCACCCCCACCCCACCAACCAAACACAACACCCCCACCCCACCCACCCCACCCCACCGAAACCACCCCCCCCAAATTATTACCACCAAACACACAACAACCCCAATCCCACTACAAAAATACCCCCCACAAAACCCCCATTGCCCACCCCCCCAATTCCCCCCCCAATACCAAACCCCCACCCCCAAGCATACCATAACCCCCTAAACCCACCCATACCCCACACTTTTACACCCCCTCCAAAACCCCCCCCGATTTAACCCCTATTACATCCCCCTATATACCTCCCCCCAATTACAATTATCCATGCATACCCCCCCACCCCCCCCATCAACCAATCCTCCTACCCTCCCCCCCCCCCACCAAAATTCACCCCATCCACATCCCCTCCCCACCCCCCACAAACAAAACCCCCCTTAACCCACCCCATCATAACCCCCCCAATTACCCCCCCCACCTCAAAAATTAAACCCCCCCAATACACAAACATACCCCCCCCAATCCCCCCCCCCTCAACCCAACATATCCCCATATTACCCACCCCCCATAAAACCCCCATCCCACCCTCCCCTTCCTACCCCCCACCCCCCACCCCCCACCCCCCCTACAAATAATACACCAACTTCACCCTTACCATTCCCCCACTATCCCCAACCCCTATAACAAAAACCATGCACCAAAATCCCCAATCATTCCCCCCCCACAAATATCCACCCCCCAAACCCACAAACCACCCAATAAACTAAACCAACCCCCCCCCCCCCCCCTACCCATTAACTAAACCCCACAAATAATCCCACACTTTCCCCCCCCCACATTCCTATCCAAAACAACCCAAAACCCCCCCCTCCCACCCCCACCATTACCACCCCCCCCCAATACAACAACCCCCCCCACCCCACCCACCCCACCCCCCCAATAATACAACTCACACACCATTAAAAAAACCCCATAACACACAACCCAACCCCCCACAAAGCCCAATAAAAAAACACACCAACCAACCCCCCTTACCCCCCACCCACACCCACCCCCCCCCCCCCCCCCCCCCCCCAATATCCCAACAACCCCACCCCCCCAAACCCCACCTACCCTCATTATCCCCCCCCCAAACCCCCCCAAATCCCCACCCCCCCCCCAAACCCCCCGCCCCCCCTAAATCAACCCCAAACCCCCCCCCCCATATTCACCCCCCCACACCTTACATAAAAAAAACCTCCCCCCCCATAACCCCCCCCCTTCTCTAACCCCCCCCCCCCCCCCCCCCCCCAACAAAAAAACCCACCATAACCCTTACTAAAAAATAACACCACTCCCCCCCCCCCCACTTACCAAATTGCAAACCCAACCCCCTTCCCCCACAACTTCCACCCCCAACTCCCCCCCAAACAGCAAACCCACAATTATCTCCCCCCCCCATTTTCCCTACCCCCACCAACCCAACCCCCCTCCCCCATACCCCCCCCCCCCCCCCAATACCCCCCAACACATAACAACACCAAACCCCCCCAAACAACACCCCATTTCCCCCCCCCCCCACCCCCCCCACACAAACCTCCCACTCCTACCCAAAAAACCCCCGTAAAACCCCCAACAAGCACCCCAAAACCCCATCCCCCCCCCCCTAACAACCAACATTCAAATAATACTCCACACCCCCACCCCCATAACCACCCCCCACCAAAAACCACAACCACCCCCCCAAAACCTACCCCCCAAATCCCCCCCATAACCCCTCCCCCCCCCTCCCATTTCCCCCCCCACCCACACACCCCCCACCCCCCCCACCACCCCCCAAAAGTCACCACCCCCCCACCCCCAAAAAACCCCCAAACCCACACAACCCCAACTTAACTTCCCCAACTCTAAACCCCAATTAATCCTCAACCCCACACCCACCCCAAACAATTTACCCCCCCCCAAACATAAACCCATACCCAATATGACCAAATTATCCCTTTCTAACCTTCATACCCCACCCACCAAAAATTTTCCAACATTTCCCCAAATACAAAAACATCCCCACAATAATTGCCCCCCATAATCACTATATTACCCCCAAATCCCTCCTCAAAACCCCCTCACCCCCCCAACCATCTCCCTTAACCAAACCCCCCCCCATCCCAACAACTATTTCCAACCACACAACCAACCCCCCTATAACTACCCACCTATATTTTCTTTCCACATATCCTATCAAAATCCCAACAACCCAAAATCAATAAACCCCCACCCCCCCCACCCCAACAATGAATAAACCATTTAACCCCCCCCCCCCCCTCCCCCAATCCCTGCCTGGTACCAATATCCCCCTATCCACACCAACCCCCCCCAATCATCCTACCCAACTTCTATTAAACCCACTAAAATAATAACCCCCCACCATACCACATTAACAAAAAATACATAATAAATTCCCCACCATCTTCCTTACCAACCCAAATCCATCCCACAATAAAACCAAATACCCCAATCCAACCTCTCAAACTAACCATTCCCCCCAACTACAAATCACCCATTTTGCACTATCCCAACTTAAAACCCCAACACCCAAAATCAAATAAAACAACTATAACAACCCCACTTTTAATCTCACAACCCATCAATCACAATTACCCCAAAATCTTAACCCCCACCCCCCAATCAAAACAATATACCCACATAAACCCAACTACAACACAACCCCCAAACCAATCATCTTCCCCCCCAATATTCTCTACCCAAAAAAACCCCCCCCCCAACCCATTTCCTAAACCCCCCCCCCCCCCTCCACTTTTACAATATATCTACCAAAATTCATACCACCACCCCACCATAAAACCACCACACCCACATCCAATTAATCAAAAAAACACTCTTAATCCATATAACTAATTAACCACCCTACAATACTAACCCACCACATGTTACCAATTTTTCCTTAACTCATCATATCAATTCCATACACAATATACAAGGGTTAATCAAACCCCCCCCAACCCTTCACTAAATTATCATCTAAAAATACTAAAAATTCCACACAATACTCTCCACAGTCTCAATCCATTCCATACATTTGCAAAACAAAACAACATCCCTTCCTAAAACAACAAATATATTATTTAATACAACCCAAAATTCAACCCTACATTACAAACTAACCCATAACTTACTAATTCATCCATAATTTATCCCGTCCTTTCCCCAAACAAATTACTTAAACATAAATCCCACACAACCCAATTAAATCCCTTTCACCCCCCCCAAACAACCCCTTAAAATAAAAGAACCGATACCCAAAAACCTAATATACCACCTTCAAACATTATATAAAAAACCAAACCCCTAATACCTAACACATCCCATCCTTAATAAACTATATCACTACTTAAAAAACAATTAACATATACCCCACACAATTCCCCAACTAAACCACAATAACCACCATTACTCATTCCATTCACACAAAACCACCAAAATTACACCCCCATCCATCTTCCCGTCAATACCTAAATCCTTTAAACAAACCCACATAACCCCTACCACAAATATCTTAACCATATTATACTCCAACTTATCCACCCCAAACCATTCCAAACCAACCCCCCCTAATCAATCTTCTCACCCACAACTTAAAAAAAATTCCACCTACCATGAACCATAAACAAAACTAAATTACCACTCATAGGGGGGGACAATATAACACCAAAAACCCTAAATTTATACACCAATTCCATTACAAACAACTAACATAACAAAATCCCCCCCTGCAACCCAACCCCCAACCAATATCACCCCCCATAGATCAATCAAAAATCAACACCTATAATACACAAAAAAAAAATAACCACAATAAAAACTTCCTTACCACAATATCTAACCCCATTTTAAACCCTATAACTCACTACTAATATTTTACTAAATCTCAAACTAAATCCTTTATCTAATCACTAACTCATTTAAAATTTACTACTATAATCACTAACATTATATACCCTCCAACAAAGCCAAAACCAAAAAATCTCCTTTCAATTACTTTAAACTATCAAATCAATAAAAAATATTTTAACAAAACCCAACAAAATCATAAAGCAAATTACCTTAACCTACAAACCCATCCCTCATCCACATATGTGCACCTCTATAACCACTACACCCACCATCTAAATAACACTAAAAAAATCACTTCATCCCAACCACATCTTCCCATAAAACTCCCACCCAAAATACAAACCCCCTTCCAAAATACAAACCCACAACATTTAAAAATATTCTAATACATACAATTTTTTCTACAAAAAAATTGTATTACCAAACTATAACTTTTATGATCCACTAACATACCATCTAAACTCCCATCAAAACAACATCTCCCACCCAAACTCCCAAAATTAACACAAATACATTTTAAAAACCCCAACACTCTTATCACCCAACTATCTACATAACCCACCCCCCTTACTGAAACATCATTTCCTTACCATACCAATTCCACCAAAATATAACACCCGCCCCAACAAAATTCAAACCCTACCATAATCCAAAAAATATTTTACTTAACTACATCACAAAACTTCCACACTATTAAACCCAACACCAAACTACCTAACCCCCACACTAACAACACCAATTAAAAATTCAACCCTAACCAAACTCCACCCCAAACTAAATCTACCATCACCAAAAAATAATCCACTTTCACTAAAAACAACTATCATCCTAACCACTTAACCCCAAAAATACCAATCAATAAAAACTCATACCATACTACACTCAAACTAAACAATCCACAATCTATCTCACCCTAAATCCTCTCTAACTACAACTCCCAATACCCCCCACCTACTACCTTATCATTTAATCACTCCTAATCCATACACCCCCCTTATACTTATCAACTACAACTAACCTACCCCCAATACTAATCAACCCTATAAACAACCATCAAATTACTACCTCTACTAATTACCAAACCCTATATCCCCCTACTACTAATAACCTTAAAACCAACTTAATAAACTAATATTACCCACATACTTTATTTACCCTAACGACACCTACTAATATCTAAATACACTACACCCCACCCCATCTACTAACTACTACCTAATACCCACACCACTCCTTCAAACAACCCACCAATCTCACTAATTCAACCTACTCAATTTAATCATACCCCCAAACTCACTTTGCTAATACTAATCTAATTATCTAAAAAATACTACCATTTTTTACTACATATTATTCATACAGATAAACCCCTTTTCTACCTTATCTACCACATCAGCATCCTACTATTACTGAGGGTTAACAACTACTACACACCCCCATCATGATCCCCTTCCCCCTTCTTCTGCAAACTCACTACTAAAATCCTACCTCAATAAACTATACTAACTACTTTCAACACCATTATCTACTAACTCACTTTACTATAAACTAATCTACTACTAAAACTAACTATCTACCCCTCACATGTCTTACTTTATTACTACTTACTTCCAATCTACATTTAAACCCTATTCTAACCTATACTTCCAACCATTATAACCTACTCAAATTATACTCATTAAACAAAAATACATCTACCCTAATTAACTACTTATTACTATGACTATAACAATTATATAAAATTACTACCTTACACCCCAAATTTACAAATACTACCCATAATAAACTACTAATTTTTATTACTCTTACCTTACTACTACTATACTAATCCTAACTACATACTACTACTACTATCACAACAATACTATCTACTCTACTAATTACTAATACTATACTCACCAAACTACTACTACTTTTGGTGACATACTACTAAACTAATTTTATAAACTAATACTAACAATACTACTAAAACTTCATACTACTACTAATAACTACTTACTACACTAATCTACTAACTAATAACAACTACTACTTTATTAAATACTAAATAACCGCTATCTACAACTATAACTAAACTACACGGTATTTAAAAGTACAACAAACTACTAATTAATACTAATTACTACTACTATTACAAATACTACATACCAATACTATTAAACTAAGAATACTACTAATCTACTACTACTTACTACTACTATTACTACTACTACTATTACTACTACTACTACTACTATCTACTACTACTACTACTACTACTACTACTACTACTACTACTACTACTACTACTACTACTACTACTACTACTACTACTACTACTACTACTACTACTACTACTACTACTACTACTACTACTACTACTACTACTACTACTACTACTACTACTACTACTACTACTACTACTACTACTACTACTACTACTACTACTACTACTACTACTATTACTACTACTACTATTACTACTACTACTTCTACTACTACTACTATTACTACTACTACTATTACTACTACTACTTCTACTACTACTATTACTACTACTACTATTACTGCTACTACTACTACTACTATTACTACTACTACTACTACTACTACTACTACTACTACTACTACTACTACTACTACTACTACTACTACTACTATTACTACTACTACTACTATTACTACTACTACTACTATTACTACTACTACTATTACTACTACTACTATTACTACTATTACTGCTACTACTACTATTACTACTACTACTATTACTACTACTACTTCTACTACTACTACTACTACTACTACTACTACTACTATTACTACTACTACTACTACTACTACTACTACTACTACTACTACTACTACTATTACTACTACTACTATTACTACTACTACTATTACTACTTCTACTACTACTGCTACTACTACGATTACTACAACTACTACTACTACCACTATTATTACTACTACTACTGTTACTACTTCTACTATTGCAACTACAACTACTTCACTTACACATGATAATAATGATTGGTTTTGTTTGCTTTTAAGGACTATCTTCACTGCACACGGACAACTTCCATCAGTGCACCGATCTCCTCCCTTAGATCACACAAGGACGATTTCAGCACAGTGCACGAGCTCCGTAGCACCGGCGAGAAACTCAATGTGTGTATATAGGAATCACACATTCTATAAATATTTTTGTGGTGGGTAGGTTTCTAATTTTTAAATTTTGCCAGGGCAGCGGCCTTATGGCTTACTCTTTACAGTTTCCATCTGCCGTGGGATTTTTAACGTGCGCCACTTGCACACGAGATCTCCAATGTCCCCCCCCCCCCCCATCCCTTATTCGAGAAGGCTAGGCATCCGATCTCACTACCCAGGAGACCAGGGGGAAGTATGACATCATTAGGACCATTGGTTCGGAGAAAAAAAATGTGCATAAATTAAATTGCCTCAACTGGGAATCGAACCCGGTAGAATTCGAGGCGGAATTAGCCTCTCTTATCCTCTCCGACACCCAATAATGATAATATATGATACAAGCAACAACACTAATATTACCACCACAAGAACTACAACAACTACTACTATACTAATATTATTGCCACTACGACTTCTACTATTACTACTATTAATGATAGTAATAATAACAGCAGCAAAACTACTATTACAGCTACTGCTGCTACTTCTGCTACTACTTCTACTAATAATAATTCGAATACAAGCAGCTACAATGAATAAGTTACTAATTTTACTACTTTTGCTAGCACGATCAACACTTCCACTTGAATTCTACTGACTTATTTCTCCCACAAACAATCTACCCAACACTGTAGCAGTGTTGCCGGTTAAGAAATATCAATCGATGTATTCAGAACACAACGTTCCCACTACTTTTCAGTACCAGATATCTGTATCTCGCATTCTATGGCCCACAAAATTGGTATTTCAGAACGGAAGGACTGGCAGGAGATTCTTAATGGGGGTGTTTGTACGGTGCGATGTGACAATTATTGTAAACAGTTACGCATGCAGTGGTGTCTATCAATCGGAGTAAGGACTCATTTTGTTGACATACTGTGATTTCTTATACTCGCTACCGTTGAAGTTTTATCAGTGACCCAATAGTTGCAACTTTATCAAGGTGCAATATATGAAAGCGTGATGTACTGTTTTCTGTTTATTATCGAGTGTGAAACATCTGGGAATATATATTTGCAATAGTGGAAATAATCACCACTGTAAGACGATATAAATGTTTGGTGCAGACTTCCAGCAAGTGGACCAGCTTCAGTGGTGGCTCCATGCTCCTAAGGGACCGACAAGAAAAATGATGATGATTTTTATGTATTTATTTGCCATTCTCAATGCTTGCTGGAAAAAATCTCAACTCCGTGGCATCCAACGAATTTATTCCTTTTTCATGGATTATCCATGATTCGCTTCCATATGACAGACTATGTTCGATTTCTTGCATCGAAGAACTCTTTCCCTTTCTTCACTGATGAAGATTTGTTGCACGAGACGCTTGTTAGTTTTTGGAATGCTGTTGTTTCTTAGGCTGTTCTTTTACAAACAAGCAAGTAACCCGCCAAAATATGACCCGGAAATAATTATATTTTGCTCTTTCTGTTGCCTGCCCTGATTACGCCACTAATTCTCCTGTGGTTATTTCACTTCTTTCCATTCCATTTAAACTTCACTGAATCTTTGTAGTCAAACATATCATGACTTATGGTCAATGATCAATGAATAAAAAAATTGACAAGCCTGAGTACTTTAATTTAGCTTTCACGGTGCAGTGTGCGTCTTTTCCTTATTTTCCCGAAAAGGTATTGAGAATTGTTAATTGTTCTTTTCAGGACGTTTCACTGAGGCAGCTAGTATAAAGGATATTTCTGATTACCATCTGCTATGTGGTGTGTTTATTGAACCAGGAATTTCAGCCTGTGATACCTGATACATACTCGTTAACAGAGCAAACAAACAGTAGCTCGAAAATTTCAGATCTAAAAAATATAGATAAAGTGCAACAGCTGTAAAGAGTCCGGAAAAATGCAAAAGTGACTATGAAAAAATATTTTGTGTACAGGGCATCAGTTGCTTATTATATTGTCAGCATTGTCATCAACAAACAAGGCACCCACATGATGTAAACTTTAGCACAAGAAGTCTGTACTAGACTTTCACGGCTATACAACAATGATTGTGAAAAAGAGCGCTAATTTCGATCTGGAAGAATTTGGAGAACGCGAGTGTTCCGCTTATAGCGACAGAAAGCCCGGGTAAGTGACATTCATTCATTCATTGGTTTGGTTTGGTTTTAAGGACTTTCTTAATTGCACACGGACAGCTCCATCAGTGCTCTGATCTCCTCCTATAGATCACACAAGGTAGATATCATTGTGCACGAACTCCGTAGCACCGGCGAGAATCCCAAAGTGTGTTTTTAGGAATCACACATTCTGTAAACACTAGTGTAAACGCCCGTCATAAGACAAGAATTAAATTCAAAAGCATCTATACCTAACAACAATTTTACTTATTCAAAAAGATTTTAAAAAACCACTGTGCATTACCACAGCACACGAACTACGTAGCAGCAGCTAGGATCCCAATGTGTGTATACGGGATCACACATTCTATAAATATTTTTGTGCACACCGTCATTTGCACATTCTTCTTTGGTAAGTGTTACTATTGTCGGGAGAGTACATATAAGGGAAACAATACAATTAATGTCTAACTTTCAACCAAAGATGCATCCCTTAGTGTTACGCATTGACAGACAAGCTGAGATTTTATATATAGGACTAGTGTAACAGCCCGTCATAAGATGGGAATTGAATTCAAAAGCACCAATACCTAACGGCAATTTTCTTATTCAAAAGTATTAAAATTAAAACCATTGCATCCCCACAGTACACGTAGCAGCAGCGAGGATCCCAATGTTTGTATACTGGATCACACATTCTATAAATATTTTTGTGCACAGCGTCATTTGTGCAATTTTCTTTGTCGAGTGTTACTATTTTCGGGAGAGTTACATATAAGGAAAACAATACAATTAATGTCTAACTTTAAACCAAAGTTGCATCCCTTAGCGTTAGTGACAGAAAAAGCTGGGATTATATATATATATATATATATATATATATATATATATATATATATATATATATATATATATATATATATATATATATATATATATATATATATATATATATTTGCACACCGTCATTTGCGCACTTTTCTTTGTCGAGGGTTCCTATTTTCGGGAGAGTACATATAAGGGAAACAATACAGTTAATGTCTTACTTTCAACCAAAGTTGCATCCCTTAGCGTTAGTGACAGAAAAAGCTGGGATTATATATATATATATTGATATTGATATTTGTAGTGGGTAGGTTCCTAATTTTTAAATTTTGCCAGGGCAGCGGCCTTAGGGCCAACTCTTTACGATTTCCAACTGCTGTGGGATTTTTAACGTGCGCAACTTGCACACAGTACAGCCTATTTTTTTTTTCGCTCCATATCCGAGAAAGCTAGGCATCCGATCTCCCTACCCAGGAGACCAGGGGGGGGGGGGCGGGGGGGGGGATGACATCATAAGGATCTGAATAAATAATTTCTATAAATTATATTCCCTCTACTGGGAATCGAACCTGGTACCTCAAAAATTCGTGGCGAATGCCTAACCTCAGTCACTCCGACCCCCACATTCATTCTTTCATTCACTTCCCCTGTTCCTTACTGAGCATAAGCTACCAAGAAATTCGCGCCACACCTTCCTAATCTGTTTCATTCATTCATAACCCTCCGCTCCCAAAGGAGCATAGGCCTTCAACAAACACATGCCATGTCCTCCTGTCACGTGCCATCATCTCAAGTTCTTTCCATTCTCCTCATCATTTTCCCCTCTGTTTCCTGCTCTCTTCTCCATGTGCTTCTTTTTTTACCTCTGCCTTTCTTGCCCTGGGGGTTCCAGAACAAGGACTGCCTTGTAATGCTTTCAACAGGTTTCCTCAGAGCGTGTCGTATCCAAAAAACTGAAGACTTAATCTTCACACTCAGACAGCTGAGTGAAAAGGCCCTTGAGTATAAGAGTGAGATCCATCTTTGTTTCATAGATCTGGAAAAGGCGTTTGACAGGGTCCCCTGGAGCAAACTTTGGGACTGTTTGGCAAGGAAGAACATTCTAGCACCTCTGATTCATGCTATACAGAGCTTCTACAAGTCTTGCAGAAATTATGTGAGGACAGCAAACCATAAGTCAGAAGAGTTCAGGACCATCACTGGTGTAAGACAAGGTGATTTCCTGTCACCTTATCTTTTCATACTCTTCAAGGCATGTAAGGAGAGAACAAGAAAGTATTCAGTGGGGTACTGGAAGATGAGACAGGTCTGTATTTCAGAGCTGGCATTTGCTGATGATGTTGCCATGATTGCTAAATCAGAGGCACATCTCCAATCCAACCTGCAAGTCTGGAAGGAAGAGCTGGAGAAGAGAGGGATGGTCATAAGCAGCTTCAAAACAAAATCAATGGTTATATCACGAGAAGAAAGAAGACATCAGTTTAAGCTGGGAGAACAGGTCCTGGAGCAGGTCGACCACTTTAAATACCTTGGAGCTATTATAGACTGAAAGGGAGGCATCAAAGAAGAGTTGGTCACTCGAAAAACAGCAGCTGGGAGACTTTTTCAGGCCATAAATCGAGGATTCCTCAGCAAGAGAGAGGTTGGTAAGAAAACGAAGATGGCTGTATACCGCTCCACCTATGTCCCAGTCTTGACATATGGATGCAAGTCATGGGCAATGACTACAACGCACAAAAGCCAGATCCAAACCTCAGAAATGACGTATCTGAAGAAGGTGGTTGAAGTAACAAGAAGAGACATGGTCCGCAACCAGACGATACGTCAAGGCCTAAAATCCGACCCCCGCTACAGACCCAAGTAGAACAGTCCCAACTAAGATGGTTTGGCCATGTCTGCAGAATGGGAGAAGATCGGCTACCACGAGAAGCATGGGAAACAAAGAGCCAGGGATCTAGACCTCCAGGACGACCCAGAGTTCGCTGGGAGGACAACATTAGACAATCTTTGAAGGACCGTGGACTAGAATGGACCCAGGCCAGGAGGAAGACAGCTGATAGGATAGCCTGGCGCTATCTCTCCCAAACCTCTACTCCTCACGGTAGAAGGAAAACGACTAAGTAAGTAAGTGTCCTATCCATCGCCATCGTCTTCTTCTCATCTCATGTTCCACTGGCGCTAGTCTGGTTCTTGTCATCAGTTTCACGTTGGTAAACTTGTCATGCCATTTTAATCCTTCTATTCTACGCAAGCACCCATTTATGAAAGTCTATAGCTTTTTGGTCTCTGTTCTCCATGTTTCTGAGCCATCTAATAGTATTATTTCTGGTCTGTGCCATCCCTTTATGATCTTTTATTCCTTATTGATCTCTTGTTATGTCTGTTTCTAATTCCCTTTTCCATGTGTTTTTCGAACTCAATTTCTCTTGCCCTGCGGATTTAAAAACAAGGACTACTGTGGTGAAGTGGGATGTTATAAATATTTATAGGGGACTTAGTGTACTGACTGAGATCAGCTGTGAAGGTATATATATCTAATAAGAGTAGTGTATTATATATAACCTTACTTGCTGCCACATATGTATACCTCAGTCAGAATTATTCTGGAATAGTGTGATGACTACGTTATATGTCTAGGGTATGTGTATGATGAAGTGTAAGTCATAACAACAACAGACAGATAAACAATTTAATTTATTCCACTACACTTGACAACACTGTGACACTCACATACATAAAACACTCTACAAGGATATCTTAAATGAGTCACTGATAACTTTTCAAATAACAATATGTATTCATTGCTGTTATGAATGAATATGTGTCCTGATTCAAATACAAAGGGAACCAGGAATCACAATCAATTTTACTTACAAGTTATATGTACAGAATTTATCAATATGAATATTGTAGTGACATATATTATTAAAAGTATCCTATGTGTGTCAGTTGTGTAGTAGTAATATGAGGTAATACTGGTTTTGTTTTGTTCAAGCTCTGTTGGTATTTGTCATCATGACTTCAATAGTTTGTCTTTATTGGAACTAGTATTGGAGATGTTCTCAGTTCCTGATATTAAAACAATTTACTACCCCTCTTAAGTTTATGTTACAATGTTATTTTAAGATGGGGGTACATAATTTTGAGCTCAGCTGGCCACATCAGCTTATCTTGCGTGATGGCGGCAGGAAAAGACTCCTCTGCTCGATTTCTCCCCTGTGCTCTGGAGACACCTCACTGATAGCTAAATGGACCAAGGAGTATGCTGTCCGACTCTGGATTCAGCAAGGCTCTGACCAGGTGCTGCTCAATAACGTCAAGACCACGGTCCCTGAAAACAAGAAGGATGTACCTTCTACTTCACAACTAATTGATACTCTAGTTCTACACTGAGCACAATACATCACAAACATTGAGTTCAGAGCGTTAGGCCAACTGTCAGCGTCATCTGAAATACTTTATACCAGTATTAACCTCCTTAATGGTTACTACGCCTCTGCACTTCCAGCATTATTTCTTTCTAGACAATCATCTAGGTGTCAGTGTACTGTTTGGCCATTCCATGCCGTTTTACTTTCCTCCGACACCTTCTGTTCAGGCTGGAGCATTATAGGCTTTACATCATGTTTGCTACTGAACTACACATATATACAGGCATAAATTAACAATTCACATTCAATTTTCATTAAAAGATACTGAACGTTTCAAGCTTACCACAATTCATAGAATAAACACAGATACGTTGACTAGCAATGAATTCTGGCACAAATACTGGCACAAATTCCCATCTGCTTATGTTCCAGGCTTTTATTTAGCAAAAATATGAGCTGGCTTCAACGCACTGTTGCTTTATCAAGCTTATTTGAACTAGTGGTCTCGAACTAACGCTCCTAAGTGATTATATCAGCGAGTCTGGCCAATGGAGCCACGTTTCGACAAGTGTTTGAAAAAATTTTACCTTCCTACGTCTCCCCTAACAACCAAAGATAGTATTTATAGTCCGACCAATCGTGTTTAGTCTTATATTTGTTGCGCTCCAATCAATTTGGAGTTTACATGGTAGGCTATTTCCGTACGTAAGGTTTTTTCAAACACGTTATAAAAAAAATTTTATGAGCAGAAATGATTTCATGCTGTCAGGCATCCCCACTATTATATTTTGGTTATAACTTCTTAATTCCTAGACTATTTGCGTAACGTTTTACATATTCTTTGTCAGCAAGCCCTAAGGAACCCAAATATACAAATTTAAAAGAGCTAAGTGGCTGCGTTCAAAATATGCAATTTCTTCTACCTCCTGTTTCGAAGATGTGCTGTCTGGGTACTGTAATGTTTTCAAACGTAAACCCATCTAATGTTATCTTTTCTAATAAGCGTTTTTCAGGATTTTAAAACCTAACTCTGGGAAGGTTAGTGTTTTTATCACTGTCCGTCCGAAAAAGTTAGTGCATGTGGCCTTACACGCGTGATAGTAGTAATTGTGTATCGCGTTACGCTTGTTGGGGGTGGCATTAATAGTGAGACGCGTGTTTAATTTTGCATGCGTTCCTGATTTTCATTCGCCCCTCTCTCTTTCTATTTGAGTCCATCTGTTCGTTCGTTTTGGTAACGTAATATAATTAATGTTAGGATTAATTTAGGTCATTACGCAGTCTGCCTCTCAATGTTTTTCTTAGAAATGCAATACCCGTTTTAATGTGTTGTGGAAACGCTTGTATTTATGCAGTGGCTTATATTTAACGTGGAAACGTTACAATTTGCAGACGAAGCATAAAATAAAGGGGGATTTCGAGTACATTCTTTGTGACAGCACTGTTATTTTACCATTGCTCTTTTCTTTATTAAATTTATTTGTTAGGCTTTATATTTACCTGATAATTTATATATGTGGATTAGAATATTTCACGACACCTCCCCTCTTAAAACAGACATCCCATGTCAGTCCTTTATTCTATATACACATAGATAAATGTAAGTCAACTTGACTTTACTCTGCTGTGGTGCTATCATGGTTTTATGTAGTTGGGTCCATTCAGAGTAGGCACTACTCTTGAAATCTGCCTCAGACTTCTACAACCAATAATATATTTCGGTTATGTTACTGAACAGCCGCAAGTGTGAATGCTTGTCTTAATGCTGCTTCGCAACCCGTATTCACCATTTCTCTTCTCTGAGTCTGCGCAATGACATGTCCAGAGAACATTATATTTCCCTCAAAATGTACGTTATGAGGAGATAACATATACCTGGTGATAGCAGAGTTTTCGTAGTGGCTCCCATAATCTTCTTATTATCCTGTATGAAACATTCGGAATATCCTCAATCAAAGAGGCAACTCAGGGATTCATTACGTTCCTCCGAAATGTTTACATCCAACAATTTTCTCATCATTCTAGAGAAGACACTAGGCGCATTCTTCAATCCAAATGGCAATCTATTAAACTCATAGTGTCCTTCTGAGGTACTAAAAGCTAGGTATGGTCTAACCTCAGGCTTTACTGGAATCTGATAGTATCCTTTACTGAGATCCACTTTTGAGAAATATTTAGCTTTATTTAGTCTGGCAAACAGCTGATTTGTATCCGGCAATGGATCCATCTGTCCTTCTGTAATAGCATTCAGTCTCCTGTAATCTATACAGAGTCTATGTTCTCCAGAGGGCTTCCTTAAGAGTACAACACCGGAACTATACGAAGATTCACTGTGTGAAATAATTCCTTCCTTCAATAGATAGTCTATCTCTTCCTTCAAAGCTTTCTCCTTAGCAAACGGAATCGAATATGGTTTCATACAGACAGGTGTGGGGTCTATCAGTTTCATATCATATTCCAATAGGTTTGTATGCCCTGGTCGGTCTGTTAACACCTCTGCATGATTATTTAGAACCTGTTGCACTCTCTCTTTCTGAGTTTTCGTTAAATGTGTACTGATTTTCACCTGTGCTGCTGTCTCACAGGGGTGTAATGGATATTCAAATGATGAAAGTGGTTCCTTTTTCATCTCCATGGCGATGGACAAGGTCAACAAGTGTGTCTCTTCCTGATGTTCTCTTTCCAAATATTTCTTCAGGAGATTCACATGATAGATTTTTTCTTTCCCCTTCTTATCTATCTTATAATTTGTTCTAGACACCTTCTCTAGAACTGTATATAGACCTTGCCATCCAATCTGTAACTTATTCTGACTCCCGGGGAGAGGAAGCAGTACCTTCTCTCCCACAGCCAAATCTCTGTCTTTCGCCTTCCTGTTATAATAGGCAGCATGTTTCTTCCTGGCTTGTTTCAAATTTTCATTGGCCAGTTTCCAGCCAGTTTTTAAACGAGTGGTCAGCTCATTCACATATTGGTATGAAGATGTAATGTTTTCCTCTGCCTTTTCATCAGTCCACGTTCTTAACAAAGCTACATATGGACCTTTCATTGTGTGGACCTATTTGTCCATGCACCGGTATGGTCTCTTCCACTCGAAGCTCTATAGTGATGATTTTTCTTCCCAGAATTATCATTCACAAAACGACCGCTACCAATTCTTTTCCTGGGGCTTTCTCCCCACTTAAAATTCTTGATGAGAGATTTCCTCTCTACATCCTCTTCCTCCAGTTTGTTTAAGTCCGATTGAGGGATTTTCGGCTTATCCTGGGTAAGACATCTTTTTGCACTCTCCGCATAGTGGCCATTGTAAAACAGTTAAGTGAAGCTTGTCCGTGAAAAGGGGCTTCCCATTCCATTTGGTCCACTTTATCAAATCTATTTTTCTTTTTATTATCAGGCCTAATTTTGCCCCGTGGCGTGTCCAGGTCCTGATCCATGTTCCCACTTGTGGGTGTTCCCTCATGTGCTATGCTACACCTTTCTACAAAATTCTCAATGTCCCATCTTGCTTTAGGCCAATAATAATTGTGAGCCACCTTTTGAATGATGGTACCTATCTTCTCATGGTCCCCATCTGGTTTCACATGTAGGCTCCTTATTAAGTCTGCATTATATCTTTTAGGAAGTACCAGCTGTCCCTGACCTTTGGATCTAGCTCCAGTCTTCCTATATATCAACTTGTTTTTCATGTAAAAATCTCCCTTGCCTGGAGTTGTATGACAAGTTGACAATTTTCTGAAACAAGGCTTGAGTGTTTTATCCCCAGCCTGTGCCTTCCTCATCTCTTCTGGAGTGGTATCTAACATAATATCCTCCTCCTGTCTTGAGGTCGACCTGACCTGAAGGGTTGCCATATACACAGGTTTCCTTCTGCAACGGTCAGTGTCATGATTGTCCATCTGACAATTCTTACCCCACCTTTTTCCTTGGTTGAAAGATTTTCTTTCATCATATTTCCTTTCATCGAATTGTGGGAATTTATTTTTATTTTCATACCGTGGCCTATCAAACTGGTGCTTACTTTTGTTTTGATCTCTAGGATCAAATTGATTAAAGTTCTGTGGTGCCCTAAAGTTATCCACTTGTTTCTTTTTATTACCTGTTACCTCTGCTTGAGCTGCTTGATACCTTTCAGCAACATTTAGCAACTCACCCAGCCTCTCTGCACCTTGTTCCATGAGAAACTTTCTCAGGTCTGGAGCCATGGACTCTCTTAATTGCTCTATAAGGACATTTCCTTAAGATCTTGGGTTTTCCCCAGAGAAGTCCATTTCTCCAAGTATGTCTCTATTCGTGCAGAGAACTGGTGATAGGTTTCACCTGACAGTAGTTTAGCATTCCTAAATTTTTTCCTATAGATTTCTGCATTCTTTTCATATCTTAACAAAAGAGCCTGCTTTAGCATGTCATAATTTTCCTGATCACCTCTGCTCATTTTTGCAAAAACTTCATAAGCTGCCCCACGAAGTCCCTGAGATAACTTTAAGCTCCACCTTTCTCTCTCTAACCCATACGTGGTAGCTAATAGTTCATACCTATTTAGGTAGCTCTCTATATCATCGTCTTTCTCAACAAAATGATCTAAATGAAAATTCATAGCTGAGGGTGAGGCTCCTTGGCTAGCAGTGGCATCAGAGGCAAAGGGACTGGCACCATTTTCAGGAGCATGGCCTTGAAACTCAAACTCCCTTAGTCGTAACTCATGTTCCCTTTGTAATCTTTTATCTTCTGCTTCCCTTTCTCCAGCTAATTTCCTCTCTTCCCTTTCTGCAGCTAATTTCTTCTCTTCCCTTTCTGCAGCCTGTCTTCTTTCCTCGGCTTCCAATGCTTTAGCCTCTTTGTCAGCCTCAATCTGCAACCTCTTAGTCTCAGCCTCAGCCTCAAATTGTAACTTCTTACTTTCCCTTTCAGCCTCTAACTTTCTTTCGGCATCAAACCTTCTTTCTTCGCGTTCAATAAATTAGTCACATTCCGTAGTGACATAGGCAACCATAACTTGCCCATCTAATCCTAACTCTTTTGCAGTCTGAACAGCAGCAGATCGAAATTTGGCTAGGTCCGCCATTGTCTATCAGGTAAGTTTATAAAATGTCTAACTAACAATTCAATCTCTAAATATATATCTAATGGACAACACAGGCACCGTGAGCTCAACCTTATTTAATTCCACCCAAGGATACCTTTTAATTCTTATTATTCCCTGAAGTGAATTACCCCCAATATTTTTAATAGGTAAAGATTCAAAATTCCAAGAGCGAGACCCCAATATATGTGGTGAAGTGGGATGTTATAAATATTTATAGGGGACTTAGTGTACTGACTGAGATCAGCTGTGAAGGTATATATATCTAATAAGAGTAGTGTATTATATATAACCTTACTTGCTGCCACATATGTATACCTCAGTCAGAATTATTCTGGAATAGTGTGATGACTACGTTATATGTCTAGGGTATGTGTATGATGAAGTGTAAGTCATAACAACAACAGACAGATAAACAATTTAATTTATTCCACTACACTTGACAACACTGTGACACTCACATACATAAAACACTCTACAAGGATATCTTAAATGAGTCACTGATAACTTTTCAAATAACAATATGTATTCATTGCTGTTATGAATGAATATGTGTCCTGATTCAAATACAAAGGGAACCAGGAATCACAATCAATTTTACTTACAAGTTATATGTACAGAATTTATCAATATGAATATTGTAGTGACATATATTATTAAAAGTATCCTATGTGTGTCAGTTGTGTAGTAGTAATATGAGGTAATACTGGTTTTGTTTTGTTCAAGCTCTGTTGGTATTTGTCATCATGACTTCAATAGTTTGTCTTTATTGGAACTAGTATTGGAGATGTTCTCAGTTCCTGATATTAAAACAATTTACTTCCCCTCTTAAGTTTATGTTACAATGTTATTTTAAGATGGGGGTACATAATTTTGAGCTCAGCTGGCCACATCAGCTTATCTTGCGTGATGGCGGCAGGAAAAGACTCCTCTGCTCGATTTCTCCCCTGTGCTCTGGAGACACCTCACTGATAGCTAAATGGACCAAGGAGTATGCTGTCCGACTCTGGATTCAGCAAGGCTCTGACCAGGTGCTGCTCAATAACGTCAAGACCACGGTCCCTGAAAACAAGAAGGATGTACCTTCTTCTTCACAACTAATTGATACTCTAGTTCTACACTGAGCACAATACATCACAAACATTGAGTTCAGAGCGTTAGGCCAACTGTCAGCTTCATCTGAAATACTTTATACCAGTATTTCCCTCCCTAATGGTTACTACGCCTCTGCAATTCCAGCATTATTTCTTTCTAGTCAATCATCTAGGTGTCAGTGTACTGTTTGGCCCATTCCATGCCGTTTTACTTTCCTCCGACACCTTCTGTTCAGGCTGGAGCATTATAGGCTTTACATCATGTTTGCTACTGAACTACACATATATACAGGCATAATTAACAATTCACATTCAATTTTCATTAAAAGATACTGAACGTTTCAAGCTTACCACAATTCATAGAATAAACACAGATACGTTGACTAGCAATGAATTCTGGCACAAATACTGGCACAAATTCCCATCTGCTTATGTTCCAGGCTTTTATTTAGCAAAAATATGAGCTGGCTTCAACGCACTGTTGCTTTATCAAGCTTATTTGAACTAGTGGTCTCGAACTAACGCTCCTAAGTGATTATTATATCAGCGAGTCTGGCCAATGGAGCCACGTTTCGACAAGTGTTTGAAAAAATTTTACCTTCCTACGTCTCCCCTAACAACCAAAGATAGTATTTATAGTCCGACCAATCGTGTTTAGTCTTATATTTGTTGCGCTCCAATCAATTTGGAGTTTACCTGGTAGGCTATTTCCGTACGTAAGGTTTTTTCAAACACGTTATAAAAAAATTTTATGAGCAGAAATGATTTCATGCTGTCAGGCATCCCACTATTATATTTTGGTTATAACTTCTTAATTCCTAGACTATTTGCGTAACGTTTTACATATTCTTTGTCAGCAAGCCCTAAGGAACCCAAATATACAAATTTAAAAGAGCTAAGTGGCTGCGTTCAAAATATGCAATTTCTTCTACCTCCTGTTTCGAAGATGTGCTGTCTGGGTACTGTAATGTTTTCAAACGTAAACCCATCTAATGTTATCTTTTCTAATAAGCGTTTTTCAGGATTTTAAAACCTAACTCTGGGAAGGTTAGTGTTTTTATCACTGTCCGTCCGAAAAAGTTAGTGCATGTGGCCTTACACGCGTGATAGTAGTAATTGTGTATCGCGTTACGCTTGTTGGGGGTGGCATTAATAGTGAGACGCGTGTTTAATTTTGCATGCGTTCCTGATTTTCATTCGCCCCTCTCTCTTTCTATTTGAGTCCATCTGTTCGTTCGTTTTGGTAACGTAATATAATTAATGTTAGGATTAATTTAGGTCATTACGCAGTCTGCCTCTCAATGTTTTTCTTAGAAATGCAATACCCGTTTTAATGTGTTGTGGAAACGCTTGTATTTATGCAGTGGCTTATATTTAACGTGGAAACGTTACAATTTGCAGACGAAGCATAAAATAAAGGGGGATTTCGAGTACATTCTTTGTGACAGCACTGTTATTTTACCATTGCTCTTTTCTTTATTAAATTTATTTGTTAGGCTTTATATTTACCTGATAATTTATATATGTGGATTAGAATATTTCACGACACCTCCCTCTTAAAACAGACATCCCATGTCAGTCCTTTATTCTATATACACATAGATAAATGTAAGTCAACTTGACTTTACTCTGCTGTGGTGCTATCATGGTTTTATGTAGTTGGGTCCATTCAGAGTAGGCACTACTCTTGAAATCTGCCTCAGACTTCTACAACCAATAATATATTTCGGTTATGTTACTGAACAGCCGCAAGTGTGAATGCTTGTCTTAATGCTGCTTCGCAACCCGTATTCACCATTTCTCTTCTCTGAGTCTGCGCAATGACATGTCCAGAGAACATTATATTTCCCTCAAAATGTACGTTATGAGGAGATAACATATACCTGGTGATAGCAGAGTTTTCGTAGTGGATCCTATAATCTTCTTATTATCCTGTATGAAACATTCGGAATATCCTCAATCAAAGAGGCAACTCAGGGATTCATTACGTTCCTATGAAATGTTTACATCCAACAATTTTCTCATCATTCTAGAGAAGACACTAGGCGCATTCTTCAATCCAAATGGCAATCTATTAAACTCATAGTGTCCTTCTGAGGTACTAAAAGCTAGGTATGGTCTAACCTCAGGCTTTACTGGAATCTGATAGTATCCTTTACTGAGATCCACTTTTGAGAAATATTTAGCTTTATTTAGTCTGGCAAACAGCTGATTTGTATCCGGCAATGGATCCATCTGTCCTTCTGTAATAGCATTCAGTCTCCTGTAATCTATACAGAGTCTATGTTCTCCAGAGGGCTTCCTTAAGAGTACAACACCGGAACTATACGAAGATTCACTGTGTGAAATAATTCCTTCCTTCAATAGATAGTCTATCTCTTCCTTCAAAGCTTTCTCCTTAGCAAACGGAATCGAATATGGTTTCATACAGACAGGTGTGGGGTCTATCAGTTTCATATCATATTCCAATAGGTTTGTATGCCCTGGTCGGTCTGTTAACACCTCTGCATGATTATTTAGAACCTGTTGCACTCTCTCTTTCTGAGTTTTCGTTAAATGTGTACTGATTTTCACCTGTGCTGCTGTCTCACAGGGGTGTAATGGATATTCAAATGATGAAAGTGGTTCCTTTTTCATCTCCATGGCGATGGACAAGGTCAACAAGTGTGTCTCTTCCTGATGTTCTCTTTCCAAATATTTCTTCAGGAGATTCACATGATAGATTTTTTCTTTCCCCTTCTTATCTATCTTATAATTTGTTCTAGACACCTTCTCTAGAACTGTATATAGACCTTGCCATCCAATCTGTAACTTATTCTGACTCCCGGGCAAAAGAAGCAGTACTTTCTCTCCCACAGCCAAATTTCTGTCTTTCGCCTTCCTGTTATAATAGGCAGCATGTTTCTTCCTGGCTTGTTTCAAATTTTCATTGGCAGTTTCCAGCCAGTTTTTAAACGAGTGGTCAGCTCATTCACATATTGGTATGAAGATGTAATGTTTTCCTCTGCCTTTTCATCAGTCCACGTTCTTAACAAAGCTACAT
The DNA here is from genome assembly GCA_024509875.1 of Oreohelix idahoensis. Classification (NCBI taxonomy): domain Eukaryota; kingdom Metazoa; phylum Mollusca; class Gastropoda; order Stylommatophora; family Oreohelicidae; genus Oreohelix; species Oreohelix idahoensis. The sequence continues at coordinate 29,670 of JAMPIV010008587.1, read as the reverse complement.
ATGGACCTTTCATTGTGTGGACCTATTTGTCCATGCACCGGTATGGTCTCTTCCACTCGAAGCTCTATAGTGATGATTTTTCTTCCCAGAATTATCATTCACAAAACGACCGCTACCAATTCTTTTCCTGGGGCTTTCTCCCCACTTAAAATTCTTGATGAGAGATTTCCTCTCTACATCCTCTTCCTCCAGTTTGTTTAAGTCCGATTGAGGGATTTTCGGCTTATCCTGGGGTAAGACATCTTTTTGCACTCTCCGCATAGTGGCCATTGTAAAACAGTTAAGTGAAGCTTGTCCGTGAAAAGGGGCTTCCCATTCCATTTGGTCCACTTTATCAAATCTATTTTTCGTTTTATTATCAGGCCTAATTTTGCCCCGTGGCGTGTCCAGGTCCTGATCCATGTTCCCACTTGTGGGTGTTCCCTCATGTGCTATGCTACACCTTTCTACAAAATTCTCAATGTCCCATCTTGCTTTAGGCCAATAATAATTGTGAGCCACCTTTTGAATGATGGTACCTATCTTCTCATGGTCCCCATCTGGTTTCACATGTAGGCTCCTTATTAAGTCTGCATTATATCTTTTAGGAAGTACCAGCTGTCCCTGACCTTTGGATCTAGCTCCAGTCTTCCTATATATCAACTTGTTTTTCATGTAAAAATCTCCCTTGCCTGGAGTTGTATGACAAGTTGACAATTTTCTGAAACAAGGCTTGAGTGTTTTATCCCCAGCCTGTGCCTTCCTCATCTCTTCTGGAGTGGTATCTAACATAATATCCTCCTCCTGTCTTGAGGTCGACCTGACCTGAAGGGTTGCCATATACACAGGTTTCCTTCTGCAACGGTCAGTGTCATGATTGTCCATCTGACAATTCTTACACCACCTTTTCCCTTGGTTGAAAGATTTTCTTTCATCATATTTCCTTTCATCGAATTGTGGGAATTTATTTTTATTTTCATACCGTGGCCTATCAAACTGGTGCTTACTTTTGTTTTGATCTCTAGGATCAAATTGATTAAAGTTCTGTGGTGCCCTAAAGTTATCCACTTGTTTCTTTTTATTACCTGTTACCTCTGCTTGAGCTGCTTGATACCTTTCAGCAACATTTAGCAACTCACCCAGCCTCTCTGCACCTTGTTCCATGAGAAACTTTCTCAAGTCTGGAGCCATGGACTCTCTTAATTGCTCTATAAGGACCATTTCCTTAAGATCTTGGGTTTTCCCCAGAGAAGTCCATTTCTCCAAGTATGTCTCTATTCGTGCAGAGAACTGGTGATAGGTTTCACCTGACAGTAGTTTAGCATTCCTAAATTTTTTCCTATAAAATTCTGCATTCTTTTCATATCTTAACAAAAGAGCCTGCTTTAGCATGTCATAATTTTCCTGATCACCTCTGCTCATTTTTGCAAAAACTTCATAAGCTGCCCCACGAAGTCCTTGAGATAACTTTAAGCTCCACCTTTCTCTCTCTAACCCATACGTGGTAGCTAATAGTTCATACCTATTTAGGTAGCTCTCTATATCATCGTCTTTCTCAACAAAATGATCTAAATGGAAATTCATAGCTGAGGGTGAGGCTCCTTGGCTAGCAGTGGCATCAGAGGCAAAGAGACTGGCACCATTTTCAGGAGCATGGCCTTGAAACTCAAACTCCCTTAGTCGTAACTCATGTTCCCTTTGTAATCTTTTATCTTCTGCTTCCCTTTCTCCAGCTAATTTCTTGTCTTCTCTTTCTGCAGCTAATTTCTTCTCTTCTCTTTCTGCAGCCTGTCTTCTTTCCTCGGCTTCCAATGCTTTAGCCTCTTTGTCAGCCTCAATCTGCAACCTCTTAGTCTCAGCCTCAGCCTCAAATTGTAACTTCTTACTTTCCCTTTCAGCCTCTAACTTTCTTTCGGCATCAAACCTTCTTTCTTCGCGTTCAATAAATTAGTCACATTCCGTAGTGACATAGGCAACCATAACTTGCCCATCTAATCCTAACTCTTTTGCAGTCTGAACAGCAGCAGATCGAAATTTGGCTAGGTCCGCCATTGTCTATCAGGTAAGTTTATAAAATGTCTAACTAACAATTCAATCTCTAAATATATATCTAATGGACAACACAGGCACCGTGAGCTCAACCTTATTTAATTCCACCCAAGGATACCTTTTAATTCTTATTATTCCCTGAAGTGAATTACCCCCAATATTTTTAATAGGTAAAGATTCAAAATTCCAAGAGCGAGACCCCAATATATGTGGTGAAGTGGGATGTTATAAATATTTATAGGGGACTTAGTGTACTGACTGAGATCAGCTGTGAAGGTATATATATCTAATAAGAGTAGTGTATTATATATAACCTTACTTGCTGCCACATATGTATACCTCAGTCAGAATTATTCTGGAATAGTGTGATGACTACGTTATATGTCTAGGGTATGTGTATGATGAAGTGTAAGTCATAACAACAACAGACAGATAAACAATTTAATTTATTCCACTACACTTGACAACACTGTGACACTCACATACATAAAACACTCTACAAGGATATCTTAAAGGAGTCACTGATAACTTTTCAAATAACAATATGTATTCATTGCTGTTATGAATGAATATGTGTCCTGATTCAAATACAAAGGGAACCAGGAATCACAATCAATTTTACTTACAAGTTATATGTACAGAATTTATCAATATGAATATTGTAGTGACATATATTATTAAAAGTATCCTATGTGTGTCAGTTGTGTAGTAGTAATATGAGGTAATACTGGTTTTGTTTTGTTCAAGCTCTGTTGGTATTTGTCATCATGACTTCAATAGTTTGTCTTTATTGGAACTAGTATTGGAGATGTTCTCAGTTCCTGATATTAAAACAATTTACTTCCCCTCTTAAGTTTATGTTACAATGTTATTTTAAGATGGGGGTACATAATTTTGAGCTCAGCTGGCCACATCAGCTTATCTTGCGTGATGGCGGCAGGAAAAGACTCCTCTGCTCGATTTCTCCCCTGTGCTCTGGAGACACCTCACTGATAGCTAAATGGACCAAGGAGTATGCTGTCCGACTCTGGATTCAGCAAGGCTCTGACCAGGTGCTGCTCAATAACGTCAAGACCACGGTCCCTGAAAACAAGAAGGATGTACCTTCTACTTCACAACTAATTGATACTCTAGTTCTACACTGAGCACAATACATCACAAACATTGAGTTCAGAGCGTTAGGCCAACTGTCAGCGTCATCTGAAATACTTTATACCAGTATTAACCTCCTTAATGGTTACTACGCCTCTGCACTTCCAGCATTATTTCTTTCTAGACAATCATCTAGGTGTCAGTGTACTGTTTGGCCATTCCATGCCGTTTTACTTTCCTCCGACACCTTCTGTTCAGGCTGGAGCATTATAGGCTTTACATCATGTTTGCTACTGAACTACACATATATACAGGCATAAATTAACAATTCACATTCAATTTTCATTAAAAGATACTGAATGTTTCAAGCTTACCACAATTCATAGAATAAACACAGATACGTTGACTAGCAATGAATTCTGGCACAAATACTGGCACAAATTCCCATCTGCTTATGTTCCAGGCTTTTATTTAGCAAAAATATGAGCTGGCTTCAACGCACTGTTGCTTTATCAAGCTTATTTGAACTAGTGGTCTCGAACTAACGCTCCTAAGTGATTATATCAGCGAGTCTGGCCAATGGAGCCACGTTTCGACAAGTGTTTGAAAAAATTTTACCTTCCTACGTCTCCCCTAACAACCAAAGATAGTATTTATAGTCCGACCAATCGTGTTTAGTCTTATATTTGTTGCGCTCCAATCAATTTGGAGTTTACATGGTAGGCTATTTCCGTACGTAAGGTTTTTTCAAACACGTTATAAAAAAATTTTATGAGCAGAAATGATTTCATGCTGTCAGGCATCCCCACTATTATATTTTGGTTATAACTTCTTAATTCCTAGACTATTTGCGTAACGTTTTACATATTCTTTGTCAGCAAGCCCTAAGGAACCCAAATATACAAATTTAAAAGAGCTAAGTGGCTGCGTTCAAAATATGCAATTTCTTCTACCTCCTGTTTCGAAGATGTGCTGTCTGGGTACTGTAATGTTTTCAAACGTAAACCCATCTAATGTTATCTTTTCTAATAAGCGTTTTTTCAGGATTTTAAAACCTAACTCTGGGAAGGTTAGTGTTTTTATCACTGTCCGTCCGAAAAAGTTAGTGCATGTGGCCTTACACGCGTGATAGTAGTAATTGTGTATCGCGTTACGCTTGTTGGGGGTGGCATTAATAGTGAGACGCGTGTTTAATTTTGCATGCGTTCCTGATTTTCATTCGCCCCTCTCTCTTTCTATTTGAGTCCATCTGTTCGTTCGTTTTGGTAACGTAATATAATTAATGTTAGGATTAATTTAGGTCATTACGCAGTCTGCCTCTCAATGTTTTTCTTAGAAATGCAATACCCGTTTTAATGTGTTGTGGAAACGCTTGTATTTATGCAGTGGCTTATATTTAACGTGGAAACGTTACAATTTGCAGACGAAGCATAAAATAAAGGGGGATTTCGAGTACATTCTTTGTGACAGCACTGTTATTTTACCATTGCTCTTTTCTTTATTAAATTTATTTGTTAGGCTTTATATTTACCTGATAATTTATATATGTGGATTAGAATATTTCACGACAACTACCTTGTAATGCTATCATCAAGTTTCCTCAGTATCTGTCCTATCTAGGGCTAGTGTCTTTACCTCACGTCTTTTTCACGTAATTATCTCCTCATTTTCCACAAGGTCCACAAGTCTTCCACTAAAGTCCACAAAGAAAAATAAAAGTCACAGGATTGCTAAAATCTTAATAATACATGCTTGTAAAATAATTATCAACACAATGATTGGCAAAGGGGTTGGAAGTGAAATTGACAAAGATGTTGTTTCTAATAATACAACCAATCGGCGCACTGATGACGTGTCACATGATTCTGAAGATGTCTTGTCGAAAGTACTAAAAACAAAAACCCCCAACAAATTATTAATTGCGCTCTTCAGGTCGATGAGTTCACGAATATAAAAGATAGAGCTCAGCTCTTTGTATGTGGCAAATATTACTGGCAAGAGAGAAAGGTATCATGTTTGTTGAGGAAGAACTTTGAGTGTTTGTTCAAAACTGTTGCTATGAATTCCAGATTTATGCACGAAAATACAAGCCTAAGCGTTACACGAAAACTAAACTTTTGGTTTGGTTTGGTTTGGTTTGGTTTTTAAGGACCGTCTTCATTGTACGCGGACAACTTCTTCAGAGCTTCGATATCCTCCATTAGATCACACAAGGAGGATCTCAGCACAGTGCACGAACTCCATAGCACTGGCTAGGATGCAAATACAGGAATTACACATTCTATAAATATTTTTGAGGTGGGTAAGTTTTCCAAATTTTGTAAATTTTGCCAAGGCAGCGGACGTATGGCCTACTCTTTACGATTTACAACTGCCGAGGGGTTTTTAAAGTGTGCAACTTGCACATGGGACCTCCTAATATTTCGCCATTATCCGAGAAGGCTATGCATCCGATCTCAATACCGAGGGGGAGTATGAAATCAATAGGGCCCATAGGTTCTGAAAAAAAATTTCCATCAAATATATTCCTTGAACTGGGAATCGAACCCAGTACTTTTAGAATTAGAAGCGAACGCCATACCTCTTAGTCACTCCAACCCCCGAACATTTATTGATTGTAAAAGTGAACTTTGTTTTTGATACTTAAGTAAAATTTACTTTTATATACTTTTTTTTCTTAGGAGTTTTGTCGCGTTTTGGGGAATCCCGCCCCGTCTAACCTCGACATAAGGCCGTCGATTATACTAGGGAGCATACGCAAATATTTTTCTACACAACAGATACTGTACAGATCAGATAACCAGAATGTCCATATTACTTGAACAAAATTTGAAATTGAACCCACCTCTTTACATTGGATTTGTGGATTAAAAAAAAGGCAGATTGGACAGATTGGATAGAAAATCACTTTTGAAACTGATGAAGCATTATGAGCTTACCCGAAGGATCGTCAAATTAACAAAGAAAACATATGAAGACATGAAGTGCAGAATTTTTCATGAAGGACAGCTTTGAAGAACCGTTTGAAATAAGAGCTGAAGATAATTTGGTTCTCTGATAAGGAGGATACTGACCAGTGTAAAGAAAAACGAAAAGATCCTAGATTGCTGACTGATATTTTGTTCATTGTTTTGTCTTCTAGGACAGTCGCTAAAATTGGTACCTGGAATGTTCGTACATGAAACGAAAACAATGCGATGCACTGCGGAGAGATTGTTAATAGAATTAAAAGGAAGTTCTTTTACTGGAATTTCCAGGGAGACCGTAGAGGGAAAAGCACATAGAGAAGAGAAGACAGAAGTTAAAATGACGAAGAAGACTTAGAAAGAGCTGATGGCACGGGACAAGAGAATGCGGTATGAGTTTGTTGCAGGAGGATGTGGTATGAGTTTGTTGCAAGAGGATGTGGTATGAGTTTGTTGCAAGAGGATGTGGTATGAGTTTGTTGCAAGAGGATGAGGTATGAGTTTGTTGCAAGAGGGTGTGTTTTGATTTTGTTGCAAGAGGATGTGGTATGAATTTGTTACAAGAGGGTGTGTTTTGATTTTGTTGCAAGAGGATGTGGTATGAGTTTGTTGCAAGAGGATGTGGTATGAGTATGTTGCAAGATGATGTGGTATGAGTATGTTGCAAGAGGATGTGGTATGAGTATGTTGCAAGAGGATGTGGTATGAGTATGTTGCAAGAGGATGTGGTATGAGATTGTTGGAGTCCTATACTCCTGTGGGAACTGAAGTATAACGAATTAGGAAAAAGGAAGTAAAGGATCCTGTTACACGCCCATTGAGGTATATTGGGAATATGGTGTTATGCCCAATTTTCTTGACCATCGGCACACTAGGGGCTGATGTGGTCAGCACGAATGAATGACTTAATAAATTACATACAAAGTTTTTGTGGTCGGTGATTTAAATATAGGATATAAGAAAAATTTGATACAAAGGGTGCCGTAAAAAACTCAAGACAACTCTTTCTATCTTGAGCAGAAGGAAACGGTCAGTAGTAATTATACAGCGCGGTTAAGAATTACCCGATATCAGTTTACGCGAATTCGAAATAACGCGAACGCAGAAAAATGAGAAACAGATGGCAAATATTGAGATACCTCGATCACAGAATCAGCTTTCTGTTTGGTTTTTTTTTTTTTTTTTTAAGTTGGTTTGGTTTTAAGGACAATCTTCATTGTACACGGACAACTCATCAGTGCGCCGATCTCTTCCGTTATATCACGCAAAGGGAAAAGGGGGGGGGGGGAATCTCAGCACACAGCACGAACACCGTAGTACCGGTGAGAATCCCAGTGTGTGTATACAGGAATCACAAAGACTAGAAATATTTTTGTGGTGGGCAGGTTTCGAATTATTTAAAATTTTGTCAGGGCAGCAGCCTAGTCTTTGCGATTTCCAACCACTGTGGGATTTTTTTAACGTGCGCAACTTGCACACTTGAACCTCCTATTTTTTCACCCTTAACCGAGAAGGCTAGGCATCCGATCTCACAATCCAGGAGATCAGGGGGGAGTACGGCATTATTAGGATCACTGGTTTTGAAAAAAAAAATTCCATAAATGATAGTCCCTCTACTGGGAATCGAACCCGGTACCTTTAGAATTCGAGGCGGACGCCAAACCTCTTAGCAACACCGACCGCCGTTTTTAAAGTTACATCATCATCATCAGTTGCCATCTCCACAACGAAGGTTGGCTGTAATGGATCTCCAACGTCTTCTGTCTCTTGTCTTGATGGTGCACTCTGATAGACTCTTTCCTGTCCATCTCTTGATGTTGTCTTCCCACTTATAGCGCTGTCTTCCCCTTGCACGTTTGCCTTCAACTCTCCCTTCTGTTATGGTCTTCTGTAAGGTGTTATGCCTTTTTATGTGGCCAAAGTATTTTGGCTGCCGAACTTTGACCTCCCTCATTAGTTCTCTTTTCATACCTAGATTTTCTAGGACCTCCTTATTTGTTTTCATCTCTTTCCATGAGATACGCCCCATTCTTCTATATATCCACATTTCAAGAGCCTCAATTCTTTCTTCCAACTGCTTATTCATCGTCCATGTTTCTGCACCATACAGAAATGCAGAATATATATAACACTTTATGATTCTCAGTTTTAATTTGTGAGATAACTGTTTGGATGTCAGTATATGTTTCATGTTGTTGAATGTAGCTTTGGCCATTCCTATTCTCTTCTTGATTTCTGTTTCACATCTGCCATCTTCTGTTATTATATGACCGAGATATACGTAGCTCTTGACTTGTTCCAGGATTTCCCCATTTACGCTTATCTTTAATGTGGGTTTATCGTGTTTTGCTAATTATCATAGTTTTTGTTTTCTCAATATTAATGTCGAGTCCATATTCATGACTTATACAGTTCACTTGCTTCACTAGTTCTTGTAACTCCTGTTCGCTTTCAGCTAACAACACGGTATCATCTGCATATCTAAGGTTGTTTATTGACCTTCCACTGATGTTCAGTCCTGGTATTTCCTGTATCTGTTTGAAAATTTTTTCGGTGTATAAATTAAATAGGCAGGGGGACAGCACACAACTTTGTCTGACACCTCTTTTTATGTCTATGTATGGTGAATAATTCCTTCCCGATCTTACTGTGGCAGTTTGCTCCCAATAAAGGTTACTGAGTATTCTTATATCTTTTCCATCAATACCTATGTCTTTGAGGCATTCAATTATTTTCTCATGATGGATTCTGTCAAAAGCCTTCTTATAGTCAATGAAGCACATATACATACTTTTTTGGACCTCTGTATATTTTTCTGCTAATATTCTTAGGCAAAATATTGCCTCTCTTGTTCCATTGTTCCGTCTAAAACCAAACTGTTCTTCCTGGATTTCGCTGTCTACTTTACTTTTTATTCTTTCCTGTATGATTTTGAGCAGTATCTTAATTGCATGACTCATCAGGCTGATTGTTCTGAAGTCTGAACATTCTGCTGCATTTGGTTTTTTGGGCAATGTTATAAAAACTGATGTCTTCATGTCGTGTGGTATATATCCTGTATTGTATACATCGTTGCATATTTCTGTGATTGTATCTATACCAAAGCTCTCCAGAGGTTCTATCATTTCAATTTTTATGTTATCCATGCCTGCTGATTTTCCTTTTTGTATCATATGAATGGCATTCTCTACTTCTGATCTGAGAATGTTTGGGCCTTCATTAGAATCTGGTGATGGTTTTTTACCTCTGTTGTCCTCGAATAATTCTTTTACGTTTTCTGCCCATCTGTTTGATATGTCTTTCTCATCAAGTAATATTACACCATTTTTGTTCTTGATACAGCTTCCTCCTTGTGCAAACCGTGACCGATTTGATAATTTTTTTATTTCTTCATGCATATCTCTTGTCCAGTGCTTTGCTTCCAAGTCTTCTATTTCCTTGCATTTTGTTTCTATCCACCGTTCTTTTGCTTCTCTACACATAGTACGTATGTCATTGTCTATTGTTTTATATTCTGGAGTGTTTTTTGCTTTCTTTCTTTAGGCCATTTTATTCAAGATGTCATCTGTCATCCAAATTTGATTTTTCTTAGACTCCTTTTTAGGTAAATTTGCATTTGCTGATTGTATGCTTGTTTTTAAAGCATTCCCATTTTGCGGTTGCTTTTTCTTCTGGGTTTTCTCTTCTATACTGCTCCATGCTTTCTGTCAATAACTGTTGATATTTATTTTTGACGTCGATTAAATATTTCTGTTTTATATCTGGTTGTTTCAGCGCTGATATTTCTATCTGGGGTTTCTCCTGTCTTCTGTTTCCTGCTCTTTTAAGCTTTATATTTACTTTGATGACGACTGGATTGTGATCTGAATTTATGTCGGCGCCAGGATGTGTCTTTGCACTTGTGACACTGTTCTTAAATCTATGTTTTATCATGATATAGTCGATTTGATTTCGTGTTATATCTCATGGGCTTTTCCATGTGTATAATTTCCTTGGGTGGTGTTCAAAAAAGGTGTTACATATGACCAGCTGGTTTTCTTCACAGAACTGGATAAGTCTGTCTCCTCTATCATTTCTTGTCCCTAATCCATACTGTCCTACTATTTTCTTGTATTTTCCTTTTCCTACTTTTGCATTCATATCACCCATTACTATCAACACATTTGTTGATTTGACTGGTTTAAGTGTGTGTTGTAGCTCTTCATAGTATTCTTCTATTTCTTCCTCGCTGTGATCTTTAGTTGGTGCATAAGTTTGTAAGATTGATATGTCGAATGGCTTTGCTCTCATTTTTAGTAACATCATTCTGTCATTGTGTGTCCAGTATCCACATACGTATTTTTCTAACTCCTTCTTTATCAACATTCCTACCCCTCTTTCATGTTTTTCTCCGCCTGAGTGTATAAGCGTGTACTGGTCTCTTTTTATGTAGCCTGTATCCAAAAGTCTTGCCTCTGCAACTCCCAGTATATCGAGTTTCACTGTTGCTTCTAATATAAGATTGTCAAGCTTTCCTTCTCCGTTCAGAGTTCTAACATTCCATGTTCCTATTTTTAGGCTTCTCCTACTAGTTTTTAGGTGGTCTTTCTCAGAATGCTCCCTTTCAACAGAATTTAAGGAACACTCGTCATTATGTACTTCCTTACTCATTAGAGGAGTTGCCTCTTCCCTGTTAATTTGTACAGTAGATTCTTCCCCAGGGGACAGAGAGTTCTCTACATATCGTTTCTTATCTTGTTGTTGTGATCCCATTACGTTCTGTAGGAAGTACGTGGTAAGGCCCCAATCTCTTCCACGGTGGCTAGCCATTGTCTTTTTTCTATGTCCGACACGCCTCTAGTGCGCCACACACTTTGCTGTTTCGCTTTGCGAGCCGTTGAGGATCTTTCTTGTCCTGATGATACACTTTGATAGGATCTTTCTTGTCCTGATGATACACTTTGACAGGAACTTTCTTGTCCTGATGATACACTTTGATAGGATCTTTCTTGTCCTGATGATACACTTTGATAGGATCTTTCTTGTCCTGATGATACACTTTGACAGGATCTTTCTTGTCCTGATGATACACTTTGACAGGATCTTTCTTGTCCTGATGATACACTTTGACAGGATCTTTCTTGTCCTGATGATACACTTTGACAGGATCTTTCTTGTCCTGACGATACACTTTGACAGGATCTTTCTTGTCCTGATGATACACTTTGACAGGATCTTTCTTGTCCTGATGATACACTTTGATAGGATCTTTCTTGTCCTGATGATACACTTTGACAGGATCTTTCTTGTCCTGATGATACACTTTGATAGGATCTTTCTTGTCCTGATGACACACTTTGACAGGATCTTTCTTGTCCTGATGATACACTTTGACAGGATCTTTCTTGTCCTGATGATACACTTTGATAGGATCTTTCTTGTCCTGATAATACACTTTGACAGGATCTTTCTTGTCCTGATGATACACTTTGACAGGATCTTTCTTGTCCTGATAATACACTTTGATAGGATCTTTCTTGTCCTGATGATACACTTTGACAGGATCTTTCTTGTCCTGATAATACACTTTGATAGGATCTTTCTTGTCCTGATAATACACTTTGATAGGATCTTTCTTGTCCTGATGATACACTTTGACAGGATCTTTCTTGTCCTGATGATACACTTTGATAGGATCTTTCTTGTCCTGACGATACACTTTGACAGGATCTTTCTTGTCCTGATGATACACTTTGACAGGATCTTTCTTGTCCTGATGATACACTTTGATAGGATCTTTCTTGTCCTGATGATACACTTTGACAGGATCTTTCTTGTCCTGATGATACACTTTGATAGGATCTTTCTTGTCCCGACGATACACTTTGATAGGATCTTTCTTGTCCTGATGATACACTTTGACAGGATCTTTCTTGTCCTGATGATACACTTTGACAGGATCTTTCTTGTCCTGATGATACACTTTGATAGGATCTTTCTTGTCCTGATGATACACTTTGATAGGATCTTTCTTTATTTCTTAATATTATCCATCCTACTTATAGAGCCGTCTTCCTTTGTATGTTTGCCTTCAACTCTTTTTTGCATAATAGTTTTCAGCAAGCTATTATGTCTTTTTACATGAACAAAGTATATGAACTAACTTTTATCTCATTCATATTTTCTCTATTCATTCGTACATTTGTATGACTTTATTTTTTTGTCTATTTCCATGAAATGTACCTCATTCTTTTGTATATCCATATCTCAAGGGTCTCATTTCTTTTTTCTGCTCGTTTATTGTCCGTGTTTCCACGCGAACTAATGAAGTAGATTTATGATACTTGCTGACTCTAATTTTTAATTTGTAAGTTAATTGTTTAGATGTTATTATTTGTCTCATGTTATTGAATGTAGATTTGATCATTCCTATTCTCTTCTTGATTTCTGTTTCGCATCGGCCATCTTCTGTTATAATATGACCAACATATGAGAAACTGTTGGCTTGTTTCAGTAACTCCCTATTTATTCTTATTTGCAACGTTGACTAATCGACTGCTTTCGTAATTATTAAAGTTTTCGTTTTTTCAGTGTTAATGTGGAATCCATATTCATGACTTTTGCTGTATACTTGCTTCACTAGTTCTTGTAAATTCTCTACGCTTTCAGCTAACAAAACTGTATCAACTACATATCTAAGGTTGTTTATTGATCTTCCACCGATGTTCAGTCCTGGCATTTCCTGCATCTGTTTGATATTTTTTTCTGTGTGTAGATATCAAATACATACTTCTTATTGATTAAAATTCATAATGTCGCCGGCTATTTTGTATATTATATGTTACGTTTGTTTTCCTATGCATTTTGTGACAAGTTCTATTAAGTTTTATTTTAATATTCTTTGCATGGAATGATCTTACAAGTTCGCGTGAATCTCAGTTTACGTACTTGCTTCCCGAACATAAGAATATCGCGTAAATCGCGACAGAAAACAAAGTTTGTTTATCTAAAGACATATTACCATATCTAGGGCAGACCAAAACAAGAATGACAACGCATATTTAAAATCAGCGATAACGGCGGGTCTGACCTGTTGGTTTCAAAAATGAAGCAGGTGCAGATAAAAAAAAGCGATAATGTCCGTTTTCTTGACCTCATATTGCAACACACGCACTGTAAGATAAATTATTAGACTCTACAAGCCTCAGCTCTGTCGGAATTGTTGCTGGTTAAAGGTCTTCGAATTTTCTAGCCGAACACCATCACCAACCTAGAACTGCTAACTCAGAGCCACCAAGAGGACATGCGCACCATCATAGCGGGTATATCCTGGAATTTAGTTGGCCACATTCTCAGAAGAGACATTGACACCATCACCAGAGCTGCAATGCTATAGACTTTAGAAGGAAAGTTAAAGCGAGACCGGACAAAACCTACCTGGTAGAAAACTGTGGATGCGTAGATGCAAAGCATGAACCACATCTGGGGTACCACAGAAAGGATGGCTACCGACCGGGCAACATGGAAACAGTCTGTTGCTGCCCTACAATACGCCACCAGGCGTGAAGGTCACTAAAAGCTTTCAGTCAACGGCCAAGGACTAAGGAAGTAGAAAGATCTCTTTAGAAGAGGTTGCAAAGCCACTTTGCCTGTGAAAACTTCAAATTTTCAAACTGTCTTTTCTTGTCATTCTATTGCTATGTAACTAAATACAAAGCGCAACGATAACCGAGGGAGGCAATCCCCATATTGCTAATTGTCTATGTGAACAGTTCTGTTATGAACAATGAAAAAATCCCGTCAGGGTTTCGGAAAAATACGGGAAAAGGTGTACATTGCACCGTGAAAACTAAATTGGACACCCATTACAAGAATTCGCATGCTCTGCAATCTTTTTTCGTAGTGCATGTTCTGGGAAAATACGGAAATGGCGCACACGGCACAGTGAAAACTAAAATTAACACGAATTTAACAAGCAAGCAGGACTTTCATGGTGCATTGACCATAAATAATGGTAAGTTTGACTACAAACATCCAATGGTAAGTTTGACTACAAACATCCAATGGTAAGTTTGACTACAAACATCCAATGGTAAGTTTGACTACAAACATCCAATGGTAAGTTTGACTACAAACATCCAATGGTAAGTTTGACTACAAACATCCAATGGTAAGTTTGACTACAAACATCCAATGGTAAGTTTGACTACAAACATCCAATGGTAAGTTTGACTACAAACATCCAATGGTAAGTTTGACTACAAACATCCAATGGTAAGTTTGACTACAAACATCCAATGGTAAGTTTGACTACAAACATCCAATGGTAAGTTTGACTACAAACATCAAATGGCAAGTTTGACTACAATCATCCAATGAATTTGAAGTTGAATAGAAATGAATGACATGACAACAGAAGACATATCTGACGTCATCAGGACATGCAGCCAAAAGAGCACAACATAATTTTTCCCCCCCCCCCCCCCCCTTTCCCGTTTATGTCTTCATGTTTTGGCGGGTTACTTGCTCTTCATTAAATTAGATAAGATTAAAAAAAAAATTAACAAGGTGCGTTTATGGTTTAATGGTTGGAACGTTTGAAGTCCAAGCACGTTGTTCCGCGTTCGTTTTCTTATATTATTTACAAAAATTTTAATTATATCGTCGTTCTTCAGCTTTTATAAGTGTTTTTTTGTTGTTGTGAATTATAGTTTCCGAGTGTCTGTTTCCGTTGACGGGTTTGCTTGCTCAGTGGAAGGTGAAAGCTGGAAGGAAATGGAAAGGAAGGAACAGAATACAAGAGGAATGGTGTTAATCTCAGGACATAAGACAGAAATCGTTCATTTAGACACGTAGTCCTCAGATTCAGGGCAGAGGACCATCCGTCTCGTGGCATTGCGTCACCTGCGATTAGTGGGTCTGTTTTTAACCTCGACTAGTTGTGTGTGAGTTGGAGAAGAAGTCCTTTGGGGGTTAGACAAAAAAGCTGAAAACCTCACTCTCACATGTCGTAAGGGTAAAATACTGACAACTCGCACCCCCGGGGTTCAGAAGAAGAAGGAGAAGAATTAGTCACCTTGTACAACATGCATGACGGTATTGTTTCCCCTGCACTGCAGGAGTGGTCCAACAATGGTCAAGCTTAGAGAATAACAAATTGAAGGTCTTCAAAGGTCATCAACCTTCGCTCAAGATTACTCTTGGTAGAAATATAAATAGAAGAAGGATGCTTCAACCTCACCAGATTTTAAAGAAAAGTAACCATGACAACTGAGATCATCTAAGCTGTTATGAACTTATTATTCTAACGCCTCTTCTGCGACGAAATATTGACTCGTATTTTCTGAGGGGATTATGCAACTAGTAATTGACTAGCTGACCAGCTCTGTATGACTATGTATTAAAAAAAACCCTGAGTCATACGAGTGCAAATTCACCCAATAATGATTAAATGGACTATAGATTTATATTTACATATAATAAGTTTCATGACCAGTTATGAGTTAACAGGATAAAATAAATAAAAATGTTTATAAAATGAAGTGATGCTATTTGTCCTCATCGGATGATACTAAATTGTGGCGGATAGGAGGTAAAAATTGGAAATGTCCATAGGCTGTGCTTGTATCTTATTTAACAGACGATATGGGATCATTTGGCGTCTACTTCAGTTGCTGCTGATTTCCACAGGTGTTTTGAACTGGTCCATCTTTTCAATCGTCAAATCTGGTGGTAGTAGCACGTCCCTTGCAACAAGGCTGGGGTAACTACTTAGGTTGTCCAGGCAAGCGTCTCCAAGACCCGTCTGGGACCACATCTGCTATCGGTTCTTTGTGAGAAAACTCCCACGAAGAAATCAGCAGCTCTTGCAGTGGTGGTTCATGAGACAAGTCATTTTTTCACGACGAGGTTGCCATCCTCATATATATTGTACATGTACATCCGCAAGCCATGTATGCATGTCAAACGCAAAATATCAAATGATGAAATGTACATATTACAACTTATCCCGATATCGGGCAAATTACATATAGTTTTTTGCACAAGAAACGCCCGAATATTGTCGTGCAACTGTTTTAAGATACCGTCTTGCGAGTGGTTAGGGATACTGAGTATATTCTCAACTATTCACGCTGTAGGCAGGTTTCGAGGACTCGTGACTTCCATTACTATAGTTGAAGTTTTATCCTTTCTAATTGTAGAAGATCTTCGAATACGCTGTCCGGTCCTATATTGGAATCCTGATTCTATTCGATATCCTGGCTATCTGAGATTTCTCCCTGACGAGAAAGAAATGCAGTGAAGTAGTCTTACAATGCTGTAGGTGTTAAGCGAAATTTCACTCCCACTCACATCATCTCCGTTGACGGAAGCTCCAATCAGAAGTAGTTTATTTTAGCATTTCAAATGTCAAACCAACTGCAAATTAGCGTCTAAATTTGCTAGGGGTTTCCCTCACCCTTTTCAAACTCATCTGTCCATCCTTTATGACCATATTAGGTCTTGTCACTTCCGTTGTTGCTTATCATGTTTGCTTATTCATTACATCACAGACTTATCTCTTCCATGATGTTACTTTCTCGTATTTATTACAACGAAGTCAATCTGCCGGAAGTGTTATATCATTCCTAATGCCTCAATCTTTAACAAGATTGTTATTTTCCGAGATCCCAGTGTCTCTAAACCTTTCCAACTGGTCACGTTTGCAAGATTAGCACCTTATCTAAAATGTCCGTCTGAGACAACAGGGTTTCGTGGCAATTTTTGTCAACCATGTTCACGAATCAAACGTTCCTTGCGTACCTTCCCCGACAAACGTCTGGGTTTAACAATAAGATTGTTGCTAAATGTAGACTCCTAATACGTCTAGTTAGCAATTAAACAAAAAAACAAAAAAACATGTTGGCATGGCTGCAAAACAGGTCAACCGGTCAGGTATCCGCAGGGAGGGATAAAATATGACAAGATGCCCTTGGTCGACGAGAGGGAAAAGTGTGATAAGGAGCGGGTGAAAAAAAAAAAGAAAAGGAAAGACACATGAGAGGGTTGAAGTAGGTCACATGAAAATGTAACGTTAGAATATATGATTTACCACAACGGAGTAGTAGTCCTCTGTTAAGTTCTTTTCACGTGGGAGTTAAGTGTTTGAGATTCTCACATGTGGGTCTAGTCTTTTATAGACGCACATGTGAGCGCATCTAAGTAAATTGTATATGTTATTATTTGCGTGCCTTCGTGTACTAGATTTGAACATAATAGCGCGGCTTGCTGCGGTCGAGCTGTTGTCATCGAGTGTAGTGGTGTTTGATGGTATTGTATGATGGTGATATTACTAAATGTAATTGTATGAGGCCAGCTGTGAAGGCTCCTGAGATAAAATGTAGTTGAGAATTGTCAGAAGGCCTTTCTTGCTACCACTACGACCTCACACTTAATTTTTTTTTTTATGAATGTGGCTACGTAAAGTGTCTAGGGTTATGATATGTAGTGTGGTGTAATAGGTTATAGATATACCCACAGATATTTAACAAGACTAATAATATTAATAAATGTTAAAATACACTGAACTAACTCACGTGTGTAAAATTTTTTCATAGAATTATATTACATTTATTTTGTTCTGGCTCAATTTTTTAGGTTGACCAGAACTTAAAAGGATTTAGAGATTATGAAAGAAATGCATGGAATATTATATCATAAATGCAATAGTGTACATATATATGTACTATACTAGTTAGTTTTATTAAAATGTTCTAGTAGTCATCTACTTGGGAGGATAGTTAACTGTTTGTGCTGGTTGGGGTGGCCTCATCGCCCCTGTCTATATTGACTACACAGTGTCCAGAAAATGGTGGGAATTTTTATGGGGATATTAGTAACTACACAAGCGTTGGTGAATGTCCAGCAGACCAGAGGCTCACTCATCTTGTAGTTGTAGCTCTGGTGCTGAAATCAGGTGGTCCCACCTCTCCGTGCTGGCGGGCAATAATGGTGGTCTCTGTCACAAGTACTGCACAGATACACTCGAGTAAAGTCACCAACTGAATAGACACTGCTTTGTTGACAACAGAAACTCACAGCTCTGCAATCAAAGTATGGGCCATGTGTCAAAATCTATTCTCTACCCACGTCTGGACACAACACTGACACAACAACCACATCATACAGACAGGTCAGATCTCTCTGACCAAACAGCACATTTACCATGGTGGTTTTACATCAGATAGATCCTCCCAGACCATAGATTCTGAAAAAATATTTATTAGTTTTCTGCCCTAAAAGAGGATAGGTAATATGTTTCATTATTCTCAACACTTGATCTGTCTTGCATAATCCTTGCTGGAGTTTATGTACATTGTTGGTCCCTAGACCCTGACTAGGGCGGGGGGTCTAGAGCAAATCCCTACTTGTTTGTAAGGCTAGATTTCGATATGGCAGTATCAAATCACTCAAACATGAAACAATATTCAAAATATATAAGGAAATAATTTCAATCTTACCAGATTATGAATAAATAACAGAATTGCTAGCAAAACTCAGCTGAGCTGCTGGCTATAGTATGGCGTCCCTAAACTTCTTACACTTTCTTTCATATGGAAATCACCACACTTTAAAATCTGTGTCTATCACTGAACAACTATTGAAGAATGGCCCCACTTTCGCGTCTGAGCGCTAATGATATGATTGTCTGTGGCCAATCACTGCCTAGGTTTATTTTAAATTCAAATTTCCTACACTAAAGTCATTTCAGTCATGCTTCAGTCAAGTATGGATGGTTATCTGTTAGTCTGTCCGTCTCTACTTGTGTTTTCAAACAAAAAATGTACTTGTATTTTTGAACCAACCTTTCTCTCCCCTCCAAAATTTTGTTCGTTAAAAGTTATATTTAGACACAGCTACCACACAATGTCCCTCTCTATCCCATTACTACGTAGATTTGAACACCTGCGTCTCAAGGTCCGTGTTTTTTTGTTTTTTTTTTGCAATTAGCGACACTTTTAGATTCAATACCAGTCTGTCGTTGATGTGAACAACACTGTCTTTTGTCATTATCTTCAATATTATCTATCCGTCTGTAAAATTAAGAACATATTAGTTCACTGCTCAGAATGGGCCATCCGGCCAGCTAATTTTTTGTATTCCTAACATTAATTATTAAGAAAGATTTAAAAGAAAATACATTTTAATTTTGTTGTAATATTCCTAACATCCTCGCGTTTTTAGCCGCTGAATTCAAATCAAGGGCTTGGTATCGCGCAAAAAAGCGTTCCTAATAAAATGACTGTGGCGTAAATAACAAAATTTTATTGGTCCCCTTCTGTCGTGTTGCCTTTATTTTTTATGTCCAAACTTTGGGAAAACGTGACTTTTCTCCGTTTCCCCCCCAATTGCGTCTCCTTAGCCTTTCTAGTCTCACGCAATCTTTCCAGTCTTTTTTTTTCCTTTTTGATCCGGCCGGTCTCCCACCGGTTCAAAGCAAGGCAATTATTATGGATGATGATGGACCCGACGGTCTAGGGCGTCATGTAACTAATTCGCAGACCTACGACATTATGTTTTTATCCCTACAATGTTAATCTTTGAGAGGTATTTTACCGTATGTTTCTCTGTTTCAAATGTCACTACACATCTCCCCACTTGAAAACATGCCTATGGCAAGTTCCAAAACCAGCGATACACATAGGTAAAATTACTCCTCACGTCTGCCACTACTCTAATTTTGATCACAGGGGTGCCGACTGAGGAAATCTGCACCGACATTCCATTTGCCTGGGATATATTGGATACTAAACTGATAAGGTTGAAGCAATAAAGACCACCTCAGCAATCTTGCGTTTTCATGCTTAGCCTGAGACAAGAACACGAGAGGCTGATGGTCCGTCTCCACCACAAATGTCCTACCATACAGATAGATTTGAAACTTCTTTATTGCCCAGATTAATGCTAAACATTCTTTTTCGCTTGTGGAGTATCCTTGTTCCGCCTTATTCAATTTACGGCTTGCATAAGCGACTGGTTTCAGTTCCCCATCAGGTGAAGATGATCTTTGCAACCAAGCCCCTCCTAGTCCTACATTACTTGCATCGGTTCTTAAGACAAAGTCCTGTGTAAAATCAGGCAGTTTGAGAATAGGCTTGCTAGTGAGTTTTTCCTTTAACTCTTGGAACGCTAGTTCACATTGTGCAGTCCAAATAATTTTATCTGGAAGTCCCTTGCGAGTCAAATCAGTCAGAGGAGCACAAATAGCGTTAAAATTCTTGATGTATTTCTGATAAAATCCGCATAACGACACAAATGATCGCACGTCCTTTTTTGTTTGCGGCCTAGGTGCTATCTGCAGTTTTTCCAAGTTCTTAGGATCAGGGGTCATATTACCCTGATATACAGTGTGTCCCAAGAATTCCAACTCTTTGCATCCAATACAACATTTTGTTGGCCTAGCAGTTAAGTTCGCCTCCCGAAGTCTATCAAACAACATCTCCAGAGCTTCAATGTGTTCTTCAAATGTCTCTGTGGCGACGAGAATATCATCCGTGAAATTCGTGATACATGGGTTATTCAGGGGATCCAACAATTTGCGCATCATCCTTGAAAACACACTCGGAGCATTTTTCAGTCCGAATGGTAGCATATTGAATTCATAATGTCCATCCGAAGTGCAAAAGCCAAATAAGGTCTCACTTCAGGCTTCACTGGGATCTGGTAATAGCCTTTACTAAGATCCACCTTTGAAAAGTATTTTGCCTTGTTCAGTCTGGCAAATAACTGTTTTGTGTCGGGTAATGGATCCACTTGTCCTTCTGTGACAGCATTCAGTTTCCTGTAATCTATGCACAGTCTGTGTTCCCCAGACGGTTTTCTCAACAAAACGACACTAGAACTAAAAGATGATTCACTGTGCGAAATAATCCCCTCCTTCAACAAATACTCTATTTCTTCCTGCAATGCCTTCTCCTTCGCGAACGGAATAGAATAGGCTCTCATACAGATTGGGTTTGAGTCTACCAGTTTCATGTCATACTGTAGCAAATTTGTATGGCCTGGTTTATCTGTTAATACATCTGTATGTTCCTCCAGAACCTGTTGAACTCTCTCCCTCTGGTTTTTAGTCAGGTGCTTACTGACTTTTACCTGTGCTGCTGTTTCACAAGGATGTAATGGGTATCATGTGAGGTGAGTGGTTCTTTTTGCATCTGGGTTGCAATAGCTAAGGTCAATAAGGGGGTGCTTTCCTGGAGTGGTCTGTCCAGATACTTCTTTAACAGGTTTACATGATAAACTTTCTCCTTCCCCTTTTTGTCAATTTTATAGTTTGTTCTAGACACCTTCTCTAGAACCGTATATGGACCTTGCCAACCAATTTGTAATTTATTCTGGCTTCCGGGTAGTAGAAGCAGCACCTTCTCTCCGACTGCCAGTTCCCTGTCCTTTGCCTTCCTATTAAAATATGCTGCATGTTTCTTCCTGGCTTGTTTCAAATTATCATTTGCCAGTTTCCATCCAGCTTTCAAACGAGTGGTCAGTTCGTTCACATATTGATACGATGAGGGAACAGTCTCTTCCGCCTTCTCATCTGTCCAGGTCCTTAATAGGCCTTCTAATGGCCCTTTTATCGGCCTCCCAAATAGCAGAGTTGCGGGAGCCATCCCGGTTGAACTATGTGGTACCTCCCGATACGCAAACAATGCGGCGGGCAGGAATTGATCCCACAGATCCGGTTTTTCGTGTGCCAGCTTTCTCAGGATAGAAATTAGCGTTCCGTTGAACCTCTCTACCTGGC
The DNA here is from genome assembly GCA_024509875.1 of Oreohelix idahoensis. NCBI lineage: Eukaryota > Metazoa > Mollusca > Gastropoda > Stylommatophora > Oreohelicidae > Oreohelix > Oreohelix idahoensis. The sequence goes on along the minus strand of JAMPIV010008587.1, from coordinate 7,824 downwards.
CGTTCCCTTGTGGATGGTACGGACTACAATGAAAGTGTCTGGCTTGAAATAGCTTAAAAACTTCTTCCGTTAGTTTCCCCTTGAACTGAGAACCATTATCCGTCTAGATTTGATGCGGGAATCCTAATCGGGTAAATATTGTAAGTAGTGCCTCTGCTACATGTTTTGAATCAATTGATGGCAGGGCTACCGCCTCTCCCCACATAGAACAAGTGTCCACCAGAGTAAGGATGTAACTGTTCCTCCTCTTGGTCCGAGTGAGAGGTCCTACAATATCCACTGCAACCCTCTCAAAAGGTGTTCCCACTATGGGCATTTCCCCTAGAGTTGCAAGAGCAGTCCAGTGCTTTGGAGCTACCCTTTGACATTCTGGGCAGGATTTGACATATCTTTTTATATCCTCCGTTATCCCTGGCCAGAAGTAATGACAAGCTATACGCTGTCCTGTGGCGCTGATCCCCATGTGACCACTGAAGGGAATCGCATGCCCGAGTTCCATCACTTTATCTCTATATGAAGTGGGAAGAACCAGCTGGTTGTGACCATTTGTTCCAGTTCCGGCCTTCCTGTATAAGAGTTTGTTCTTCATGAAATATTCCCCCTTGCTCGGAGGTGTGTGGCATTTGGGCAATTTTTTAAAACATGGCTTGAGTGTCCTATCCTCAGCCTGCGCATTCCTCATCTCCTCTGGATGAGCATTTATAGGTTCACCTTCTTCCTCCTTCTTCTGTGACCTGGTCTGCACTGTCGCCATGATCACAGGTTTCTCGGGATTCCCCAAGAAGACGTATCTACACCCCAATATCAGAGGGTAGATTGGTTCATCTATCACTGCTGCTCTGATTTCTCCTTCCACATAGCGAGTTTTCACCGTTATCCTTTCGATGGGAAGTGTCATGAGTGGTATGTCCTTAGTCGCCCCTTGTATTTCCACTGTTTCTGTGGTATACTGACTTGGGTCCACTAGGCTAGACTTCACAACTGAATCATAATCCAAACCTGTATCATAAAGGCACCTTATGGTGACCCCATTACAAATAACATCCTCACAAACTGGGGGGTGATAAGGTTCCTGTTGTCCCTTAGGATTAACCTTTAATCTTTGCGTCCCCGACTTCATTGCAGCAATGTTTGAAGGTTTCCTTCTACAAAATTCAGTGTTATGGTTATCCTTCTTGCACCATTTAACCATCTTTTTCCTTGGTTCAACGGTTTTCTTTCATTGAACTTTTGGTCATTGAACTGTGAGTTTCTGTCGCGATAGTCATTTCTTGGCCGCTCAAAGTTTGTCCTACCTTTATTTCCCTGCTCTCTATTATCAAATTTATTAAATTGCTGTGGAGCTTTAAAATTGTCTATGTGCTTCTTCTTAGCACCACTTACCTCTGCCTGGGCTGCCTGATACCTCTCAGCAACATTTAAAATTTCCCCCAACTTCTCTGCACCTTGTTCCATGAGAAATTTTCTCATGTCTGGAGCCATGGACTCTCTCAATTGCTCAATCATGATCATTTCTTTTAGATCTTGGGTCTTCCCCAGAGCCGTCCATTTCTCCAAATAGGTTTCTAGTCTAGCAGAGAATTGGTGGTATGTCTCCCCAGACAACAGTTTGGCATTTCTAAATTTCTTACGATAAAATTCACCATTCTTCTCGTACCTTAATAACAAAGCCTGCTTTAACATGTCATAATTGTCTTGGTCTTCCCTGTTCATTTTGGCAAATACTTCATAAGAAGTACCTCTCAATCCCTGTGATAGCTTTAAGCTCCACCTCTCTCTCTCTAACCCATATGTAGTAGCTAATAACTCAAAACGTCCTAGGTACCCCTCTATGTCATCGTCTTTTTCAACAAAATGGTCTAAATGAAACCCCATAGCGGAGTTTGAGGCTCCCAGACTGGGCGTAGCATCTGAGGCAAAAGGGCTGGCACCATTTTCAGGAGCCTGGCCTTGTAATTCCAGCTCCCTTAGTCGTAATTCGTGCTCCCTTTGCAACCTTCTATCTTCTGCTTCCCTTTCGGCCTTTTTTCTTCTGCCTCCCTTTCGGCCTTTTTATCTTCTGCCTCCCTTTGCTGTCGTTTTTCTTCTGCCTCCCTTTGCTGTCGTTTTTCTTCTGCCTCAATCTGCAGCCTCTTTGACTCAGCCTCAATTTGTAACCTCTTTTCTTCCACTAACCCTTCAGCCTCTAATTTTCTTTCAGCCTCTTTTTCTAATCTCCTTTCTTCCCGTTCAATATATTTATCACATTCAGCCGTTACGTATTGAATTAAAAATTTGACCATCCATTCCCATCTCCTTCGCGGTGAGCACAGCAGCTGATCTAAATTTTGCCAGCTCCGCCATACTTTTTAGACAATATAATAATATACAAGCTAAATCTCTAACCAGTAAATACACTAAGTACTTCTTATGACTATAGTCTAACCAATTCTAACTAACCAGTTAACTAATTAATTATTACTGGCTGTGAAGATTCACCAACTTTTATCTGCAGGGACACTTTTAATGTTAAAGGGAATTTTACAATTTATTTCCCTACTTTTATTTCTCCCACCAGGAGATCCTAATATTACTGTTGGGCTAATTATCCCCGGACAAGACCCCAATATATGTAGTGGTGTTTGATGGTATTGTATGATGGTGATATTACTAAATGTAATTGTATGAGGCCAGCTGTGAAGGCTCCTGAGATAAAATGTAGTTGAGAATTGTCAGAAGGCCTTTCTTGCTACCACTACGACCTCACACTTAATTTTTTTTTTAATGAATGTGGCTACGTAAAGTGTCTAGGGTTATGATATGTAGTGTGGTGTAATAGGTTATAGATATACCCACAGATATTTAACAAGACTAATAATATTAATAAATGTTAAAATACACTGAACTAACTCACGTGTGTAAAATTTTTTGATAGAATTATATTACATTTATTTTGTTCTGGATCAATTTTTTAGGTTGACCAGAACTTAAAAGGATTTAGAGATTATGAAAAGAAATGCATGGAATATTATATCATAAATGCAATAGTGTACATATATATGTACTATACTAGTTAGTTTTATTAAAATGTTCTAGTAGTCATCTACTTGGGAGGATAGTTAATGTTTGTGCTGTTGGGGTGGCCTCATCACACCTGTCTATATTGACTACACAGTGTCCAGAAATGGTGGGAATTTTTATGGGGTATTAGTAACTACCAAGCGTTGGTGAATGTCCAGCAGACCAGAGGCTCACTCATCTTGTAGTTGTAGCTCTGGTGCTGAAATCAGGTGGTCCCACCTCTCCGTGCTGGCGGGCAATAATGGTGGTCTCTGTCACAAGTACTGCACAGATACACTCGAGTAAAGTCACCAACTGAATAGACACTGCTTTGTTGACAACAGAAACTCACAGCTCTGCAATCAAAGTATGGGCCATGTGTCAAAATCTATTCTCTACCCACGTCTGGACACAACACTGACACAAAAACCACATCATACAGACAGGTCAGATCTCTCTGACCAAACAGCACATTTACCATGGTGGTTTTACATCAGATAGATCCTCCCAGACCATAGATTCTGAAAAATATTTATTAGTTTTCTGCCCTAAAAGAGGATAGGTAATATGTTTCATTATTCTCAACACTTGATCTGTCTTGCATAATCCTTGCTGGAGTTTATGTACATTGTTGGTCCCTAGACCCTGACTAGGGCGGGGGGTCTAGAGCAAATCCCTACTTGTTTGTAAGGCTAGATTTCGATATGGCAGTATCAAATCACTCAAACATGAAACAATATTCAAAATATATATAAGGAAATAATTTCAATCTTACCAGATTATGAATAAATAACACAGAATTGCTAGCAAAACTCAGCTGAGCTGCTGGCTATAGTATGGCGTCCCCCTAAACTTCTTACACTTTCTTTCATATGGAAATCACCACACTTTAAAATCTGTGTCTATCACTGAACAACTATTGAAGAATGGCCCCACTTTCGCGTCTGAGCGCTAATGAAATGATTGTCTGTGGCCAATCACTGCCTAGGTTTATTTTAATAATTCAAATTTCCTACACTAAAGTCATTTCAGTCATGCTTCAGTCAAGTATGGATGTTTATCTGTTAGTCTGTCCGTCTCTACTTGTGTTTTTTAAAAAAATGTACTTGATTTTTGAACCAACCTTTCTCTCCCCTCCAAAATTTTGTCGTTAAAAGTTATTTTTAGACACAGCCACCACAAATATCCCTTCTCTTCCATACTAGATTTGAACACCTGCGTCTCGAGGTCGTGTTTTTTTGTGCAATTTGCGACACTTTTAGATTCAATACAGTCTGTCGATGATGTGAACAACACTGTCTTTTGTCATTATCTTCAATATTATCTATCCGTCTGTAAAATTAAGAACATATTAGTTCACTGCTCAGAATAGGCCATCCGGCCAGCTAATTTTTATATTCCTAACATTAATATTAAGAAAAGAGTACTTTTTAAATTTTGTAATATTCCTAACATCTGCGTTTAGCCGCTGAATTCAAATCAAGGGCTTGGTATCGCGCAAAAGCGTCCAATAAATGACTGTGGCGTAACATATCTATGGTCCCTTCTGTCGAGTTGCTTACTTTTTATGTCAACTTGGTAAACGTGACTTTTCTCCGTTTTCCACCCCAATTGCGTTCTCCTTAGGGCCTTTCTAGTGCTCACGCAATCTTGTCCAGTCATATTTTTTTTTCCTTTTGATCCGCGTTCCCCTCCTGTCTAGCAAGTCACTATTATGGAGGATGAATGACCCGCGGGTCTAGGCGATCATGTAAAAAATATTCGCAGCCTACGCATTAATGTTTTTTATCCCTAAATGTAATCTTTGGAGGTATTTTTACCGTTGTATCTCTGTCAATTTCACTACAATCGAGCTATGATGCTTGAGGTAGGCTATACCGATAATATTTTTCCGTCCAAGCTAGACGTGAGTTTTGCGTACATTATTTTCTAAGTGAAGGGAAGACACGAGCATATACAATATATATTTATGAATTGAAACATTAACATGAAGCTAATTTCTTGAAGAACCCTGCCCAATTGTTCCTTCCTGTATTATAATTAGCCAGAAAAGGGACGGCTCGTTTTTATGGACTCAACCCGCATGTTACGGTAGAGCTTCCGCTAACTCAATATTGTCCAGCGGCTAGTGTGACCCTCGTGCCATCAGGAGCAGATTAAAGATGGAACACCGAATAATATCATATAAGAAACTGTCCATCGAAGTTACCTGTATTTCGCTCACAAGCCGTCGACCTTGACGCTATAATGGCCAGTGGCTGTCCAATCAAATCGGCCATATCAATACTTACTCGATGAATGATGTTATTCCTGGCATGAAACGTGACTTTTATCAAAACAGCTACTGCCATTATTACGATTGATATTACGAAATATGTCCCGTACAATCTACAACATCTTCTCATAAAAAAAACCGTTATGGACATTGCTGTTCAACTATGGGTCCCCTCCTTAGTGTACGAATTTTACTTACCCGTTGGTCAAAGCTTTCAATGACCCATTCGTTGCTGTTGTGTTGGGACAATCATTCCGACTTAATCATCTTAGTAACGAAGTAACGACCCACTATTATTCACGTTGGCAATTTATAAATCTTAAGGCCATACAGTAAGCCCGACATTTCTCGTATCACCATATGGATTCAGGCATTACCAAGACTAACACAAGTACCATTCACACCACCCAGAACACACTAGAACTAACAGGTCAAGCGGTTCATATGTATCCGCAGGACGAGTGACAAAATATGATCAAGATACCCGTGGTTGATGAGAAGGGAAAAAAGTGTGATCCCGTAAGGAGCGGATTGAAAAAAAAACCAAAATGAAATACCACATGAGAAAAGGTTGAGGTCTCCATGAAAAACATAACGTTCGGGAATATTTGATGGTATTTACCACAACGGAGTAGTAGTCCTCCTTTCTTTTTGTCTCATCACTAGATTCCGACTCTCGGAAATTACACAAGGAACCCGAACAGAAACCGTTTTCCCAGACCCAAATTTCCTTTGAGGTCAATTCTTTTGGGGAGATGCGGGAACTCGAGGGGGAAGGGGGGGGACAAAACTAGGGAGGCAGGGGAGGGGGGGGGTGTTTACAATACGTCTTAAAATATTCTTTTGGAATTTTTAGTTCGCTTTAAATTTCATATAACATTCTCGTTTCACCTTAATTATTGTGATTTTAACATGTATCGCCTGTGTCCAACGTCTATTTTAGACTGTCCTCAACTCAACTTCACTTGGGCGCTGTAACCGTCTGTCTCCGCTGAACGTTGTTTTTGGTAGAGAGTCACCGGACCCTCCGTAGTAGAGATCTTAGGGTGGCATTAGCAAATTTCTGTTAGTTACTGCAGCATTCATGCGATTCCATTGGTTTTCTATCAGTGAGCCAAACAAACTGCTTCCACATCCAGCACACCCCCTGACAACCATAAAACAGTCAGAGGCCAAGAACATGTGTGAACGCCTAGTGGCGCCTTGTAATACCAGCAACAAACACAAAAACTGTTACCCTCATTTTCCCTCCATCCCAGCCAACCTTCGTACCAATTTGAAAACCCAGCCACACCAAACAAATAATTTGCATCTCATTCCCAACCTCCAATAGTTTCTCCGCCACAAACCACCCTGATCTGACCCACAATCAACAGCATTGGTCGCATTTTATCCAAAGATTGTTTGTAATTAGTACCGAACACAAAACTGTCGAAAAAAGGAAGAATAAAACAACTAAACTCATACAACAAAAAACATCAAACTTCCCACTTCCTCGTTTTCCACCCGTCCCAAAATCTCCACGTTCCCTTTAACAAAATCGTCCCAGTTTAACCATGCAACTACGGACATTTACGCCTTTACCAAAACAACTACCCAATCCGCGACTAAAACATACCAACATCCAAAACAATTCAAAACAAAACACCCTACCAACCCACCCCACCATCCCACATCTTTAACCCTAAACACTAAACCCCCAAATTTTAATACCACACACTCCACCCTTAGTCACCACATATTTTTTTTCCATTGAACCCCCGTTTTAACACATTTAACCCTCTTAAACTTCAACACAAACCCCCATACAATCCGTTATTACAATTTCCTCCAAAAAACCCCACACCCACCAACCCATCCCGTTACAACCCTTTGCAAAACTCCACCGCTACCCCAAGCCAGACATCAATCAAACCCTCCATTACAACACCAAAATAACCAGTCTACCTAAACACACCACAAACCAACTATCCCCAAATACTTTCCCTACCAACCCCGTAAACACAACGTTTTTCCCCCACTGCTCAAACCCGTACCTATCCACCCCAACTATAGATCAAACCACCACATGCACAACAACATCACACTGGTCTAAACCCCCTACCCTAATACCCATCATACATTCCATACAAACCCTCCCCTCCCAACACAACCCAAACCCAAACCCCCCACCCACCCCCCACACCCCCTCCCCCCTCCCCCCCACCCCCTCCCCCCCCAACATTCAACACCACACACCCCTACCACACCCCCCCCTTTCATCCCCCCCCGCATATAACCCCATTTTTCAAAATCACACCACAATCCCCACAAAAATACTCCAAAATCCAAACCAACAAAATACACCAACACCCCACCCAACATCAACACCACCCACCCCCCTACCACAAAACCCTATTATCCAACCAACCCCCCCACCAACACCCAAAATTCGTAACCTTTTCAACACCAATCCCACTCCAAAAACCTCCCTAAATCAACAAAAACTCATCACAAAAAAATCCAACCAA
>JAMPIV010008586.1:0-59566 GCA_024509875.1 Oreohelix idahoensis | reverse complement strand
GGGTGTTTTTCCAATGTACTTTCACAACATTCCCAGTGAAAACTCGCAAGCTAGCTGGCTAAATTCACTTTATTCGTGAACTCTATAATTTAGGAAGTGATCTTTTGTTTGTAGTGAAGTTAACATTGGTTAAAATATCATTTAGCTGGAATTTGTCACAGCTCTGTCGGTGTAACTGCAGGCAGCAAATCGTACGGCAGAGATAAAAGATACCTATAAGCTACAACTTTTCCAACTTCCAAATACTATTAAACCTGAAAACGGGTATGCTTTTATCTATGTAAACCTTTAGACGGTTAAGTGTTTCTAAAGTAGATACCCGCAGCATCTGGGTTGCCGACCGCTGGCTTACTATGTGAAACAAAACGTTATTTTTGGGTGCTGAATTTTTCTCACAAATAGTTTCAGCCAATCATCGCATATCTTTAGTAAAAGCTTATGGCATTGTGGGAAATCTTTGAAAATTCAACGAGCTAAATATAGAAACTACCGGTAAGTGTAACTGTGGCTCGGACAAAATGGCAGCTGAACATCTGCTGCAAAGTGCCAAACATTTGAAGAACAGATAAAGCACTTACGGCCGTCACCAGTACCACTTCTGGACAAACTCTATACCAACAACCTCCGGATGGCCATCGCTTTCTTTAAACGTATTCAAGTTGACGTCTGAAAGTGTATAAAGAAGAAGCAGAGAAATAGCGGCAGATGAACTTTGGCCATCTATAATCAGAATATAGAATGGCGTCATAACGTCACTGTCTCTTTGAAAAAAGACAATTACGAACGATATGATCGGAGCCGATTCTAGGGTTCCTCGCGCCCCTATTAACATTTTTGAAACATATTGTTCTGGATTTACGGCACCAAATCAAATTAGTATCTTAATTGCGATATTCCCAGTGGCCATATATATATCAACAATCCTTCAGATTTTTGCTTCATTAAGTATTTTATAGTATGGAGTGTATTCTTGTGTCAGCGCACCGATGTTATGTGCGAGAAGTGAAAGAATTGGAAGAAAGAGAGTTCTTCAGTGTTATATAGAACCAATCCTGACATACGGAAATGAGTCATGGACAATTAGTAAACAAGTAGTAAAAGCACTTGAGGCTACAGAGATGTGTCATTTCACAGATAAATGTTAAACATATACCATGGACAGCTAACAAGAATAACGAGGGTGTCCTGAAAGATACCATTGCGCAAAGGAAGCTTATTCCTCTTGTTAGAAGGAAGCTTATTCCTCTTGTTAGAAGGAAGCTTATTCCTCTTGTTAGAAGGAAGCTTATTCCTCTTGTTAGAAGGAAGCTTATTCCTCTTGTTAGAAGGAAGCTTATTCCTCTTGTTAGAAGGAAGCTTATTCCTCTTGTTAGAAGGAAGCTTATTCCTCTTGTTAGAAGGAAGCTTATTCCTCTTGTTAGAAGGAAGCTTATTCCTCTTGTTAGAAGGAAGCTTATTCCTCTTGTTAGAAGGAAGCTTATTCCTCTTGTTAGAAGGAAGCTTATTCCTCTTGTTAGAAGGAAGCTTACTCCTCTTGTTAGAAGGAAGCTTATTCCTCTTGTTAGAAGGAAGCTTATTCCTCTTGTTAGAAGGAAGCTTATTCCTCTTGTTAGAAGGAAAAAATCCACTTTCTTTGGTCATTTTATAAGAAGAAGGCAGCTGACGTATATTGTGACAACAGGAAAAATGGAAAGAACAAGAGATAGAGGCCGACAAAGAGAGAAGTTACTGGACAGTTTGACATTATAACATGGACAGAAGTCAAAAACATAATTCTTATTCGTCTTCTTCTGCGTTCGTCCTGAAAAGGACATTTGTTACGTTGTGTCGCCGTTTACAGCACAGCTGCGATATTTGGGCCTTTCAGCCCGACACATCCGGTTTCAGCATGGCACTTTTTGGGACCGGGTTAGCTTTCCCTCTTCGATCCCTACTCTCTCAACCAGACTGCAGTGATGCAGCCTGTTTTCAGGACCAACACTTGGAGGTTGAGTAGGGTCTTGGTCAGCTCTGATTCGCTGACACTGACGCAAGCAGTCAAGCTATGGGTCACTGACTGCATTTATCACTGTTGTTGCGTCTTCGGTCCCAACAACAAAATTGATAAACAGTACTGGTGACAGGAAGTTGTGGAGGACATAATCGCCTACACCGCCAGGCATGGAACTTGAAGAAGAAGAAGTGAAAGACGGCCACATGGACTTAAACACACGCTCACACACACGCAGACACAATAGGAATGCTAGTGATTGAGAAATGAAAGAACATTGATATACAGCAGAATGTGACAGACAAGCCGTGCCGAAGGTTAAAAAATACATAGATAAGAAGTTTTGGAAATAAGGAGAAAATAGGTCACGTGAAAGAAATCTAAACATGAAGGAAAGTAATGAAGGTAATTTCGCGTGTGTCTTTTTGCAAGAACTACAGGTATTTCTTCTTGGACTAGATCTTTCCTCGAGAAAGGCATTTTGTTGAGTGTTACCACAGATGTCTCAACGTCTTACCTTTAAGATTTCTGGAACTTGTAGAACGTTTAGAGATTGGAGTTATCGCTAGTGTCATTTAAGGATTTTTCTGTAAAAGTTGCTTACATGACACTGAGCTGCCTGGGCGGTAAGTAGGTCAAGTTAAGCTTTATTTTACATTATTTTCAGTTGTTTCTTCTGCTTCCCTCGTCACACAAATAGTTAGGTGGGTAGGTATCTGTTTCCGTGCAAGGTGGGATGCTTTAATTCAGTGCTTCTTATCCAGGGGTGCATGCACCCACTGGGGGTGCGAGACTTATCTTCCGTGGGTGCGAGACTTATCTTCCGGGAGTGCGAGACTGATCTTCCGTGGGCGCGAGACTTATCTTCCGTGGGTGCAAGACTTATCTTCCGTGGGTGCGAGACTTATCTTCCAGAGATGCGAAACTTATCTTCCGTGGGTGCGAAACTTATCTTCCGGTGGTGCGAGACTTATCTTCCGTGTGTGCGAGACTTATCTTCCGTGGGTGCGAGACTTATCTTCCGGGGATGCGAGACTTATCTTCCGGGGATGCGAGACTTATCTTCCGGGGGTGCGAGACTTATCTTCCGTGGGTGCGAGACATGCCAGATAATTTGGAACGCGAATCATCATAAACAATATATAATACACAGCATTCAAATGTCAATCAATACCCTTTAGCTCCCCGAGGAGCTTATGCCTTCAAAGAACACATGCCAACTCTTCCTGTCCTGTGTCATCCGCTCAACTTCTTTCCATGTTTTCCTCATCATTTTCACCTGTTTCCAGTTCTCTTCTCCATGTGTTTTTTTGGTCTACCTCTGCCTCTCCATCCCTGTGGATTCCAAAACAAGGACTGCCTTGTAATGCTATCAACAGGTTTCCTCAATGTGTGTCCTATCCATCGCCTGCGTCTTCTTCTCAGCTATTGCTCCACTGGCACTTGTCTGGTTCTTGTCATCAATTCCACATTTATGACTTTGTCATACCATTTCAGTCCTTCTATTCTACGCAAGCACTCGCTTATAAAAGTCTGTAGCTGCTCTCCATGTCTCAGAGCCATACAATAGGACTGACTTGACATTTGAGTTGAAGAATATTATTTTCGTGTTGGACTTGATTTCTCTTGACATTCATAAGTTTCCCAATGCAATGAAAGCGCCTCTTGCTTTTTGTATTCTTATTTTGATATCATTGTCTGTCCCTCCAACTTTGTCAATATTACTACCAAGATATGTGTACAATTCTACATCCTTTAGTTGTGTTTCTTCAAGTTCAATCTTGTTCTCTTACTAAGTCGTTCCCCTTCTACCGTGAGGTGTAGAGGTTTGGAAGAGAGAGCGCCAGACTATCCTATCGGCTGTCTTCCTCCTGGCCTGGTTCCATACTAGTCCTCGATCCTTCAAAGATTGTCTAATGTTGTCCTCCCTGCGGACTCTAGGTCGTCCTGGGGGTCTGGATCCCTGGCTCTTTGTTTCCCATGCTTGTCGTGGTAGCCGATCTTCTCCCATTCTGCAGACATGGCCAAACCATCTTAGTTGGGACTGTTCTACTAGGGTCTGCAGGGAGTGGGATTTTAGGCCTTGAAGTATCGTTTGGTTGCGGACCATGTCTCTTCTTGTTACTCCAACCACCTTCCTCAGATACCTCATTTCTGAGGTATGGATCTGGCTTTTGTGGGTTGTAGTCATTGCCCATGACTCGCATCCATATGTCAAGACTGGGACATAGGTGGAGCGGTATACAGCCATCTTCGTTTTCTTACCAACCTCTCTCTTGCTGAGGAATCCTCGATTTATGGCCTGAAAAAGTCTCCCAGCTGCTGCTTTTTGAGTGGCCAACACTTCTTTGATGCCTCCCTTTCGGTCTATAATAGCTCCGAGGTATTTAAAGTGGTCGACCTGCTCCAGGACCTATTCTCCCAGCTTAATCTGATGTCTTCTTTCTTCTCGTGATATCACCATGGATTTTGTTTTAGAGCTGCTTATGACCATCCCTCTCTTCTCCAGCTCTTCCTTCCAGACTTGCAGGTTGGATTGGAGATGTGCCTCTGATTTAACAATCAGGGCAACATCATCAGCAAATGCCAGCTCTGAAATACAGACCTGTCTCATCTTCCAGTACCCCACTGAATACTTTCTTGTTCTCTCCTTACATGCCTTGATGACATCGTCCACGAGGAGTATGAAAAGATAAAGTGACAGGATATCACCTTGTCTTACTCCAGTGGTGGTCCTGAACTCTTCTGACTTATGGTTTGCTGTCCTCACATAATTTCTGCAAGACTTTTAGAAGCTGTGTATAGCATGAATCAGAGGTGCTGGAATGTTCTTCCTTGCCAAACAGTCCAAAGTTTGCTCCAGGGGACCCTGTCAAACGCATTTTCCAGATCTATGAAACAAAGATGGATCTCTCTCACTCTTATACTCAAGGGCCTTTTCACACAGCTGTTATCATTTCTTGCATTTATTCTCATAATCTTTGTCTTTTCCTTGTGTATTTTCAGGCCCACGTGTTGTGACCTCTCATCGAGAATTTTCATTTTCTCTTGCATCTGATTATGGTTATGGGACAGAAGAGCAAAGTCATCTGCAAAATCCCGATCATCAAGCTGTTTAGTCAGATTCCACTGGATTCCATTTCTGTTGTGTGATGTCGATGTTTTCATAACCCAATCTATTGCTGGTAAGAAAAGAAATGGAGACAAGAGGCATCCCTGTCTCACGCCCGTTCTTATTCTAAACGGTTCTGTAAGTTGTCCTTCATGAAGAACTCTGCATGTCATGTCTTCATAGGTCTTCCTTAAGTTAATGATCTTCATGGGAACTCCATAATGCCTCATCAGTTTCCAAAGTGATTCTCTGTCTACACTGTCTAATGCCTTTTCATAGTCCACGAATCCGATGTAAAGCGTTGTATTGTTGTACAGGTCCCTCATATTTCCTTTGGCTGTAGCGTCCTCTGCTTCCCTTGCCAACTCTTCAGTTTACTTCCTCTTGTCTCTTTTGATGTTTCTTCTTACTTCTTAAATGTATGTGTACAAAATAGAACATTGTCAACGTAAATTAGATACCGAAACTTAGCCACATTTTTGCACATAACATTTTCTCACAATAAACTGGTTAGTATTTCTAGTATGTTTTGCGAGCTTCAAGATAAGAGGGTGTTAGGTTTCTTGAGATGCTGTAAAGGGGTGTGAGGCTTCTGTCACATATTGTTTTGGTTGATCTCTTGTCCTCTCCGGCCGTATTCAGTTACATTTGTTGTGCGTACTGAATATGTGGAATTTCTGTGGTCGGCACATTACTTTCTCTGCTATCAAGCAGATATTAGCTATTTTCTAATCATCTTTCACTCCTTTCAGTAATAATTCGTCTTGTCTGTTTACCTGACCATCCCTGCTAAGAGAGTGGACAGCTGATGCAATATTGACCGACAGTCATTTTGGTAACATTCTCGTATACGAAACCTTGGCCGCGTAGGATGAACACGACGTACGCCCAGCAAGTTTATTTAGCGCTGGTATGGCTATTGTGATTCACTAATTACTGTCGTGAAGAGTCACAGCCCAGATGGTTACATGAGGGTCGGTGTTTGCAGAAGGATGGGGAGATAAATTACCCGTCTGCGGACAAATTACAGACATGCAACTGAAAGACGGAATGTTGTAATAACTTCCAGACAGAAGTGTTACCAGGACATTATTTGTGATAATGTAAGGAGCTGTAGTGCAATCATTACCGCGAATCGACGAATATAACAACTCCTTATAGGGAAAATGACCTTTTAAATGACATGCAGAATTTTCCTATGAGGAAATTTTTTGAATAGACGCCATCAAACCACGCATAATTGTAACTATTTGCCGGCATTTTAGATGTAAACATAACAACATTTCTTACTGGAGCCTGATCTAATAGTAAACAACAACGTGCGTGGGACGAAAGTTGCAATATAACCTGACACTTTAGTCGGTTGGAAGCACTGTGAAATTCCACTCGTCAAGAAACAACCAGACCTGGCAGATTTAAGAATAGAATCAAAATTCATTTATCGGATCGGACTTGTTTGAGCATCTTGAAGACTTAAGAGCCCAAGAAAACTCTACCTTTATTAACAAGGAAAACCGGAATCTGAGGAATGTGAACTCCGGAGTCAAAATGAGAACTTATTGTAAAGTAACAACACACCAGAACACGTGTAAGAGGCATCTTCAACAACTTGCCTTAGCTATTTCTCCGAGCCAGCAGTCTGTCTGTGAACCCAAAGATGTGGGGTAAGTTGTATATCTATAATTCTATGTTTTGCATTATTAACACGTGAAATAATATGTATATATTGACATGTGAATATTAATATGGGAGAATTGCTAAGTGGATGTCCCAGTCATTTGAGGCTGGCAACCTCAGCATATCTTCTTCTTCTTCTTTGATCCATAACCGCCAACCGTCAAAGCAGTCAGCGGCCATCACGCCTGGTGGAGTCCTGTAGGGCAGCAACAACTTGATTCTACCTTGCTCGGTCGGCGGCCATCCTTCGTACAGTGCCCCAACTCTTGTTCATTCTTTGCATCTCGCTTCCACAGTTCTCCGCCAAGTTGTTTTTGGTCGGCATCTCTTCGCATTCCGTCGGGGGTCCATAGCATAGCTGTTCTTGTGATGGTATCAAGGTCCCTTCTGAGGACGTGGCCAACCCAACTCCAGCGTCTGCCAGCTATGATGGTGTGCATGTCCTCCTGGTTACTCCGGATAAGTAGTTCTTGGTTGCTGATGGTGTTTGGCCAAAAGATTCGGAGAATTTTCCTTAGGCAGATTGTGTGGAAGGAGGACAGTTTCGACATTTCCTTCTCTGTTACTCTCCAACATTCCGCACCATAGAGAAGCACTGAAAGTACACAGCTCTCGTACAGTCTTAGTTTGGTGTTTGTGCTGTACTGGGAAGACTTCCAAATGTTGTTGAGAATAGCAAAGGCTGTTCCCGCTTTATTCATTCTGTTGTTAATGTCCTTGCTTGCTCCGCGGTAAGGTGTTACTATGCATCATAGGTAAGTAAATGTGTCTGTCTGTTCTAACTTCTGGTTCCTTACTGTTATTTGCTCAGGATTGCTCACATTTAGTGTCATGACCTCTGTCTTCTTCAGATTGATGTTCAGGCCAACCTGCTGGCCATACTTATTCAGTTTATCGGTTTTGTCTTGAATGTGTTGATATGAGTGCGCGAGTAGTGCAATGTCATCTGCATATTCCAGGTCTTCCAGTGTAGAAAATGTTGTATATCTAATTCCTCTTGGACTGCCCTCTGTTGTCTGGCGCATCACCCAATCTATGGCTGTCAAAAAAAAAAAATGTTGATGATAAGGGGTATCCCTGTCGTACTCCTGTTTTCACTTCGAAAGTTACATTACTCAATCCAGCACTGCACGTAAAGTTAGAATAGAGGCTTTTTATGATGGAAACAATGCGGCTGGAAATTCCATAAGCCCTCAGTATTTTCCATAGGCTGTCCCTGTGTATGCTGTCGAAAGCCTTTTCAAAATCAACAAAGTTAATGTACAGCTGTCTCTGCCATTCTGAGCACTGCTCTATAATGTTCCTGAGGGTGAATATATGATCTGCACATCTTCTGTTCTTTCTAAAGCCCGCTTGTTCTTTCCTCAGTTTATGGTCAACTGCTTTTGAAATTCTCTGGATGATTATCCTGCCTAGTATTTTGCTGGGAACTGAGAGGAGAGTAATTCCTCTCCAGTTGTTGCAGTCTGCAAGGTCGCCCTTCTTGGGCAATTTGACAATTATTCCTTTACTCCACTCTGTTGGTGTTGTTTCAGTTTCCCAGACTTGTGCAAATAGTGGTTCTAATAGTTCTGCTGCTAGTTCAGGGTCTGCCTTGAATAACTCAGCATTTAGATTGTCGTGACCAGGCGCTTTTCCAGTTTTCAACCCTTTGATAGCTGTGATGATTTCTTCTTTTCGTGGAATGTATTTACGTCTAAGTCACTTTCAGCCTCAGGAACATTCATCTGAGTCTCTGATGGTTCCTTATTCAGTGTTTCTCTGAAGTGCTCTGCCCATCTTGTTTCCTGCTGTGGTGATGAGATTTCCTTGCTTGTCTCTTACTAACGTTATGTTGTTTGCACCTCGTTTTCCGCTGATAGTTTTAGTTATTTTATAAACTGTGCTTTGTTCATTTCTCAGTGCTGCCTCTTCTGCCTGTCTTTCAAGGTCATCCAGAAATGTCCTTTTGTTAGCACAGGTTTGACGTTTTGCTTCCTTGTCCAGCTGACTGTACTGTTCACTATATATTGCCTTTAACCTGGGAGACTTAGCTTCTGTTTTCTTTCTTTTCATTTCCTGTCTCTTCGCTATGGTGTTTAGCGTTTCTGGTGTTATCCAGTCTTGGCTCTTTCTTTCCTGGAATCCCAAGCATGATTTGCTGCTTTCCTTGTATATTGTTGAGATGGTGTTGAATTTCTGGTCGACATCATCGGTCTCTGTTCTTTCCTGGCTTTTGGTGATCTGATATCGTCTCTCTACGTCGACCACGAAAGCTTTTCTGGTGAGGGGGTCCTTAAGTTTCGTGATGTTATATCTTTTCTGTTTGACTGCAACTGGTCCAGCAGCTCTGAGTTTCACCTTCAGTCTTGCTATACTGGGTGATGATCACTTCCCACATCTGCGCCTCTTCTTACTTTCACGTCTTGCAGTGCATGTCTCCAGCTGTCATTGATCATTATGTGATCTATCTGGTTTCTGTCTCATCCGTTTGGTGATTCCCATGTTAACTTGTGCACTTTTTTGTGTGGAAAAAGTGTTCCTCCAATGACCAGGTTGTCAATACTGCAGAAGCTTATTAATTTGTTCCCATTCTCATTTACTGTTCCACTGCCGCATTTCCCCATTACTATTTCGTTATAATTATTGTGTGTTCCAACTTTCGCATTTAGGTCTCCCATTACTATAATAAGATCGTAGCTGGGTGCAGTTTCCATTTCCTTTTGTACCTGTTGATAGAACTCGTCCTTTATCTCTTCATCGCTGTCGTTTGTTGGTGCATAGCATTGTATAATTGTGGTGTTGGTGAATCTCCCTCTTAGTCTTGCTCTTATCAGTCTGTTGTTGATGGGTTTCCATTCCAGTAAAGACCTTTCCATTCCTTTCTTCGGGATAATGGCTACACCTTCCTTGTGCTGACCATCATCTCTACAAGAATAAAGTACTGTTTCCCCTGTAGCTGTTGTTATTCTCCCCATCCCTGTCCATATCCTAGGATATGTAATTTGTAGTTACTCATCTCTGCTGTGATTTGTCTCAGCTCTTCCTGCCTCATTCATAGTTCTGACGTTCCAAAAACCAATTTTGGTTTCGTATTTTGCGGTCAGGGCATCCGTTTTCATGTCAATGGCTTCCTTTCGGCTTTCACCAATGTTAGTCATACGAGCCTGAGACTCCGGATGTCCGTCCCGCAGCAAAGTTTTTCTATTTATTGTTGTTTCCGTAACGTGCGATTTTTTACATAGACAGGGGTGTCGGCCCTGTGCTAAAACCCCCATCCTGGAGGACCAGGGTACCAGCATTTGTCTGACCCCTACCCACACAGACCAGTCCAGCTTGGTTGAACCTACCAGGAGTAAATCTCCCACTGGCATAGCTCGGGGGATTGTCAGGGTACACACACTGCCATACCGCTACAAGGTATAGGTACCATTGATGACAGAACCTCAGCATATAGAATTATGATTTCATGAACCACCACTGCTTTATGCGAGTTTCTTATAAAGAACTAAAAGCAGGGATAGTCCCAAGTTCCATATGGAGCAGGGAGGGAATGATGAGAGAATGATGAACAAATCTATTATATTATTAACATTTTCAACCAGGTAGATGTAAATGTAAACATATTCACTCTAAAAGTAATGAAAGTTTTCAACCTTTTCAACCAATGTAAAGGTAAATATAAATCTATTCAACCTAAATGTAATGAATATTTTTCCGCTCAATAGGATTAATATTAATTCTCAGCGAGAGTGACAGTTCTGAGATAGATGTGATGGTGGAATAGGGTGACACATAAGTATGTGTCGGAAAATGCAATACTCAAGAGCGTATTTGTTCTCTTCTTTTGTAATACTAGTCGGTGGTACCAACTGAGGGTACTATCTCTGGAACAATTGAGGGTAGATGTGGCCTGAATTCGACGCTAGACACCATGATCAGACGGTTCTTAGAGACGCAGGACCAGCTTGGTAGTTACTCCATGACAATTCTTGGAACGAGCTACAACTCTCAAACCTGACCAGTGACGAGTGTGAATCAGACATCCATCTACAAAGAACCAAACTTCAGCTGGAGCAGAATAGACAAACTCATTGGCAGCTAAGTAGAAACGTAAAAGCTGCCAAGTGAACTATCCAATTTTTAACGCCATAACATCACCCAGTGATGATAACTTTTTCTATAAGGAATTATTCATTTTTATTCTTCTTCTTCTTCTTCGTTCGTCCTGAAAAGGACGTTGGTTCCGTTGTGTCCGTTTACAGCGAAGCTGCGATATTTGCGCCTTTCGGCCGACACATCCGACTTCAGCACAGCATTTTTGGGACCGGGTTAGCCTTCCCTCTTCGATCCCTACTCACTCAGCCAGACTGCAGTGATGCAGCCTGTTTCCAGGACCACCACTTGGAGGTGGAGTAGGGTCTTGGTCAGCTCTGGTTCGCTGACCCTGACGCCAGCAGTCTAGCTATGCGTCGCTAACTGCATTTCTCACTGTTGACACGTCTTAGGTCCCTATAACTGTTAAAACACAATTGATTATTAAATTTGTTACTTGTATAAAGACAAATCTAAAGTTGGTTTATGTCACGGATTGCCCCCCGCCCCCCCCCCCTTTTTTTAAGCTCTGCAGTAGTGGTCCACTAGTGGCCAACACTCAAGAGTATCTAATATGAGTCTTCAAAGATGTCTACCTTCGAACAAGATTACTCTTGGCAGAGTTGTAGATATGGGGAGTATCACACAAGATGTTTTCAGAAGTCAAGAACAATGCTGCATAAGGCAGAGCACTATTAACTTATATCTGATCCGTCGCCTTTCGTGAAGAATTAAGCAATGGTTTTAACCCGTTTAAGACCCCAGCTGGTGTAAATCCAGCGAAATTCTTTTATTAGTATTTGCTCTCTCTCTCTCTCTCTCTCTCTCTCTCTCTCTCTCTCTCTCTCTCTCTCTCTCTCTCTCTCTCTCTTTTAACAATGCATTCGACAAACATGTTCCTATAAAGCAAGTTCGTGTTAAAAATATCAGAAAGACCCCATGGATAACAAACGAAATATTATCAACAATGAGAGAGCGGGACGAAGCACATAAGCTCAAAGATTTCAGCAGGTATCGGATGCTTACAAACAAAGTACAATACCTCATTCGTCAGGAAAAGAAACTACATTTCAGAAAGATGATTCAAGACAAAGCAAACAGTAAAGAAGTCTGGGCAGCCATTAGAACACTAACACACAAAACAAAGTCACTAAACTCTTTACCAAAAAGCTGCTCCCTCACGGCTACTCATTTTAGTAACCACTTCAAAACAGAAATTAACCATCTCAAATCGACACTAAAGCCAATGGACTGCGATATTAGTAAACTGACCGCCTTCTGCAACACTAAACATACCATAACAGATCTTAGAGATATTCCCTTTCTAACAGTACACGAAGTTCTCAAATATATCTTGGCATTAAAAAACAGCAATTCATCTGGTCTTGATGGTATCAGCAATAAAATTCTACGTTACGCTGCACCCATCATTTGCGACTCCTTAACCTATGTGTACAATCAATGTATTGCACACAACTACTTTCCCACAGCATTTAAATCTGCCAAAGTGTATCCTCTCTATAAATCTGGCTCACATAGCGATCCCAACAGTTACAGACCAATATCCCTTCTATCATCTCTTTCAAAACCACTAGAGAAACACATTTACAACACTACATTTCAACACTTAACAACAAACAAACTGCTCATTGAGAGCCAGTCAGGTTTCAGACCCAAACATTCCTGTCACACAGCTCTCACCAAAATGGCAGATAACTGGCTGTCGAACGTAAATGATGAGAAATTAGGTGGTGCTGTTTTTGTTGACTTCAAAAAAGCATTTGACATGATTGACCACACTATCTTGGTTCAAAAGTTGGAAACCCTCAGAATAGGCCCTAATCCACTAAACATCACCAAATCATTCCTGGGAGATCGACAACAGTTAGTGCTTCACAACAACTCGACATCAGATTTCTCGAAGATAGATACAGGAGTACCGCAGGGTTCTATTCTTGGGCCCCTACTCTTCGCAATGTTCATCAACGACCTACCACTACATCTAAAATATTCAACATGTGACCTCTTTGCAGATGATTGTACTATCTACACTAGTGACAATGACTGCGTGGCACTTGAAATGACTCTTCAATGCGATGTAGACAATCTAACAAAATGGAGTAATATGAATCGTATGCCATTAAACACAGCAAAAACGAAATCTATGTTGATTACCACCAGACAGAAACTCCTAAACTGCACCAAAAGATCGCTACAAGTACACGCGGAATCAATACAAATTGAACATGTAACAGAACACAAAGTTCTAGGAATCACGATTGACCAGCATTTAACGTGGAACTCCCATGTACGGAATTTAACCAAACACTTAGCTCAAAAGACGTACCAGCTAGCCAAAATAAAACACTTCTTAGACGCAGACACTAGACTATTGTTCTACACCTCACATATACAGACACATCTAGATTACTGCTCTACACTATGGGATGGTTGCCCTGCTTCCACCTCAAAGAGACTGCACTCCCTGCATAAGAGAGCAATACGTCTGATCACCGATAATCGCACGATATCACACACAAGGACAGGAAAAGAACCCACAATACTGTCCCTGAAAAAAACGTCTTCTCTACAACAAAGCCAAGCTGACCCACGCAATTCTATCAAACAATGCTCCGCCGTACCTACGATCATTGTTTCAAACCAGTAGAAGAGAGGGACTACAATTACATCAGTTACGTCTGCCCAAACCTAGGATCGACCTGTTCAAACAGAGTCTAGCCTACTCTGGAGCCTACTTATGGAACAGCCTTCCACACCACCTAAAAAGCCTACCTACACAATATTCATTTAACAAAGCACTTTTCAAACACTTCCTAAACACTGATTATCTACCCCCATAGAAACAGTATTTGCCTGACAACATCTCATCCATAGGTCAACATTTCTTTTCCTCTTCCGCTCGTTTTTAATGGGAATAATTTGTTTTATATCCATGTAATACTATTATATAATGTAATGTATGTGAGAATGGACCCGCATACCACTGTACTTTAGAGATGTGAATGTTTCCGTTTGCTTAAATGGGTGATGTACATGCAGATATAATTTTTTTTTTTTTTTAAACTGCTGAAAGACTTTTTCTGTTACAGAAGTGCGCAAGAAAGTGTTATTATTATTATTTCAATTTCCGCCAAGAATGTATGGATGTAAGCGAGAATGTGTTTTTGTAATTCTTGTATTGAGGATTGATGACACATTCAAAAATACTACAGATTAGACGTTTTGACCGCATAAGTGAGTGTCGGTATACATAACTTATTTATTTATTGTTTTGTTTATATTATTTTATTTTTTATTATTATTATTTTTCTTCAGTCACTATCTTTATTTTAAAAAAAAAAAAAACCTAGGCTACTCATTTTTTATTATGATTGTATACTGTAAATGAATGCTGTTATGTTAACTTTATAATGTTGCATGCCTTTAAATTAATGCTTAAAGTAATATGTGGGAATAAAAGGATATAGTATGCAAGATAAATGAGAGTGAAAGGGCAGAATGTTAGACGGGCCTGCGCGCCCAATTCTCAACCCTTCGAAAATAAAGTTCGTTCGTTCGTTCGTTCTCTCTCTCTCTCTCTCTCTCTCTCTCTCTATATATATATATATATATATATATATATATATATATATATATATATATATATATATATATATATATATATATGTTAATGAGTCTTGCTCATTACGTTTGCTTTCATACATATAATAACTGAATAAACAATGATTGTTTTGTTTTGAAATAACACGTAACAAATTTAATAATTAATTAGTTTTAACAGATTAAAATAATGATGGAATGATGGTGAATTTTAGATGTACGGTATATAAAATTGTCTTCACTGAGACTTGGGTGAGAATTTATAAAAATTTTGTCATTTTTAAGTTTCCTTTAATAAGAACTTAGCTGATCTAAGTGAGTCCTGCAGCCGTGGTTTCGTCAATTCTTTTGTGATGAGGGCACTTCTTCCCCCAACCCGTCAAATGTAGGTGGTTAGTGTTGAATCCCTGCTCTTGACTCACACTTGTGGCGTAGAAACTTTAGTCTTGCAGCTTCGTACCATGAACTTTAGTGGTTTATAAACATACTATTTTCATATGTTGATGGTTTGGCCATGTCTGCAGAATGGGAGAAGATCGGCTACCACTACAAGCATGGGAAACAAAGAGCCAGGGATCCAGACCCCGAGGACGACCCAGAGTCCGCTGGGAGGACAACATTAGACAATCTTTGAAGGACCGAGGACTAGAATGGAACCAGGCCAGGAGGAAGACAGCCGATAGAATAGTCTGGCGCTCTCTCTTCCAAACCTCTACACCTCACGGTAGAAGGGGAACGACTAAGTAAGTAAGTAAGATGATGCCAACCTCCTACAACTTGTATAGCCACTTAGCAAGTACAGACATGTCACATTCATATGGTAAAATAAATGTTTATACTTACCCCAAATTAACATTTGGGAACACAATCTCCTGGCACAGATGTATCTACACAGCAGGTTGACACGATGCTTCGAATCACTTGTCTGTGTAATTTTATTATTCCAGAAGTTTCCAGTCCTTGTATTTAAAATTGCGGGTTCTCCTTTAAGTTATAAAGACGCCCAAATACTTCGATCTGGTCTCTTAAGTTTCCAGTCTTTGTATTTAAAATTGCGGGTTATCTTTTAAGCTATAAAGACGCCCAAATACTTCGATCTGTCACTTATAACTTTGGAATCCTTTTCCGATCTTTCTCTCTGGCTCTGGGGAAGTGCTAGCTTGACGTGGCGATGCTGTCTGATTTGTGTCTCCGATATTGCTAGATTTTATTCCCATTTCTTAATTCAAGTTCCAGATTGTATTTCCGACGAATTTGCCAATGAAATCAAATGTCTATTCCGTCTCTCAATTTAAACCAATGGTAAGCTCTTTAGAATTATGTGGATAGGGTATTAAATCATTTCTACCCCCCCCCCCCCCGTGTTTTAAATTTATCACTTTTAAAATTTAAACGAGTGACCTCTTTCAGATATGTCAGTCATACTTCCGATTGCACCGTATGCAACCATACCAACACTTCTGTTAACTCATGTCCTTTCCACCATAATCTCCCCAGATCTGTATTATTGGTACAGAAATTGGCCAGCGGAAGCGATTATCTCATATCACCTGTGTTTTCGTGCATCCGCCAGACGGACATACACGGATCACATAACAGCTTAGACAAACAATATGGCTTTATTTCCATAGTCTGCCAGGTCGTATTGTTATGTGTAATGGTCGGTACCACCTTGGATCAACCGTGGCCGTCTCTATCAAAGGTGACTAGACGACTTAAGTGATAAAAGTATTACCCGCTGACCTGTTCAATTAGCTTGATCATACTATGATTCACATGGCGAAACGTAAATAAGTCTGGGAGCGGCTAGGCAAAAAATGTAAGGGCATAAAATATGCCAAATAATAGGACGATGAGTGGGAGAGAAAAGCGCAAAAGTCAAAATGTTTTGTAACAGTTTAACCATTGTGAATATATTACATCCGTATGTCTCAGACAATTTCTTAAATACACTTAAACAGAGCTATACAATAATAGTAAGAGGAATTTCGCTGAATTAACTCAGCCGGGGGCTTGAACGATCTAACGAATTATAAGAAAGCCCCTGTTCTTTACAAAAGTTGACGGCAGTGTGACGTATAATGGAAATATAGCTTACAGTAATATGACAGCCTTTGTAATCCCGTTAGCGTTCTATGATTTGCTAGCAAAACCATGCATTTTTCTGCATGTCTTACTCACACAAGCTTATTTTTCACCCACGCCTCTTTTCTTTGAACATAATCAAACGAAGTTGTTTTCAAACTTTCGTGACCTTACTTACTTACTTACTTAGTCGTTCCCCTTCTACCGTGAGGTGTAGAGGTTTGGAAGAGAGAGCGCCAGACCATTCTATCAGCTGTCTTCTTCCTGGCCTGGTTCCATTCTAGTCCTCGGTCCTTCAAAGATTGTCTAATGTTGTCCTCCCAGCGGACTCTGGGTCGTCCTGGAGGTCTGGATCCCTGGCTCTTTGTTTCCCATGCTTGTCGTGGTAGCCGATCTTCTCCCATTCTGCAGACATGGCCAAACCATCTTAGTTGGGACTGTTCTATTTGGGTCTGCAGCGGATGGGATTTTAGGCCTTGACGGATCGTCTGGTTGCGGACCATGTCTCTTCTTGTTACTTCAACCACTTTCCTCAGATACCTCATTTCTGAGGTTTGGATCTGGCTTTTGTGGGTTGTAGTCATTGCCCACGACTCGCATCCATATGTCAAGACTGGGACATAGGTGGAGCGGTATACAGCCATCTTCGTTTTCTTACCAACCTCTTTCTTACTGAGGAATCCACGATTTATGGCCTGAAAAAGTCTCCCAGCCGCTGCTTTTCGAGTGGCCAACTCTTCTTTGATGCCTCCCTTTCGGTCTATAATAGCTCCGAGATATTAAAAGTGGTCGACCTGCTCCAGGACCTTTTCTCCCAACTTAATCTGATGTTTTCTTTCTTCTCGTGATATCACCATGGATTTTGTTTTAGAGCTGCTTATGACCATCCCTCTCTTCTCCAGCTCTTCCTTCCAGACTTGCAGGTTGGATTGGAGATGTGCCTCTGATTTAGCAATCAGGGCAACATCGTCAGCAAATGCCAGCTCCGAAATATAGACCTGTCTCATCTTCCAGTACCCCACTGAATACTTTCTTGTTCTCTCCTTACATGCCTTGATGACATCGTCCATAAGGAGTATGAAGAGGTAAGGTGATAGGATATCACCTTGTCTTACACCAGTGGTGGTCCTGAACTCTTCTGACTTATGGTTTGCTGTCCTCACATAATTTCTGCAAGACTTGTAGAAGCTCTGTATAGCATGAATCAGAGGTGCTGGAATATTCTTCCTTGCCAAACAGTCCCAAAGTTTGCTCCAGGGGACCCTGTCAAACGCCTTTTCCAGATCTATGAAACAAAGATGGATCTCACTCTTATACTCAAGGGCCTTTTCACTCAGCTGTCTGAGTGTGAAGATTAGGTCTTGAGTACTTCGGTTTGCTCGGAATCCGCACTGGACCTGCCAGTCATAACAGGTAGCGAATCGGCTTTTGTTTACCTCGTTTTCCCACGCCAGTATCGGTCAGGCATACGATCTCAGACAGAAAACACGTGAAACAGACGTAACGGCCTTTTGAAGTCTCTCATGTTTCTGATTCTCTGGTGTACACAATAGTGTGAAAAGTGGCATCATCTATAGATCAAAGAAACCAATAATATATATAAAATGCGTCTTCTTAAACCTGCTATCAGTCGTCACTCATAATTTTTGGATAGTCTAAGCACATAGTTCTAGAACCATTGTGGAAGATGTGTTAATAGCTTTCGTGGGGATTGTCATTCTGATTTTCTGGTAATAGAATTTAGTGCTTATGTGTTAAAGTGTTACGTTTTACCATTATAATTCACTTAGATTTTTTAGCTGTTAGAACTAGTGAAATAAAATAACGCGTAGCTATTTTATACCATATGTTCAGTTATAATGTAAAATTTTCACCACCCGCTTTCTCACACTTGAAGAGACGGTCTTAGTGGACTGATTATATGCTAGGCGCGACTGATAGTGACAGAAAAGAATTCACGTTATATTTCATTTTGTGTATTTATTATCTTCTTCTTTGCCATTATTTCCCATCACGCCTAATGGCGTCTTTAGGGTAACGGCAAATCAACCCATTTGCTGTTGTGTCCGTAATCGAAGTGACTGGCAAACGGGTGATCAGCCCGTTGTGTGTATTTATTATAAGTGACTATTATTTAATACCATACGATGACAAACAGACGCCGACAATTTAATAGCTATTAAAGACAGGCGATATTTATGTAAGTACGCGTATGGATAATTGAATAATAATTGACATTGTACGCTGATAGTTAAAGCGCGCGCAAGGGGCGAGGAGAGTGTATACCTTCACCCAACCTAGAAACGCAGCGCTAGCGAAAGTGACGCGCGATAGGATAAAATGTCTTTTTATATATTTCTGCAGACCTGATCAAGGGTGTCCAGCTGTCGTTTTTAGTCTTTTCATCATTTATTGATTGGTTAATGTCGTCTTTTTCTTGGCTTGTGCGTCACCAACTTCATTTGTGAGCCAAAGATACATGAGAAACATTTTAACTTGTAACTTTAACTGGACTTACAAAAAAACCAGCAATATTTTTTTCCATTTTATCAGCCCACTGCGTTGTGGATAAAATAACATTATCCCGACTTCTGACAGTCGTTTCTTTCAAATATAGCATCCAGAATTTACGCTGTTTCAGAATCGGCACTCTACCATAGAGCCAGCCGATAGGACTTTCATCATTTATCAATTGTAACATTTTTTAGCAACCAGATGTTTCCCAATACTGGAAGTATTTTCCTCTTTTAACTGTGAACCCCAAGATCACGTTTTTTTCAACATCAACTATTCGCGGTGACATTTATTCATCCAGGAGAAACACACTCCAGATTTGGCGTTCACCTCGCTGGTATTATTTGTTAGAGGATGGACTGGGGCCAATTCGGGACATAAATAACCTGGAAATTTTATATTCAGGAGAATTGTATTTCCAAGGGATATCACCAAGAGGAGGTAAGCGTGATTGAGTGACCACTGTATGAAAGAGAGAGTGAATAATTTTCTTTGTTACAGGAATTTTACCAACCTTGGATTTTGCTTAAACATGTTTACTTTACTTGGTAGCATATAGAAGGAACTTGCTTCTTTACTGTCTATTCTGTACCATAGTGCTAACCTTTGACCTTTGGGTTATTAACTCTTTGGGTTCTTTTTCTCAAGAGGGGGAGGGCACATTTATTCTGTTATTTTCAAATGTATGTAAATCTGATTTTATTTGATCTTTCTTTAGATATTTAATGTTGTCAAGTTTAATGATAATAAACTACAAAGAAAATTATTTACCTTTGTGTTGGTCAGACCCATACCCAATTAACCGTAGTTTTTCACGTTTGTGTGTCTTGTGGTCACATAGCTGCGTGTGTGCGTAGTTAAACTTATATTTATATCTATGAGAAGGGAAAGATTGTCTTGTACTAAATTATAGTCGTATAGATAGGCTGGACTAGAGAAACTTTCTCATTCCAGAGACATATCTTCTCCTTAAGCTATTCACCCGTGAAATCTATTTCTCACACCTTTTTTTCTCTCACGTATTTATCACCATCCACTCTACTCAGACGGGACCAAAAATAACTCTCAAACTTATCGGCACGACAGGCAGATACTAGAGTTAACATTTGCTCAGCTTCATGCAGCATTGTTCTTTCTTTTCTGAATATCTTGTGAACCTTACGGTAGAAGCATCATTATCCTTCTACCTACAACTCTGCCAAGAGTAATCTTGAGCGAAGGTAGACACCTTTGAAGACCCACATTAGTTACTTTTGAGTTTTGGCCTCTGTTGTACCACTACTGGAGAGCTAAGGGGAGGCAACCCGTGACAGCTTCTTAAGATGCTGTAACGGGGTGTGAGGCTTCTTAAGGTGCTGTAAAGAGGTGTGAGGCTTCTTAAGATGCCGTAAAGAGGTTTGAGGCTTCTTAAGATGCTGTAAAGAGGTGTGAGGCTTCTTAAGATGCTGTAAAGAGGTGTGAGGCTTCTTAAGATGTTGTAAAGAGGTGTGAGGCTTCTTAAGATGCTGTAAAGAGGTGTGAGGCTTCTTAAGATGTTGTAAAGAGGTGTGAGGCTTCTTAAGAAGCTGTAAAGAGGTGTGAGGCTTCTTAAAATGTTGTAAAGAGGTGTGAGGCTTCTTAAGATGCTGTAAAGAGGTCTGAGGTTTCTTAAGATGATTTACCTGGGTGTGGGACGTCTAAAAGGTTAAGAAACATTTAAGAAAATGGCATGGGACAGAATTGACTTAAGTACATTGAAAGCCTATGCCCACTGAGGAGCTGAATGGTGACAATGATAACGTGTTCCTTTTACTGACGTCTGTTTTCTCATACTATTTATTTTTAACATGTCAATACGTCTTGCCGTTGTCTCCTTTTTTGTAACTGTGACTGTCGAAGCGTCCCGTATTTTGACTGTATCTTTCAGTTGTAAAATTGGCTCAACACTAGTTTTTATTATTTTGTGCATTCCAAAAGGGACTTTTTTTGCATTTCAAATGGGGACTTTTTGTGCATTTCACATGGGACTTTATTGTGCAAGTAATAAGCCTAGATTTACGTTCCTGCTATAAAAACGTATTTTCTTGTTTAGCTATCAAATTACCACCTTAATCGGTGGATTATTGTAGTGTTATTGTAGTTTAGCTTTAAGTTATTTTGAGCTCAGTTTTATGTTAAAGAGTCCACGAGTTTTAGCGACCTGTATTAATGCCCACATTTTTAAAACGCCGCGCTACATGAGAAGATATACAGTACTTAGCCCCGTCTGGCTGCTATAACCTTCTGTTAATTAATGCAAATATATTCCCTTACAAATGGGTCTCATCATGCTTCGAGAGACAAAGAGGATAGGTGATTTTGCCTTGCTTGAGAAACTTGGAAAATCGCTCAAAACCCTTGACGTATTTATTAACCGTACATTAAAACCAAAATTAAATAATAACACAGGCATTGTGCGGACAAACTGGCAGGTTGCGCGAACAATGGGGCAGTTCTGCGAATAATCAGCCAGACATTTTGATGTTTTCTGGCCATAAGACACAACTAATATTTATAGAGTGTAATAAACTAGACGGATCATTAAGTTTGTCTCAGCCCTTTTATGTTGCACATGTTACTCATCCATCCTAGCATTTTGGACTGTGATCCTGCCTTGGCACTGATTCCAGATAGTTCGTATGGTTGAACATGCAATTCATTAGTTGTCTATTTGCATGTCGTACACACAGACTAACATGAGGTTGTGCATATGGCTGGCAACCTCATCATGTGAAATAAATTGTCACATAAACTTCTGCTGCAAGAGCACGTGACTACTTGGTGCAGTCTTCCCGTGAGGGGACCAGTGGCAGTGGCGGATCCATGTTCTGTAATAAGCGACAACGAACCTGATGATTAAGAAGATGATGAATTGTTTATTTGTTTCCATGGAACTTGAATGAAAATAAAAAGCATAATCAACAGAGGAGAAAGAACAAACAACAAATCGTAAGAATGTGTTATTCAGTAATACCACCTCGCCCCGTTTAGTTATTCCCCAAGAGTCTCTGAGGACACACGGACAGAACAGGACTAGTGCTCTCTCAATCATGTCGTACAAGGCGACTAAAATGAGGTTCTGCATAAGACTGGCAACCTTTTCACGTGAAGCGACTTGCAACAGAAATAACACCATTTCAAGAGCACCTGAATGTTCTTATGTAAGCTTCTTGCAAACGCACCAGCTACAGTGTGTGTGGCCCAATGGAGCTTCGCTCCTTCCCATCCATATGTGCAGGAGCCGTTCAGGTTATTCAGTCAAATTTCCGGTCGTAAACATTCCTTCAAACGCTGACGCCCGGGTTTGAACCACGAAAACCTGGTCGCCAGTACAACGCCGTAGCCATTACACCAGCGCGGCTCCCTGCCGTTAGCATTAACCATCTACACGTTCCTTCTTCTATACCTCATATACATGTATGTATGCATATACGAATATATATATATATATATATATATATATATATATATATATATATATATATATATATATATAATATATATATATAATATAATATTATATATATATATATATATATATATATATATATATATGCACGTTAATATTAATACTATACATTATTTCATTTAAAGGTCTATGTCATGTTGATCAGTTTTGTTATTGTTTAATACTGTAGTAATCGTTCTGATATGTTTCTTCCCTGACCAAGATATTTGGACCACCACGTTCAGCTTGTTTTTAACTGCCCGCTATGAATACTCGCGTACCTCGCTTGCAGGGGCTTTGATTTAGAGCGCTTTGCTAATGTGTCGCCCATTATCTCCTTCAGCCTTCCTTCTATAATTACTTCTTCTAAAATGTTCATTCGTCAGTCACCATAAGCAAAGGAAGAAAATATTTAATGTTATCAATACAGTACTGTAGCTTTTTAATTTTATTTATTTATTATTTTTACTTGTGCATCGTTTATTTAGGCTTAGCGCTATTGCACACTTAATAAATGATAGCGTAAACATGCTTTTAGGCTTTTATATGCAACGCCAAGTGAAAAAAAGGGCTGTGATTCGCTTTAAGGCAATATTAGCTTTACTGTGGTGGTCTGGAACCTTACCCGCCGTACTAGCGAGGAATGCCTGTATGATACTTAAAAAATCTTCTCCGAACTGTGCCCCTGCTGCAAGAACAATTAGAGAACCGCTGGGACAGATAGTAAAGACAAAACTAGTCTTGAGTGTAACAATCAATGTCACAAGAAAAGCAAAGTATGAACCAATAGCGGGTAAAAGTAGAAGTATAGTTTGGTGATTACTGCTATATACATTATGTGGAACATAAAGTATAAATTTTGTTTCGTGGCTTTCATTTATCATCACGTTTTCCACGGCACCCTGTTAGTCACGAAATCCCCGTTAATCTGGACACATGGGGCGTGGTTGGCGTGAATTTCTGTTTTACAAGGGGATAGATTTGTCTTGTGAAGAACTCATACATTTTTATCAGAGGGTTAACGATAATCAGCTGTTCGAATCCAGGAAGAGATAGGAAATGAAAGCGACGTGTGTATGAAAGTAGGGTACCGAGTTGCAACTACGTTGAATTAGGATAAGAGTTGGTTTGCTCCACCCTGATTAAAGTGACTAGCTGTCAGAGTTCTTAGCCCAGTATTTTTGAAGGCACAAAAATGACTTCTGAAGTCTTGAAGGTGATTAATGACCGTGGTAACAAAAATAGAAAGGCAATGTGTGTATCTTCACCCTAATGAAATACAGATTTTCTTTCCTCATATAGCCGATGTGATTTTTAACCCTTTATCTACAGATCTATATAACCAAAATGGCGTCCAGAAAAATGTGATGATGCGTATTTAGTTTCGAACTGGATTTGACACGCTAATTTATTTTAATATATCTCGTATTATACTTCTGTGTAAATGAAACAAAACATGGTATCATATTCTATCATTTAAAAAAAAATGTGGCTTTCACAGTTAAGTGGAGTTTTGTTGCACCGAATGATGGACAGATGAATGAAAAAACGAAAATATTGCACTTATTAGGTCAGGACCCAGCAACAACAACGAAAAAAACCCACAAAATTCTGTAGAATTGTTATAAAATCTTCACTTTATCATGATAAAATTAAAAGAACTCTTTGGGACAAAAAGGAGGTTTATTGTTACATCAAGTGCAACCATGATGGAAGCGATGATAGCTGCTCGGGTCGCGGCACGCAACACCTGCCATTGTCATAAATTGAAACAAGATGTCTGGCATCAATTCTTGTCTCTAGTGCACTACATACTAAGTGCATGCAGTTTATGTTACCCTTGTTTAATCTTGACAATGACCCTGCCCATATCTGTTGTCGTCTGTCATCTGAAGTACCAGCTACCTTCCACTAGATTCTCGCCTATGCAATTATCAGTTGTGAAGACTGTGTCAAATTTACTTATACAAAGAAAATTGATTGTCTGTAGTCACTCGAGACAAACAGTGATGATATATTGCTCCCCCCCCCTCCCCGTAATAGCTTTCTGGTTTCTTCTATATCATGTGACGAGTGGTAGTCGAAAACATGTGTGTGCCCATGTTTAAATTATTTTACAAATGTTTCTAAATTATTTTTTTTTTTAATTTATAAACATGTCTAACAAATTTCCAAGTTTCAAATCTCAACAAACTTGTGAAAGACTTGTGACAGATTTGCGACAGACTTGTGATAGACTTGTGATAGACTTGTGACAGACTTGTGATAAACTTGTGATAGACTTGTGTCAGACTTGTGTTAGACTTGTGATAGACTTGTGACAGAATTCAAGAACGATTTATTCTTCTTCTTCTCTGGCACTTTCAGATGCCAATTTTAATATGTTTAAAGAAAGTGGCGGCTAGTCTTAGATTGTTGATATCTCCATAGAGTTAGCCCATGAGTGGCAGTGGTGACGGCCACAACTGCTTTCTCTGTTCTTCATATGTTGGGCATTTTTGCAGCAGATTTGAAAATGGTTATTACAAAGTAGAATTAACTCTCAAGCGATTCAAACATGCAAGCCACTAAAGTGCTTTTCTCTCCGAAATTACACATTCTGGCAAATCACTGTAATGGCACTTCGTAAAGGGTTAAATTGAGACAAAAATTGGGGATGCGTCGGATTTGTGCAAAGGACATATAAGTATATAAACTAATAAAACGGTATTGAATCAGTTTTACAAATAACAGTTCACATGAAACAAGGGACGTTTCGGGTTTTACCCTTCGTCAGCCACAAACAGGTGACAAAGACAAGAATTACATATAGGCCTAGGTACTACAAAAACATACGGTGATAAGAAACAATACAAAATGAGCGATACAAGCAGATGGAAAAAGTACAATGATAATACAAGAAAATCGAAAAACCTAACAGAAATACCGAAGCAAGAAAGTAAATAATAAACGAAACGAAAAAAAAGAGAATGAACAAAACTTCGGAACAAGTAAAAGTCACTTAGCTGGAACAGTATATGCTTGGAATATACAAGACCGTAGTACTATCTCCAAGAAATCTCGAAGGAAGTGAAGGAAGATACGTCACTTCCTTCGAGATTTCTTGGAGATAGTACTACGGTCTTGTATATTCCAAGCATATACTGTTCTAGCTAAGTGACTTTTACTTGTTCCGAAGTTTTGTTCATTCTCTTTTTTTTCGTTTCGTTTATTATTTACTTTCTTGCTTCGGTATTTCTGTTAGGTTTTTCGATTTTCTTGTATTATCATTGTACTTTTTCCATCTGCTTGTATCGCTCATTTTGTATTGTTTCTTATCACCGTATGTTTTTGTAGTACCTAGGCCTATATGTAATTCTTGTCTTTGTCACCTGTTTGTGGCTGACGAAGGGTAAAACCCGAAACGTCCCTTGTTTCATGTGAACTGTTATTTGTAAAACTGATTCAATACCGTTTTATTAGTTTATATACTTATATTCCTTACCAGTTTTACAGCAGCCCCTTAATTTATTTACTTATGATGTGCAAAGGACAAAGATATTTGCCAGCGTTATTGCATCATTGCCTTCGTCAAAGACAAACTAATTAAAAACAGAAGAAGGAAATTCAAAAACTAAGCTAAATACATTTTGAAAAAAATAATTTATACAAATTATACGACACGCTACAAAGAGTCGCTAAAGATGCTCCAGTGAAAACCCTCATGAAAGTTTTAAAGAGTTTAAACGCTGAGACAGACTAGTAACCAGGGCTGTAGAATCGGAGTCATTGATTCGGTCATTTTTTTTTTTTGGTGTAGTCGGTGTCGGTAAAAAAAAAAGTTCGCACTCCGACTCCGAATTTTATGACAAATGACAAGTAAAAAACTGTAGTCGGAGTCGGGAGTCGGGGGTCAGTTTTCTAAAATTTCAGGAGTCAGTGTTGGAACATTTTTTGGCTGACCCCAGAAGCCTGCTAGTAACAGAGAAGGTGCAACGTAGAAATAAAATACCTAATATCCCACATACAAAACAGTATTTCACAAAAGGAAAAAAAAAACAACAACAACTTTATTTGCGACACATTGGTAACACGAAAATAAGGAGAGTTCTCCAGTGTTACATATAACCTGTAGTATTATAATGAAGTGACTCACGGAAAATGAGAAAACTAATAAAATGATGACTGAAGACAACAGAGACATGGTTTTAAAGAAGAATTTTATGAAACACACATACAGCTTGAAGACAGTAAATGCAATCAATCTGAACGAGATCAGTGTCGAAACAGATCAGAGAAAGGGCTAACCTACTTCTACTGGGCACGCTTTGACAAGAGGACAGTTAGCACAATGTGACATTGGCCCACATTGGTAGATAGATAGAGAGAGAGAGAGAGAGAGAGAGAGAGAGAGAGAGAGAGAGAGAGACAGACAGACAGACAGACAGACAGACAGACAGACAGACAGACAGTCAGAGACAGACAGAGAGAGATATAGAGAGGGAGAGATAAAAATAACTAATCAGTGCAACATGGCGTTGTCGTAGATTTCCGATAGGTGATTAAGAACAATGTTAGGTCCCGTCTGGATAGAACTGACAAAGGTGATGACTCAGTGCGAGATAAGGAAAACAGATAGATTTTTCACTAGTGAGTTGGTGAAAAGGTAGAGTCTGTCCCTGGATTTTAGAAAACTACTCTAGTCCAGCCTATCGGTTACGACTAAACTGTTGTTGCTCAGACAGTATACCTATACATATATATATTATTATATATTATCAACCACTCACATCCACACACACACAGATAAGTGACGACAATTAGACGCACAAACGTGAAAAAAAGTGTATTAATGGAATATGGATGTTGGGACGAGCTGACAAACACAGAAAATACAGTTTATGTAAATTTTAATTACCATAAAGAAAACCTCATAACATATATATTATCATATATCGAATATAAAGAAAAATCATAGGGGTACAGAATTAATAAAGAAATAGACCCATAAGTGCTATCTCCCCATGTTGATACAAGATCCCACAAAGAGAAGTTAATTAACCCCCAAAAGGTCAAAAGATTAGCACTATGGTATAGACTTTTGACTATACTGTAAAGAACAGAGTTTCTACGTTACTCTATTCTGAAATTGAACAGTATTAGCAAAACACAGTAAGAAGTATACAAAGTGAGTACATGGATTATACTCGTACAATAAAAGAATTACTCATTTTCTGCTTTCTTTCTTTCCATACAACCGTGGTGTGATGGACGAACTCGGCTGACCCTGAACTTTGTTGTAATTCTTGTATAACGGGACTTCTTTCACGTGGATTCATTAGCTATGAAACTGTTCCACACAGAGGGCAGACACGTTTGCTGATTGATATGCGGAAAGTTTACCTATCGTTGATTCTGGTCATCGCATTGATTTAAGGAGAGATTAAATCACGCCTACTAACATCTCTTGAACAATCATAGGCAGTTATTTTAATTAACTTGGCCAGTGGGGGGCGTCGCCAGAATCAAACAGGCACAGCGACCACGATCAAAGAGACAGACTGAGGAATTTCAGGGGAGACTATCGGCGTTATCAAAGACAGTAGTGGTCCCTGCTACGAGACGCAGTTGCTTGCCGCTAATTTCGCGTCTCGGTGTCAATCGCAGAACCGAGCGAACGGGAAAGCCGAAACGGGCAGCAGCGAACGGAGATACGAAGACCAGGGTGCGGTTTCTTCTCTTGATTTGGCGGTCAGATCCCCAAAAGTTCGTGAGATCAAATAAGCTGTCAAGTTTATCATGTCCCACTCAACTTACATTCCATTTTAGCTAAATAGACCATGAAGACTAGACACGTTATCACTCGCTGGCCAGACCTTTACAGAAGCACTAGCTTTATTGAAATCTTGTTATAGATTTTCCCCTGGATTTTATATATATATTTGCAGTGATTTCTATTCTGTGCAAAGCGGTAATATATATTGTGTAAAGTGATCAGTGGTCTAGTTCAGTCATTCTATTTCAATGGATTTTGTGTTAATTTAAATCTATTAAATTAAACCATCTCAATAGTTCCAGTTGTAAATATAATGATCTATCTATTATATTATTTCAAAAGATAATAGATGCTTAAATTAACTTTTAAAGTCGCGAAGGAATTTATAATTAATAAATTCAGTTAAGTCCTAGTTTTATAGATGTGTGTTTTAACCACTAGAATTCGCGCAGTGTTTATTAAATACATAATTAAATACTTGAGTGTATTATAGGCTTAACGGGAAATTTATCGCGCTTGAATTTTCGGTATGTTACATGTCTTTTTTCTTTCACACAGAGTGATCGTACCTGCGGTCCCAGCTAAATAAAGAAAGAAATAAAGAAATCATCCTATAAACTTCCAGTCATATTGAAGAAACATTTCTTTTAAAATATAATCTTGTGGCGGTCTTTTTGCGACCTAGCTGTCAGAATTAAATGAAATAAAGCCCACCCAAGAACATTTTAAAGAATAATCATCAAATTACCCTTACAAACCTGTAAGATAAACTGGAAGGTAATCATCGCCAGTAGCGATATCATATTTACTGTTTACTGTGAGAGAGTACATATTTTCCCGACTGTGACTGAGCCTAGTTTTTTTCCTCAATTGGATTTAATAAAACTATCATCACGCATTGAAGGAATTTTACCATAGCGGAGGATTAAAAGAGACCACTTCATTTTCACCCCTGTGCCGAACTGTGTTAGTGCCATCCCATAGACTCCTTTTATATATATAATAAAAACACGAGAACTCTTAGTCTTCAAGTCTTGCGATAAGTGAGAATATTTGTTACCAACAAACCCTCGCAAACATCTGGGGCGGGACATCGAAGGACTAGACAGTTCATATGTCAAAAGATTACTTGCTGTTTTTATATACTTTTATGGATCGTCTGAGGCTGCATTCGGTAAGTGTGTGAGTATATGAGTGTGGATCCTCACGCGTGTGCATGAATGACAGGAAATTTAATCGTTTTCTTTTGTAAACCTGTTGTTAACTTTCTTGCCTAGTAATATAATTTTTCTGTATTCCCTGCATTGTTCCTTTAAGGGGGAGTTGCTAATTGGTTAACTCTGTTTAAAAACCCCCTCCTTTCCATTTGCTTAGTAAAGGGAAGAACAGCTGGGAAGAACAGGTTTTTTTCTATCACCTATACCTAACTTTGTAACACCTCTTTCAGAGCAATTAACTTCACTGTTAGGTTAACGTACCCGTGTTCCTGATATTATCTATCTCTGGACTGGGTTTATCTTTGTCTAATAAGCGGGAAGGGCTTAGTCGATACCAATCTTCTTCACCCCTCCCAAATTTGTTATTTGCATTTGTGTACTTATGATAATTTATGTAATACCTGATATTTGTTAGTGATTGATGTTTAAAGTGAATAAAATCACATAAACTCATTTAGTACGGTGTTGGACATACCCACAGCCCAACATTTCCCCTATTCGTTTAATATAGTTTGTATCTACATCGTCTGTGTGTGTGAAAAAAAACACCAAATCGGTGTGCGCGCAGATGCGAGTCTGGAAAACTGGCAAATAATTGTTTGACCAGGAGAGCAGAAGAGAAGATTGAGAGAAGCGATTTGTCGTAAATAAGTCTGTCTTTACTCTCCTCCAGCACGCTGTGAAGCAACTATTTAATATCTACATTTTCTATCACTGAGCTTTCCATCATCATTTTCCACTCTAAACCGAACCACTATTTCTAAGACTCTTTTTCTCTCAAAATAAATTTACGACACGTGGCCACGTTCATTCGTTCTTACCTAATAGTTGAGTTGCAACTTCTGGAACAATCCTTAGGACACACACAGCAAATGCAGTGTTATTTTGGCGAAATGAACCCAAGCTCCCCAAAGACTGATTAAATCCACTTCTCCGGGGAACGTTCAATTCGTTACTTCTAGTAGGATTTCTGTTTATGTCACATTAATTAGTCCGGGTAAGAAATCTAACCGAGCTCACAGTGTCAGTAGCTTGAGATTTACATTACATAAAGGAATGTCAGGTCGGTATCTTCTCTCAGTATAAAATTCCTTGTCACACCACAAATGGTCGAAACGTCGGGAAATGTTAATTTTTTTGATCTTGTCGCCACAACGGGCTGAATGTATATGAAATTGGGAAAACGAAATATGGATATCTATAAGTCCAGTTACAAGTTATTCTTAATATTCTTTGGGTTGGTACTCTGTCTCTTTCTGGGTGTAAACAAGAGGCCAGACATGTCACCCTTAAAGATCCACTCTTAGCTGAAGAATGTTTGTATTGCGTCTGTTAGACGTAGACGTAGACCCGTTTTTTCTCAGATTTATATGGAAGCCGCTGGTAGGTTTTGGGTATGTGACCCAGTACTGTGTAAAGAAGAAAACATAAAAATACTTAACCATAATATAGTATTCTCAATCCTATCCTTAACCCGCGTAAAATATAATATATTTATCCACTTCGGTCATATAACTTTAATTGAAAGCCACAAGTGTATCTCATATTTTATCGTTAATAAAAGTCCCCGTGAAATAAATTCTAGTCATTTATAAAATTAATCATCATGAATTAGAAATAAATATATATTTCGTCAATACTCATAATGAACAGTGCATTTACTAGTTGATTAAATATCTTTTACTGGTTACTAGCAATTAATTAGATTAACGCTACAGCCGGAACAATTTAGCTATAGATTATATTTGATTCGCTAGTCAATTAACACACCACAAAATCCTAGTGAAATATAATTGACGGACCGTAACCATTAAATCACTCTACACAGAAAAATCTTAGTGAAATAAAAATGATGGACTTAGCAATAAATCACTCAAACTTCTAGTATAATATTTACCGCAAACACAGAAATAAACGATCTCCAATTGAAAAACTAAGTAATTCCACTGTTATAAGGGATCTTAAAGTTCGAAGCTAGATGTTCTGAAATAAATCTGTGGGTACTGGATAAATCGAGTTTGCAAGCTGGACTTTATATATGAAATTTGCAGAACTTCGCCCGCTCTTGCGATATTTAACACCTTCGGGGAATTCTTCGTCCAAATTCTGTATGAAAGAAAATTTTGACACCATCGCCGCCGAGTAGACGTGGTCCCACGATCATATCGTCTCTTTGATCTCGTCGATCCGTAGCTTAATTGCGTTCTGAACGAACTGATTCAGGGGGAGTAACTGTGATTATCTGCCCTTGGTTTCAAATTAAGTCCCCCTGACCAATGTCTACCGAAAGCTACGACTTAACTTCATTAGCATATCTCCCCTGAGAACGTGCACTAATAAACAGGGACGACTTTTTGAAATCGTCGCCCTTGGTTCTCTACAAATCTACCACCCCGTCCCCTCTCTACGCGTTCCCTCTACCTGTAAGACGTAGAGAAAGAAAAAAATATATGCGTGGCTAAATTAAGAGAGAGACATATATCTAAGTGTAGGAGGGTTTTACGTTAACAAACCATGCATAACTCATAAGGAAGCCGGTGAAAGACAGGTGGAAGAAAAATGTAGGTATATGAAATCTATTTTCATAATATCCTCTGTCACAGGCGTCTATGTGTTAGCTGGGGCCCGAAAGGTGGGTGGAGGGGGGTGGTAGAGGGCAAACAAAAGCAACACTGTAACCTACACGTATGTCGTAAAAGCTGACTGAGGAGGTTTGGGCATTGGACGTTTTACCACATCCCGTAGAAAGTTTAAGCCAAAAAACAATTCCAATCTTACCAGAAGGTCTTTTATATTTTGACAGAGCCCTAATATAACCGACTAGGTTGAACGAGGCACGCCTCGCCAAAACGAGGCAAAATTTTATTTAAAAAAAAATCCAAGAAAACTTCAGAAAATATGAAGAAGTCATTTAGTACAGGAATACTTAGGGTGTACTTGTTGATGGCCTATGCTCCTTAGGAGCTGAATAGATAAAGTATTGCTCTGGAGGAAGACTTCTTAACCTGGGTGCACTTCTGGTCTGTGTACATTGTTGTTGTTAACCTAGAGATGCTGAGCTTCTCGCTCCATTTGCAGCTGATGGTCATATAAGGATGACTTCAGATATGCCTCCATGCATGTCCATGTACATAAATGCCATGACACATATGTCTTGTGTATGGGTGACCGATGGAGTGATTATTGTCGTTGTATAGCACTTACCGATTTTGCACTGTTACATATGAACTGAGTGCTAGTCAGGAGCGTAGTAAGT
The DNA here is from genome assembly GCA_024509875.1 of Oreohelix idahoensis. Taxonomy (NCBI): domain Eukaryota; kingdom Metazoa; phylum Mollusca; class Gastropoda; order Stylommatophora; family Oreohelicidae; genus Oreohelix; species Oreohelix idahoensis. Next base: position 26,799 of record JAMPIV010008586.1, on the reverse strand, counting down.
TCGCACATATGTCTAAATGCATGGAGGCATATCTGGAGTCATCCTTATATGACTATCAGCTATGCACAATACTACAATATACATTCGTGGAAGTGAGCCTCTGTCTGTGAGGCTAATCACACCCTCATTGACTCTTGAAATCACTCACACACTTCCAGGGATTTCCCCTGTGGTGAAACTTGTAGAGAACTTGGGCCCCAGACGTAGTTCTTTGGCTTTGACCTGGTTGACTGCATGCAGGAGGATCTCACTATGGACCCAGTGATAGGCACGGGGAGCTGAAAGTGTGGCTTTGTGCAGGACGTGACAATTCCTTGGGAGAGCACAGCAGCCCTAGTTAAATAGCAACAGATGTTTACGTGACCTGTGGAAAACGTGTGGAGTGAACGTAGCTTACGTGGTTGTGAAGATACTGAGATGTAAGAGGGAGTTTGTGGTTTTACGTCTTATTTGACGGTACGGGTTCGAACGTCTTCTATTTTAGCCTGTGACTAGATGGCTTACAAGATGATTCATGCGTGAACGTCCTCGAATATAGCCTATGACTGGAAGTTCTTGTGTACAGCTTGTGAGTAGATGTCGTTGAAACAGTTAGGATTAATATTGTCAGTATTTATAATGTGGTAGTGATCACATGTGCGTGGAAGCTCGATGTTGTCCAGCGCTTAAGTAGTCGAGTGCTATTTTTGGAGTAGTTAATTAGTGCTTCACAAACTATGTCAACGATTCAAAAGTGTTGTGATCCAATGGATCCCATCTCATTGTAACATCACTGGCAATGAAGAGGCTGACAGATTGGCAAAGGAAGGTGGAAATCTCTCTCAGCCTGATGCAAGCGTAACTTTCGATGAGGCAAAGATTTTTATCAGAATTAGATACAGAAACAAATGGGATGTAGAGCATCCAGGTCACACAAAAGAAGAGAACAAGTGGTAACCTTCAGACCCCGCACTGCCCACAACAGATTGAGATACCATCTATTCAACAAGCTAAAGATAGGAACTACCGATCAGTGTAAGTGTGGCACTGATAAAATGACTGCTGAACATCTACTACAAAGTTGCTCAACATACGCGGAACAGAGATAGCGCATATGGCCGACACCAGTACCATTCGTGGAAAAGCTCTACGGAGATTCAAACAGCCTCACACTGACTACTACTTTCTTTGAAAATATTGAAATGGACGTCTGAGAGTGTACGAAGAAGAAGAAGACGAAGAAGAAGAAGAAGAAGAAAAAGAAGGAGAAGACGTGAGGAGATAATGCAACGTCTTCAGTAATTCTAGAAGAATGTATCGACATGCGAGGTATATGCCACACTGAAGTTTATATAGTGTTCTGGCCGGGGGTGTGCCAGTGTAATAGTTTAGTAGTAGCAGCCATTATCTACGTGATTAAGACTGCACCAGAAGTTTAATAGGTGCCAGAAATATTACCAGTGTGGATTTGTACTGCTTGTGTGTTTACTGCCTGGAGCTGTAATAAATAAACATGGAACTGTGAGTCGGCGTTCTGTCAAGTTATGACGTCCTTCACCTTTGCGACTGGTTTATGGAGCATAGAAAGCCTGTACTGAGTACAATGAGCCTATAGTCTACTACCCTGTAACCAATGTCACAATATAACCTCGTGGCAATAATCTAACATTTAAAATGCACAATTTTTTTAATTATGCGTTTATATACATTTGTTTTTGTTTTTATTTCTAAGAAGGTGTCAGTAGCTTTAACCGGACAATCAAAGAGGTCTACGAAACAAAAAACATGTTAAGAAATATTACCCTAGAACGACTTCTGCAGGCACTCACTCAAACAACATTGCACTGTAAAAAAAAAAATGCAATAAAACACCTGTTTTTAAAAAAATCCAATAACAGAAATGTTCGAAAATTTTTGATCACCCAAGCCTGTCAACAGGTGTACCTGAAGACTACAGAAGTAAAATTAATAATTTATTATACCTACAACACTACAAGAGTTTTCTTGACCTGGCGTGACATGTACAATAAAGGCAATTATAGTGTACACCACGTCGTTAGCTTTACCTATCTCGGTCCGCCTATTTGTAAGTATGTGTGTACCTAGCGTGGTCGCCAAGTTGGCGTACGTTATAACGTAATTTGTGAACATACCACAATACTGTAAACCTTCTGTTTAACGACAATAAAGGTAAGAAGAAATGCGGTTCATTCAAACCCTGCTAGGGGGGGGCTTGCATAGGATAAAAGGTAGCGGTAAAGGTATTTGCATGTAAGATATTGTCGTGGGGAAGTGAAGTGTTAGAGACTTCACTATACTAGGTCCAGCTTCGAGAGGTGGGGTGGCCAATTCTTTTCAACGCTGCTTTTGCCTTCTCTAACTCAAGAGCAGAGTCAGGTAACCAATTACAGCTGAGTAGACTGGATCGTGAAGCCACCGTGTTTCAAACCTGGTACCTTTGCTGCGATAAGCCAGCGCGCTGTAACCAGTCTGTCAACCGGACGCTCTTGCATAGAATAGAAGGATTGAAATCGTATGACAAGCTCACAAATGTGGGAATTGATGACAAAAACCAAACTGGTGATAGTGGAGCAAGAGATAAGAAGTAAATAAATATTAGACAAACATAAAGGTATGTTTTCAGGCACTCGTAAGAAATAAAGAAGTAGAACACTAGACAACAGAAAAACAACAGACGTGAGTGGCTTACCCAGGACTCGAACCCAGGACCTTCCGTGCGACAACCCCGCCTAGCTATGCAAGCGAATCACACTATCCTCCCTGCCATCTAGGCATCTCCAAAAAATGATGCTTCGATGACGGGTCATTAGTGCGACCCGCAAGACATACCACTTATGTGTTATAAAAGAGATAAGAAGAAGACGCTGGCGATGGCGAGGACACACATTGAGGAAACCTGTTGATAGCATCACAAGGCAGTCCTTGGTCTGGAATTCTGGAGTAAGAGAGGTGGAGGGAGATCGAAAATCACGTATAGCTGGAGATAGAAATTAAAGAGATAAAGAAGATCTGGAAAGACCTTGAGCGGACGGCACTGGACATGAGGACTTGTTAAGAAAGTGTTGAAGGCCTTTGTTCTTTGGGGTCTGAATGCTAATGATAATTATGAGCGCTTGTTTTGTCTCTTCCCTCGGGCTTTTTATGTATATGACGATATATATATCTATATATATCCTTGGAACAAAACATGTCTCTGTTTTCTATATATGTGTCACTGATTGTCTCCCCTGCTTTGCAGTAGTGGTACAACAGTGACCAAAACTCGAGAGTATCTAATATTGGCTTCCAATGTATCTATCTACCTGCGCGCATGATTACTCTTGGCAGAGATGTAGATAGACGATTATTGACACTTCTACCTTAAGGGGGCGTTCACATGATATTTCTGGGTCACGAACAATGTTCCATTGAGCTGAACGATTGTTAACGCATTATATCTGGTCCGTCGCCTTTTGTGAAGGATTTAAGCAATGGTTTAGCCCGTTCAAGCCCCTAATTGGTGTAATCCAACGAAATTCCTCTTATAATGTATAGCTCTGTTTAGAGGTAAATATATGTCTAGGTTTGTATATAGATATATATTAAAGAATCTAGCTCATACGTTTGCTTTCATACATATTAAAAAAAACTGAATCGACTATGATTGTTTAGTTTTAAAACAACCGGTAACAAATTTAATAATCAATTAGTATTAACAGTTTAAAATAAATAAAATGCTGGTGAATTTTACATTGGAATCAAGTTTTCTCTTCACTGAGATTTAGAGTGATGATATAGTTCAGAAAATTTAGGTCCTTTTTGCCTCTGCCTTTTTACAAGCACTTATCTTTTATAAGGGAGTCCTGCATCTGTGATTCATCAATTCTGTGATGACGGAAGCCTTCTCCACACTCTCTTCCACTGTAGGCGGTTAAGGTGGATGCTTTTCCCTCATAAAGCGGCGTGAATACCACAAATCGTATGATGGCTTGTAACCACGAACTTTAGACAAATGGAAAGAAACAAATGCCTGCTAAGTACATTTGTTCGCCGCAAACTAACAAGCCCATTGTCATGCGCTCCAACCACCAATGTTAACTTTTCAGAAGAATTAAATTCCCGAGCACACAGTGTAACTCAGGGTATATGATGAAAATTCACCAACGTCCTTCTGGGTGTTAACTAGGAAATTGCGTCTGGAGTGCGTGAATAATGATTTGCCTGAATTACAATTAAAAGAGGTACATAAATCTCACAAGCTAATATGTTACACCTTAGGCACATATGTAATCATCACTCATTACTCATCACTACTCCCGTCGGAGTATGGGGTCGCTTTGCTGTCGGGTCTCCCGCACGCCTAGTCAGAAACAATCACCAGCTCTTGCAGTAGTGGTTCATGCATATACTATTTTCATATGTTGAGGTTGCCAGCCTTGTATATAACCACTGAGCAAGAAACCTGTAGAATTTACATTAGTAAATAAATTGTTTACTCTTACCCCAAAATTTTGGGAATACACAATCTCCTTGCACAGATTTAGACTGGACACAGCTCTGTATTAGAAGCTTCGAAATCACTTAGGTCTGGGAATTAGAGTTAATTCCTCTGACGTCGGGTGTTCTGCAAAATCCTTGGCCTGAGAAAACTTTTTAAAAAAATTCCTCTATGACTTGGTGTGAGAAACTAGAGTTAATTCCTCTGACGGCGTGTGTTCTGCGAAGGCCTGGGAAAACCTTTGTTAAATTCCTCTATGACTTGTGATCAAATTCCTAGGATTCCAGTCTTGTTAATTAAAGTCCTGGCCCCTTTAAGTTTCTAGTCTTGTATTAAAAATGCGGGTTTACTTGTGAAGTCCAAAGTTGCCCAATACTCAATCTGTTATTTACAGTTGTGGAATTTCTAAGTCCAATGTCTCATTTTTCTTTCTAGCTTTTAGGAGTCGCTTATATGACTTGTGCGCTGCAGTCTCTCTGTGTGATCTGTGTCTGAGTTTTCTTCACACTATATTCTCCGTTCTTAGTGCAAATCACAGATTGCACTTCCGACTACTGTGCCAGTAAAATACATTGTATATTTCAGCTCTTCACAATGAACCAATCAAATCTCTCTAGCACCGGGTTGGGTGTTTTATTTAAAATATCCCCTCTCATGTTTCAAAATATTAAATTTAATATCCACGCGTGACCTCTTCAGTGATATCATATCGTTGCATAAGACTTCCGGCTGCACATATCCGCCTCTCACCATATTGTAACCATTTGTTCCTGGCGTAACGTCTACAAATCTTGAGTTTCCAGACAGATTATCTGAGATAATTACACACAGGGATGGTCTAAGCGGAAACAAATTACACATTACCACCTGTGTTTCGCTAAATGGATCTCCGCCAGATTAGCCACACAATATGGGGTTCTATTCATAGACCGTGCACAATGCAAGCTTGAATATACAGGCAGAGTCGCTTTGAAAAGATGGTCAGCCTGATAATACGTGAAAAAATATTATCGCTGCCCGGGTCAATAAACCTGGCGTAACACAAACAGTCGAGGAGTGAAGTGTTAGAGAATTAACTCTACTGATCCAACGTAGAGAGCAAAAATGAATGACAAGGCAAAAATTATGCCAAATAAAAACGATGATCGGTGAGAGAACAATGAAGAAAAAAAGTGATACTGCCCGAGTGGATTAAAGAGTGAGAGAGCGCACAAAAGTACACGCACAAAGTAAGACGTACCGTCACAACATGCTCTCACTTTAGTTCATATTTTAAAACGAATTTTATAATCTGCGCTGCCACAACATTATCTTACTTAATTTTTTTCATGGAGAATCCGATTGACAGAGTGGTTAAAGCGCCGGTCTCTCGCGGCAAAGGTGACGGGTTCGAATCACGGTACTGACACGCTCGTCTACCCAGCTGTAAATGGGTATCTGACTTTGATTTAGGGAAGGAAAAAGGCAGCGAGGAAGGAAACTGGTTACCTCACCTCTCGATACTGGACCTAGTATGGTGAGATCTCTAACACTTCACTCCCCCTACGGCATTATCTGCTACGGGACTACCTTTACCTGTTATATTTCATGAGTTGTGATTATATGTCACTCTAACCTGATTATCTTTCGAATTATTCTTTGATATACTCTATTGATGTTTTGAATTTTGTTTATTTGTTTGTTTGCTTTTGCTGTCGTTGTTTTTTATTACTTTCTTTTTTGTTATTTTAAACATACTTAATTTTGATTATGACTGAATACTATAATTGTATCAAGCAATCAATACCCGTTAGCTCCCCAAGGAGCATAGGCCTTCAACAAACACATGCCAAGTCTTCCTGTCCTGTGCCATCTGCTCAAGTTCTTTCCATGCTTTCCTTATCATTTTCACCTCTGTTTCCAGTTCTCTTCTCCATGTGTTTTTTGGTCTACCGCTGCTTCTCTTTCCCTGTGGATTCCAGAACAAGGACTGCCTTGTAATGCTATCAACAGGTTTCCTCAATGTGTGTCCTATCCATCGCCAGCGTCTTCTTCTCACCTCTTGTTCCACTGGCACTTGTCTGGTTCTTGTCATCATTTGTGACTTTGTCATACCATTTCAGTCCTTCTATTCTACGCAAGCACCCGTTTATAAAAGTCTGTAGCTTTTTGGATGTTGTTTTTGTTGTTGTTTTTGTTGTTCTCCATGTCTCAGAGCCATACAATAGGACTGACTTCAGATTTGAGTTGAAGATTCTTATTTTTGTGTTGGACTTGATTTCTCTTGTTCTTCATATGTTTCCTAATGCAATGAAAGCTCCTCTTGCTTTTTGTATTCTTATTTTGATATCACTGTCTGTCTCTTCAACTTTGTCTATATTACTTCCAAAATATGTGTAAGATTCTACATCTTTTAGTGGGGTTTCTTCAAGTTCAATCTTGTTATCATTTCTTGCATTTATTCTCATAATCTTTGTCTTTTCCCTATGTATTTTCAGGCCCACTTGTTGCGACCTCTCATCAAGAATTTTCATTTTCTCTTGCATCTGATTATGGTTATGGGACAGAAGAACCAAATCATCTGCAAAATCCAGATCATCAAGCTGTTTAGTCAGATTCCACTGGATTCCATTTCTGTTGTGTGATGTCGATGTTTTCATAACCCAATCTACTGCTAGTAAGAAAAGAAATGGAGACAAGAGGCATCCCTGTCTCACTCCCGTTCTAATCCTAAACGGTTCTGTAAGTTGTCCTTCATGAAGAACTCTGCATGTCATGTCTTCATAGGTCTTCTTTATTAAGTTAATGATCTTCATGGGAACTCCATAATGCCTCATCAATTTCCAAAGCGATTCTCTGTCTACACTGTCAAATGCCTTTTCATAGTCCACGAATCCGATGTATAGTGGTGAATTCCATTCCAGACTTTGTTCAACTATTATTCTCAATGTGGCTATCTGGCCTGTACAGGATCTATTTTGTCGAAAACCTGCTTGTTCATCTCTCATTTGCTTGTCTATGGACTCTTTTAATCTCTCAAGGATGATTCTGTTTAATACTTTTCCTGGCACTGATAGTAACATTATTCCTCTATAATTTGTGCACTCTTGTAAATTTCCCTTCTTAGGCAACTTGACCAGATAACCTTCCTTCCATTCTGCTGGTATTTCCTCTCTCTCTCCCAGACTTTGCCAAGTAGTTTGTATAATATCTCTGTAGAGGTATCAATATCTGTTTTGATGGCCTCTGCTGGAATGCAATCTGGACCAGCTGCTTTTCCATCTTTCAGAAACTTTCTTTATTTCTTCTCTACTTGGTCGTTCACAGCTGATTTGTAGCTTCTCTTCTGCTGGCTGGATGTCTGGGGGATTAGTTGGAGATGGTCTATTGAGAAGTTCCTCAAAATGTTCTGTCCATCTCTTTATTTCTTCTTGTATATTACTAAGCAATTTTCCATTCTTATCTTTTATGAGGCCATTTGCCTGCTTATATTTCCCTGTTAGCTTCTTTGTGTTGTTGTACAGTGTCGTAAATTTTATTTGAGATAGGTCTTAGAAATAGTGGTCCCGTTTGAGTGAAGAATGATGGTGAAGGCTCTATGATAGAAAGGGGTAAGAAATAGATAGTTGATTCACAAAGGTGTTGGAAAGAGTAAGGACAGTCTCAGAAATCGGGTATTTTCTCCGATTTTGCCTATCTTACGACAATTTTTATTTATCGGTAGACTCCTAAATCTCTCCTGGGTAAACAATTGTTGCCAGTTTCCAAACACTCATGTACACACACCAATTTGGTGCTACAAACACACATACGTGAATACAAACTACATATAACAGATACAGGAAATGGGTCGGCCAACACAGTAATAAAAGGTTATGGTATTTATTATCATTAAACCAAAATCACAACATTTAGCATGGTACAGTCAAAGATCATAGTTACAGAAAAATACAAATAACAAGGGAAGAGAGGGGGAGGGGGGGGGGGGTTGAAGAGTAGTATCCCAATATGCCCTTCCCGCTTGTATAGACAGAAAAAAACCCAGCCCAAAGGCAAGTGTTATCAGAAAGAGATAATTTAACCCGAAAATAGATTAATTTATTCTGATAGGGGGGTTTACAATATTTGGTATGGGGGTGTAGGAACAGAGTCCTAGTATTCTCCAAGTTATCCCTTGACTAAGCAGATTAAGGGAGGGGGAATAAGCAAAGGTAAGCAATCCCACTTAAAAGAGAACAATACAAGGAATACAGTATAAGGATATTTTCCAAGTAAAGAGAATTATAAGTTTAGCAAATAGGTCTCATTCATTCATGCACGCTAGTGCGATGGCCATCACACATTTTCTCACACTTACCGATCGTAGAATCTGGCACTCCATAGAATAACACAAACAGCAACTAAATTACTCAATAAACTGTCTGAGTCTTTTCCTTCGTTTTCCAGCCCCAGACTAGCGGGTTTGGCGTTTAGCAAATTTTCCCGTAATCGCTGGAAGGTGAAGCATTAGTGTTCCGTTATTATTTAGAAGTTTCTATGGGATGGCACTGGCACAGGTAAAGTTATGAGAAGGTAGTGGTCTCCTGGATTTTCACCGCTGGTGTTGGAAAACATCTGTAGCGTGATGACAAAGACGGAACAGTGAGGTATGTTTTTCTTCGGGGTTTTTTAAATCCAGTGAAAAATACGTGACTGTCAGTGTACATAGATTACACATTCTTTTCCACATCAGACCAGTAAAATATTAAATATATCGCTCTGGCAATTGTTCTTCTCCAGTTAATCTTTACAGACTTTATTGAATTATGATTTTAAATGTTCTTAGGTTTGCTTTCTCTCATGTAAATTTAGACAGCGAGACCGCACAGGCCGCCACAAGATTATATTTAAATGTTCAAAAATTATGGATGTTGAAGAACCGAGTCTGGGACGCAAAGGTGTATGATCATTCTATGGGAAAAAATAGAAAACATGAAATTATATGCTCAATACGTATCATATTCTGACGCGCGATAAATTTACAGTTAAGACTAATTTATACACTCGCGAATTCAGTTATATATATTTAAGAAAAACTCTCCGCGAGTCTAATGGTTACACACACACACACACACACACACACACACACACACACACACACACACACACACACACACACACACACACACACACACACACACACACACACACACACACACACACACACACACACACACACACACACACACACACACACACACACACACACACACACACACACACACACACACACACACACACACACACACACACACACACACACACAACGGGCTGATCACCCGTTTGCCAGTCACTTCGATTACGGAAACAACGGCAGATGGGTTGATTTGCCATTGCCCTAAAGACGCCACTAGGCGTGATGGGAAACAAAGGCAAAGAAAACCTATCTGCTGTTGCCCTAAGACGCAACTAGGCGTAATGGCCACTGACTGCTTTGACGGTCGGTGGCTAAGGAAGGAAGAAGAAGAAGAAGATATATATATATATATATATATATATATATATATATATATATATATATATATATATATATATATATATATATATATATATATATATATATATATATATATATATATATATATAGAACTAAACTGTATTAATTGGTTATAAATCCCTTAACTCTTCAAAGTTAATTTAAGCATCTATTATATTGGGAAATAGCGTATAGATATATCATTTAATTTACAACTGGAAACTTTTGAGTTGGGTTTATTTAATAGGTTTAAAGTAACACAATATCCAGTGAAATAAAATGAAAGAACTAGACCACTGATCACTTGGAACTAATATATTTTACCGTTGCACAGAATGAATTCACTCCAATATAGCCGAAAATCCAGAGGAAATCTAGCAGGATTCTACTAAAAGCTAGTGCTTCTTTAAATCTCTGGCAAACGAATGATAAACTGCATTCTTCAGTGGTCTCAATATATATTAAATGAAATGAGAGGTAATATCTAGATGTTAAGTTTAACGCCTTATTTGAAATCAGGGAACTTTCTGATTCTGCGCCGCCAGTCCCCGCTCTATTACCCAACTCTCTACCGCTTAGACTTCCCCCGTTCGTCTCGTTCTGCGAGCGGTTCTCTGGTTCACACTGAGGTGTTAAACGACAGCGGAAACTGCTTCGTCCGTTTTGGGGACCACTACTGCCTTTGATCGTATCCCGCTTTCCTCGTTGGACTCTGGCAACGCCCTACTAGGCAGGAAGCAAGAAAGGTGAAGGAGGTAGTTGATTTAGATCGCTCTAAGGTAAAGCAGAAGGCGTGGCTTAACCTCCCCTTTAAGACAAATCGACATCCTGGATGCACGCATGAAAACTGTTTATCATATTAATTAGCCCACGTTGTAGAATTCCACGTTGCTATTGTGCATGCTAATGAGCCCGCGTGGAATCCACGCTGACTATTGTGTTACACACAAATCCAGGGGCTGCGATGTTATTCGAGGCTACAATCCTATCATCTAACAATTCAGGGACTTCACTTTTCATACTTTACGTACGTCACATACAGGTCCCTCATATTTCCTTTGACTGCAGTTCCTCTGCTTCCCTTGCCAAATCATCAATATATTTCATCTTGTCTCTTTTGATGTTTCTTCTTACTTCTTTGTTTGCTTCTATGTACACTTCATGAGCCTTGGCTTTGGAGCTTCTGGTTTTGCTTCTTTTTAAATCTGCTTTCTTGTTTTTCCTGTCTTCTATCTTGCTAATGGTTTCTGTTGTTATCCATGCTTTGTGCTGATGTTCTCTTTTTCTCAGTACTTCTTCTCATGTCTAGTTCCATATATTTTTTACTTGTTGCCAGTGGTCTTCCGTATCTGTTTCATCTTCCAGCTGTTGGAGTACTTGGTATTTGTTGGATACTGTGATTGAAAATTTTTCTCTTATTTCCTGATTTCTTAGATATCCCACATTATACTGTTGTCTTTAGCTATATGCTGTTGTAAATTTCTTGAGTTTTAATTTTGTTTTAGCCAACAGAAGATGGTGGTCTGATACAACATCTGCTCCTCTACATACTTTCACATCATGCAATGATGACCTAAACTTCTTACTTATGCATATGTGATCAATCTGATTCTCAGTTCTGTGGTCTGGTGATATCCTGGTTGCTTTATGTATTCCCTTATGTGGAAATATGCTTCCTCCTATAGCTAGTTGATTTGAAGCACAGAAGTTTGCTAATAGTTCCCCATTCTCGTTCATCATACCTAATCCATGCTTTCCCATGATTTCTTCGAAGCCAGTGTTGTCTGTTCCTATTTTCGCACTTAGGTCCCCTATCAAAATTGTGATGTCCTTTCTTTTCTTATTGTCCAAGACATTGGTGTAAAAGTCTTCTTTCACAGATTCTTCTTTATCGTTTGTTGGTGCATAACACTGGATGATGTTTATATTTACTTTCTTTTTGGCTGATTTAAACCTTGCTGTTATAATTCGGGGTCCCATTGCTTCCCATTCTATAAGAGCCTTCTGTGCTTCCTTGGACAGCATTAGAGCCACCCCTTCACTGTGGTGGGCTCTTTCCTCCTCATGTCATGAGGACAACACCATTTCTCCTGTGATCAATCTCCTCTTCTCTATGCGTCGGGCGAGAAAAGCTTGCAAAAAAAAAAAAAAAAAAAAGTGTTCCTTTCTGTAGTTCAGGTTAATGCAATTCTTTTAGCATGCCGACTTCTCAGCAAAATTATTAGCGTTTTTTATCTTTGTGACGAAATGTCTGTCCCTGTCCTTTTGTGTGATCTCTCACACCTTCAGCCCTCCGGCCGCAAACTTCTTTTCTTCATATTTCTTCATTATTCGCTTGTTATTTGGCATTTCATTTTGCCCTTTCATTCATTTTACTCTTGATGCTGGACATAGCACGGTGAAGTCTTTAACACGTCACTCCCCTTTGGCAGTATTGGCTACGGGAGTAATTCTTATCTTATTGTTTACCACTCCTCAGATGTATTTACGTTCCGCCAGCTCAACTGTGGTATTATTGTAACAATACCCAGTCATCAGACCGGTCACACGCTTATCTCTTTGAATCCGTCTGACCACCTGTGGAAACGTGTCGGTCCAACATTTGACCCCATTGAAAAGCTGCTAATCGTGTTGACACAAGCTTGTATTGTGCGTACGATGAAAGAAAACAACACTGTCTGACCAGACATCTGTCTGGCGGAGGCACGCAGATAAAGGCGATAATGAGATAATCTGTCGTGGTAGACATATGGGCGGAAGACTTTACGTCATGAACACACGGTCACAATATTGTGATATACAGAGGTGCGGCCGGAAGTCTTATGTAACAAAATGACATCACTGTTGTAAGAGGCCACGCGTGTATATTAAATTTAATATTTTTTAAATACGCGTGGGATGAGTAATGATAAACAAACCGACCCCTCTAAGTGCTAGAGAGCGATTGGTTCGCCAGAATATACAATGCATTTGATTGGAACATTCAGCGGAAAACCCAGCTCCATTTGAACTAGAAACTGTACTCTATAATGTAGTGAAATCCTAGAAACAGAACACACAGAGAGATCGCATTGTACAGCGAACAACTCCCAAGAAGCCAGTGAGATATTGGACTTAGGATTCCATACTTATAAGTGACAGTTCAACGTATTTGGGCAACTCTGGAAACTTATGAGTAAACCCGCACATTTAAATACAAGACTGAAAACTTAAGGGACCAGGACTTTAATATAAATAGACTGGAAACCTAGGAATCAGATTCACCAGTCATGCGAGGACTTTAACTCACGTTTTCCCATGTAGGGATTTCGCAGAGACACTCGTCGTCAGAGGTATTAACTCTAATTTCTCAGACCCAGTCGTAAGAGGAATTTTAACTCAAGTTTTCCCAGCAAGTGATTTCGCAGAGACACCCGCATTCAGAGGAATTAACTATAATTTCCCAGACCAAAGTGATTCGAACAGCATCTAACTTAAAGTGATGTGTGTCCATTCTAATCTGTGCAGGAGATTGTGTATACCCATTATTTGGGTTCGTAATTACAAGCCATCAGACGATTTATGGTACTAACGAGGCTTGTGTGAGAGAAAAGCATCCACCTAACCGCCGACAGTGGAATAGAATGTGGAGAAAGCTTTCGTCATCACAGAATTGATGAACCACAGCTGCAGGACTCATTCATGCAAGCTAAGTGCTAACCAAAAGTCACCAGCAAAAAAAAAAAAAAAAGGGACAATTCCAGTTAAACTTTAAGTATAAAGTTAAATTTCCACCTACGTCTCGATGACGAGAACGTTATAACTATCAAAATTCCACTAATCTTTCCATATTTATTTTAACCTGTTAAAGAATATTCACTATTAAATTTGTTACTTGTTGTTTTAAAACAAAACAATAATAGGTTATTCAGTTATATGTATGAAAGCAGACGTATGAGCCAGAATACTTTATATATATATATATATATACTTAGACGTATATTTACACTAAACTGAGCTATACCTTATAAGAGAATTTCGTTGGAATACACCAACTGGGGGCTTGAACGGGCTAAACCATTGCTTAAATCCTTCACAAAATGCGACGGACCAGATAATAAGTTAACAAATTGCTCAGCCCTAAGCAGCATTTGTTCTTGACTTCTGGGAATATCTTGTGAAAGCTCCCTTCCTGGTAGAAGTATTATTAACCTTCTATCTACATCTCTGCCAAGAGTAATCTTGCGCGCAGCTAGAAACCTTGGACGCCAATTTTAGATATTCTTGAGTTTTGGTCACTGTTGGACCACTACTGCAAAGCAGGGGAGGCAATCCGTGACAATCTTTTCTATGTTTCTTGATTTCTCTGAAAAGGTTTTTAATTTTAAAGGCATAAAAGATCAGACATGAAGACAGTTTTTAGAAGAATTTTTAAAGTAGTTCAGTAGATCCCATTTACAGTTATTCAATCAATACCCTTTAGCTCCCCAAGGAGCATAGGCCTTCAACAAACACATGCCAAGTCTTCCTGTCCTGTGCCATCGGCTCAAGTTCTTTCCATGTTTTCCTCATCATTATTTATTCACTACCCTTCAACTCCGGACAGAGAATAGACTTTCAATGATTTCAGAACAAACTTTCCTGTCATGTGCCATCCGTTCTAGTTCTTTCCATGCCTTCTTTATACATTTCATACATGTCTCTAATTCTCTTCTCCACGTGTTTTCGTTCTCCCTCTGCCCCTCTTACACCGGGGGATTCCAGAACAAAGACTGTCATGTAAGGCTATCAACAGAGTTTTTCAGTGCACACCCTATCCAGTACCAGCGTCTACATCTCATATTTTGTTCTAGTGGATCTGACTTTATGCTCCAGGGTGACTTCCCGTGTTTGGTATACCATACGGTCAGTTGTTATTTTGAAGATCTGTAAACTTCGCGTTTACAAGCAATTCGAAGAAAGAATTGAGGCCCTTGAGATGTGGATATAATGTGATTCGATTATTCTCGTTAAATAAGTAAATATAGCAGCAATTTCAAGGAGGGGGGGGGGGGTTGGGGGTGGGGGGGGGCCTAAGGCTAAAAATACTGCCAATAAGGTGACCGAACAATAGTGTAATGTTTTCGGTGGTTGGATCGATAACAAACGGTCTCACGTAACAAGCCAGCGCTATATAGGCCATTTTAAACAGTCAGTTAACTAGGAGGTTTACTGCAATAGTGTTCCAAATTTTCAAAAAAAAAAAAAAAAAAAATTATACGAGCACCGTATTATAATACGGTGCCCGTATAATTTTTTTTTTTTTTTTTGCAATACCGTTCTAGTTTTCAGAGCGCGGTTCTAGTATAGCGAGCTTTCGTGTGATCTACCTTTTCTGCAACACTCGGCCTAGTGGGGAAAAAAATTGTAAACATACCGTATTTCCCTCCCTTTCTGTCGGTATACACTCACTAGTCATGTACTTTCTGGATTGAAAGTTTGCTACTGTGATTACTGACATAAAGTGTTAGCTAGTCGCCTACACTACAGGAGTATTTTTTGTGTTCATGTTAAATTAACTTTCTACATTGCTGTTGTAACACATATCATATGGCTTACAACGCTTGTTTAAGCTGAACGTAATTGTTACAATGTGACCAGGGGATTTTAACTTTAGACGGTGAGTTCACGTTGAACAAAAGTGTGCGCCTGAGTAATTACGTTGTGAAATATTTAGCAAGCACTCGTGGTTTAAATTATATCTGGTGAGGTGTCGTCTTCACGTATGTTGTTGTGGATTTAGAACTATTTTTGTTTCTTGCCTTCCTGCTACACAGTTTTATGTCCACCTCTAAATGGTTCCCTCTCACATGACATCACTGCTGTCTTTTCTGTCCGTCTCCATATAACACAGAAATCCACCGGTCTTACGTTGTTCGATTAGCGCTTTTTCGATATAACGCTGTTTTTACTTTCTGCCATACTTCTGTTATACACCTTACAATTTCGATCTTACGCTAAACTCTAACTCCGTAGAAGGCAGGAATATAACTTTCACAAGTTCATAAAGTTCATCCATGGAGGTGGGATAGTCAAGAGGCATTATCATTGCTAGCATAATGATGCGTAACACCAAAATGGAATGTAATTTTATGGTAATCTGGGAACATAGAACGAAATCTTAATTGCTACAAGGCGCTTCCTGAAGAGAAAAAGAAGGTGGCAAAGCTAGCTCGATTGCTTTTTTTATTTTTAAAGTTTCCTCGAATATCTTCTTCCCTCAATTGACCAAACAGCCGGGCCTTTTACTACTGGAGTCAGAACAACCTTTCAACACCTACAAAACCTTCTGCTAGCCAGTCGTCTAATGATGAAGAGAAAAACTTAAGTTTATTATTTTTTATTTATCATAAAAAATCACTCACACTATTCATCAATTTGAATCTCCTCTCATTCAAGCACGCTTGTGATGGCCAGCACTCAGTCATACACACAGACTTACCGATTCGTAGAATCTGGCACTCCGTAGAAATTACAAAGAAAAAACGGCACTAAACATTGGCATAGGTAAATGTCCTGTCTTCTGTGTAAAGCCCCAGATTAGCGGGTTTTTTTTGAAGTTAACATCATCATCATCAGTTGCTATCTCCACAACGAAGGTTGGCTGTAATGGATCTGCAACGTCTTCTGTCTCTTGTCTTGGTGGTGCACTCTGATAGACTCTTTCCTGTCCATCTCTTGATGTTATCTTCCCACTTATAGCGCTGTCTTCCCCTTGCACGTTTGCCTTCAACTCTCCCTTCTGTTATGGTCTTCTGCAAGGTGTTATGCCTTTTTATGTGGCCAAAGTATTTTAGCTGCCGAACTTTGACCTCCCTCATTAGTTCTCTTTTCATACCTAGATTTTCTAGGACCTCCTTATTTGTTTTCATCTCTTTCCATGAGATACGCCCCATTCTTCTATATATCCACATTTCAAGAGCCTCAATTCTTTCTTCCAAATGCTTATTCATCGTCCATGTTTCTGCACCATACAGAAATGCAGAATATATATAACACTTTATGATTCTCAGTTTTAATTTATGAGATAACTGTTTGGATGTCAGTATATGTTTCATGTTGTTGAATGTAGCTTTGGCCATTCCTATTATCTTCTTGATTTCTGTTTATCTGCCATCTTCTGTTATTATATGACCAAGATATACGTAGCTCTTGACTTGTTCCAGGATTTTCCTATTTACGCTTATCTTTAATGTGGGTTTATCGTCTGTTTTGCTAATTATCATAGTTTTTGTTTTCTCAATATTAATGTCCAGTCCATATTCATGACTTATACTGTTCACTTGCTTCACTAGTTCTTGTAACTCCTGTTCGCTTTCAGCTAACAACACGGTATCATCTGCATATCTAAGGTTGTTTATTGACCTTCCACTGATGTTCAGTCCTGGTATTTCCAGTATCTGTTTGAAAATTTTTTCGCTGTATAAATTAAATAGGCAGGGGGACAGCACACAACCTTGTCTGACACCTCTTTTTATGTCTATGCATGGTGAATAATTCCTTCCCGATCTTACTGTGGCAGTTTGCTCCCAATAAAGGTTAACAAAGTGTCCCGAAATCGCTGGACGTTGAAGCCTAAAGGTACTGTTTTTGTTTTTGTCTATATGTAAAAAGTTCCAGGGGAATGGCACGGTTGTAGGTACAGGTGGTGAGACTGGCGGGGTATCTTAGGTTCGCCGCTGGTGGTGAACTTCGTAGCGTGATGATAAAGACTAAACACTGAGGTATGGTTGTAAAGTTTCTTTTCTTCTTTCCACTCTGTAAAGTGTCAGTCTGTATGCTCTGTAAGGAAGAGTGGTGTGTTGTTGAGATCAGGCATGCCCCCAGTCTACCCAGCTGCAAATGGGTAACTCACCCTAGTCCTGAGTTAGGGAAGGCAAAGGCTCCAGGGGAAGCAGGCCCTAAACTTGGTCACTCCAACCGACGCAGGATGGTGTATGTATGAAGTAGAAGTGTAGAGTGTGATTACCGCGAATGGTGTACTGTTCGTGTGCTGACCAATATAACCACTCATACACATGTGTCTACAAGGCACCAATGCAGACTGCTGGAATCTTTGTTTACTCAATTTATTCAGACGTACACACTGGGACATACGAGTACATCATGGTATGTTGACATATCAATTTGTAGGTATACATAGCAGATCTGAAGTCATGACACATTCAGAAATAATGGGCAGTACATCAAAAGTTCAATGTCATGATATATTATGGCCGCATCCCCCTATCTGACTAAACGCGTCAGTGAAGGCAGATCGGTAAATAACTAAGGTTACTTGACGTCCATAGTTTGTAGCATATATTATGAAACCACTAAAGAGGGGGTTTCTAGCAAGATTGAGATCTCCCTGTCACTGTCCGATAATAGGATAAATAATCTGTTCTCTTGGCAGTGATCAAAACATATGATGACCGAAATCTAACATGGCCGCCTCCCTGAGTTGTCGTTCACTCATTCATAGGAAGGAGAATATAAGCCAGAGTTAATTTATAATGGGTATATAAATGATTTCATAAATGTTCCCATCCAGCTCTACGATGATCAGGTTAATTCACGTAGCCATAACCGCTGTAGGAAAGTCTGTCATCTTTGTCGATACAAAACACGACCCTAGCGATACGAAGCACAATGTTCCATCTAGGTCGAATCGACATGAGATCATCAAAATAGGGTCTGGCAGTACATGGAGTCCGAATTATACATTGTACCGTACCTTAGGAGAGTCTCTAACATAAACTATAGTAGAGATACCATCTCCTTTAGAAGAAAACCACTTCCTGAATTATATTTCCTTAACAATCTACCAGCCCTTTGAAAAGTGCGTACCAGCCATTATCACGGTACATCGGAACTCATCACGACTTGTCAAGACAACTCATACTTCCGCTAGACCGGAATAATAAGAATCTAGTCCCGCCTACCCATCCAAAATATACAATATAGGACTGATTCTACTTGTACTAATAATATGTAATACATATGAATTCAGGCCATAAACATAATAAGCAAATTAATATATTTTCTGGCCCTAAAAAATAAGTACAAACGTAAGAGCAATCCATGCGCCGGATCAATATCAAGAACGATTACTCCTATAATCAAAAGTGTGAATCAAACATGGATTCTCTCGCTTTTACCATAGACAGCATTTTCATACACAAATGAATGAATGTCTATATTTTTTCCATATTAAATAGCCATATCGATTTTTGTAATATGTGCGTCAAAATATGCACGCAACAGATTACCACACCCCTCGGGAAAAAAAAAAAATGGTACATTTTTTTTTTTTTTTTTGAAACACATCTAGGAGCAACATACAATAGGCTCACAACGCACCAAT
The DNA here is from genome assembly GCA_024509875.1 of Oreohelix idahoensis. NCBI lineage: Eukaryota > Metazoa > Mollusca > Gastropoda > Stylommatophora > Oreohelicidae > Oreohelix > Oreohelix idahoensis. Next base: position 7,464 of record JAMPIV010008586.1, on the reverse strand, counting down.
AACAATGCGCAGATGATAAGCATAAGTTTTATGACCTTAGAGAAGGTACTTCTCTAAGTATTAATATTTCCAGAGAGGTGTCACCAACGCATACTACAATATTAGCAATGACCCAATTTCCACATTAGTTTATACATAAATTTCATCTAAGATATCTTAACATCATGATCATCAAAGACGAAAAACATTGAAAGATCAGCGGTGAATAAATATCAATGAACCGCTAAGTAGTGTTACAATCAATATATGATATATTACATATGTGTACACATTTCAACATAGAAACAACTGTATCAAAGTTGTATAACCGTTATGAATCATGTGGGCATCTAGACAAAATATCTGCCATCACATTTAAGTCCCACGGATAGCTCGCACCGAAAAATGAAATGGCTGTAGAGTAATCGCGTATCGCGTTGATCTCGCGCTCTTCAGATTTTTACTCTGAATAGCCGTAAGAGCTTTCTGGTCAGTTTCCACAATGAAATGCGCGCCCAGAAGAAATCTTTGCAGTTTAAGGATTGACCAAACCATAGCCAATAATTCACGGTCTAGGACCGAGTAATTCTTCTCTGCGGCATTTAATTTCCGAGAAATATACATCACAGGATGCAGAGTTCCAGAGTACTCTTGCATTAGTGCAGCTCCAATCCCGGTGGATGAAGCGTCACTACGAAGAATAAATGTCTTATCCTTAGAAGGCAATACTAGGATAGGTGAAGTAGAAAACATAGTTTTAACCTTATCCAAAGAGGATTGACATTCTTGAGTCCAATGGACTACATTAGGAGACCCTTTCTTTAGCAAGGAAGAAAGAGGTGACATAATGGAGGACAGATTCGGGATGAATCGTCCATAAAATTGTATTAGACCTAAGAGACTTCGTACTTGCTTTTTAGTCTTAGGAATAGAAATGTTAAGTATCTTACTTGTATTATGGTCTTCTGTTTTTAGGAACCCATGACCAACACGGTGTCCTAAGAAAGATATTTCGCTAAAACCAATACATGCTTTCGATGGTTTCGCTGTCAGGTTATGCTCGCGTAAGATAGACAATAGTTCATTTATACCATTATAGTGATCGTTCCAAGTATCACTGAAAAGACAGATGTCATCAAGATACGCAATGACATCTGAGCGATGAGATAGGATTCGACGCATCATGCGTACAAATGTTGCAGGGGCGTTCATAAGACCGAAAGGCATGAAATTCCATTGGAATAGACCCCTAGGCGTCGAAAAAGCAGTAAACGGTTTGGCGTGTTCGGATAGTGGAACTTGCCAATATCCCTTAGACAAATCGAGTTTAGTAAAGAAGTGAGAATTCGATAGTCTCGTAAGTAGCTCTTCTAGTAAAGGCATAGGTTCAGCATCGAATTTAGTCACTTGATTCAATTTGCAATAATCCACGCAAAGACGTATGTTATTGTCTTTTTTTCGTACTATAACCATCGGCGAAGAATATGCTGATGTGGATGGTTCAATAATTTTTAACTCTATCATCTCATCTAACTCTTTCTCTACCTGTGCTTGAAAATGTATCGGGATAGGATACGGTCTGACTCTTATAGGACTATGGTCAGTAAGAATAATGTCATGTTGAATGACATCAGTTTGACCAGGAATGTCAGTAAGGACATCCTGAAATTGTTCTAACATAGTAGAAACTTGTTTCTGCTCTCCTGGAGATAATTCTGGAGAAATTGCAACATCTTTCCATGATTCATTAGAGTGAAGAGGAATCATTGGAAAAGGTAAATTTACATCCGAGAAACTCGTTTCCTCATCCTGTATTACTGACAGAGATGAGTACTGTCCATGTTGGACTGGAAAATCGTCCGTTGCCTGGAAAACAGGTTGTAAATAATCAGGACGTTCATGGAATTCCGTGAGCATGTTGATGTGGAAGGTTTTACGCTTCCCATCAATATCGACGATATAGTCAACGTCGGAAACTTTTGATATTATATCGTACGGACCTTTCCAAGAAATAAGAAGTCTATTTTCCCTACAAGGTAGCAAGACGAATGCTTTGTCACCTGGACAAAGTTGTCGCAAGCATCTCTTTTTATTGGCAAATTCCCTTGCCTTCTGTTTGCAAATTCAGAAGAAGCAGTTGCCAATTTGCATGCTTCAATAATCATAAGAGGATTTTGTGTCATCGACAATATTATCAGCAGTTATAAGATCATGAAGTAAGGACATAGGACCTCGCGGTTTCGCGCCAAAGACAAGTTCAAAGGGAGAAAATCCTGTATGTTCGTTGGCGACCTCTCTATATGCAAAGAGAGCCGCGGGTAAAACCCTATCCCAATCCTGAGGATGATCTTCTGTTATCTTACCTAGTAGGTTTTTCAGAGTTCTATTCAAACGTTCCACCATCCCATTGGACATAGGATGATAAATACTACTCAGCGATCTCTCTATCTTCAGAGTCGACATTACTTGAGACATGGTATCCGATATGAGTGTTGCAAGTGATCTGCGTTGCAAGGCGTGGTTTGGTTAGCTCTGAACAATGTTCCATGTGATATTAATAAAACAGTTATAAATGTCTGGCCATTGTTTTATCTTCTTGATATTCTTGAGTGATCGTGTATCGTGCCTTCTATGTAAGATTACGCGAATGCAGGGGTGGAAGATTCTGAACAATAATTGAACCTTGGAATACGATTGATGTGACAAGTCGGTTCATAGAGTCCACAAATATTTAATACAGTTTACACGTCAAGACGATTCATGCATGTTGATCACAAAGGTACATATTATAACTTGAAAATATATGGCATAGATATGTAGATATCCTATCAGTCCTTGTCCAATAATCAAATTACTGTATGCAGATTGTCATAGCTGTATGCACGCGCGGTTGGGGTTTTCCAACGGCCGACAGTGAGTCTATGAGTCTGGTAAAATCAAATACTATGGACTGTAATTCATCCTTCCTTAATTTTCACTTTCGTACTGACCTTTAATCATTTCAAATCTTCGTAATAGCAATGGACTGACCCATGTCCGTACTTGCATAAAATATATCTGTATGGCAATACCATGCTCAACATTGGAAGGAAAGTCAGACGCGTCTTAACAGCTTGACGGTCAATGTAAAAAAGGGTCTGGTTTCTTAGTTACCGACTGTGTCCTAAACAACGCTATACACGTCATAATCGATCGTGTATGAAGCGTTCAGTAATTGAAACATCTATCGCAATATATTAAATGTCTTAACCTTTACAATTGCACGTCTGGTAACCTTTAGCAGACGGCGTTAATATCATATACCGTAACAATTCCCTGTACACCGGGGAAAAAAAAATCGATAGATTTTTTTTCAATATCTATCCGACTTAACAATTTTTCAAAAAAATTTAACACAATTGTGACATATGGCCGACGATGTTCTGAGTAGAACCGTGTTGCGGTCGTGTCAACTAACTATTTGTCATAGTCATCTAATCATAAATCACATTATATATCAATATTATACATATCATTATATCAACTAAATAAATGTCCAATGTTAATAGTGAATGAGAAAATTAAATTAAAGTAAGGTCTGTCGTATTAGTATGTCATATAGGAATTAATTTGACTAATTAAAATTAAATTAATTAATTAAATTAAGAGTTAAATTATTAAGGTTCTAATGTAACGCGATGTTATGAGAGAAGAAAAGACAAACTAAGTAAGAAGAAATAGAAAGAAATTCGAATATAAGTTTTAACTTAATTGTGTGTGTTAAGTGTTAGTGAATAATAACTATCTAATTTAACTAACTAAATAATGTATAGGTACATTAAAAAAAAAATATTAATCTAATACTTGTGTGAGATTTATTTTCTCTTTTCATAATTTCTTCTTTTAGTATTTCGTTCTCTTTTTTTTTTGTTCTTTCATTTCATTTTTTTCTCACATTTCATTTTATTGATAATAATTCAATTAAGAAGTTAAGTTAACTAATTAATTAGTATAGGATATGATGATCCATCCGTAGTCTTGATCCTGATGAATTCTTTTTAGGCAAAAATGTTCAAACGTTTACGTTGGAAAGAAATGTCATTTATCCCAGCATCCAAGAATTAAGTATACACAGGAACATCAGTTCGGTTTGTCGTCAGACATTAGTCCATGATTGTTCAAAGAGTATTCATATCTCGTGTATGGACGTTAGACGAAGTTTGAATGTCTATATATACCTTGATTGTCTTTTAATTCAATTCTGCGATGCATATAGTGTTTATACAGTTTAAATTAAAGGCAAGGTTAGTTCCTTTATAGTTGATACTTCGTTCAATCTAATGTAGTTCTGATTGATGTAGTTTAAGAGTGTCAATATTGATTATTCGTCGTCAATAGGATTACGTGACAATGCATCTGCCACACAATTTTCAGTGCCAGGAATATGTTCAATGGAGAACTCGAATGGCTGTAGGATGATTGAATATCTGGCAAGTTTCTGGCTCTTATGATTAGATCGACGCAAGGCTGCCACAGCACGTTGGTCCGTCTGTATGGTAAAGGGAGCACCGAGTAAGAATTTTTCCAGCTTCGTTATTGCCCAGATCACAGACAAAAGTTCCTTGTCGACTGTTGAATACTTGGTTTCTGCCGGCTTCAGTTTTCTTGATATATATAAGGTGGGGTGTAGAATGCCATCATGGTTCTGGAGCAGGCATGCACCAATGCCGTAGTTACTAGCATCTGTTCGTAAGAAAAATCTTTTGGAAGCATCGGGAAGTCTTAAAATTGGTTCATGTGAGAACAAATTTATAATTTTGTTGAAAGTTTCATTGCATGTACCAGTCCATGTCACCTTCACCGGCATATCTTTTTTTAACAATGAAGACAATACAGCCGTGATGGATGACAAGTTTGGTATGAATCTACTGTAATATTGAACAAGTCCTAACAAACTCCTGACCTGTTTCTTCGTCTGAGGAACTGCTATGTTTAGAATTTTGGAGACTGTACTAGGTAACGTTCGGATATATCCCGATCCAATGATATGTCCCAAAAAAAGGTTATCTCATTACACGCGATTTGCACCTTTGTAGGTTTAGCAGTTAGATGATAATTCCTTAGAGTGTCAAAAACATATCTAAGTCCCGAAACATGTTCCTCAAACGACGAACTAAACAAGCATATGTCGTCAATATATGTAATAACGTCTGGTCTACCTGATAAAATTTGTCGCATCAGGCGAATGAAGGTAGCTGGCGCATTAACAAGCCCAAAAGGCATCACATTCCACTGGTATAGACCTTGTGGCGTGGAAAATGCGGTGTAGTACTTAGCCTTTTCGGTCAGTGGTATCTGCCAATAACCTTTAGTTAAGTCTATCTTACTAAATATAGTTGCGTTAGATAGACGTGGCAGTAAGTCGTCGATAAGTGGATGTGGTTCGCTGTCAACTATAGTCTTAGCATTTAATTTTCTATAATCAACACATAGTCTGATATTATTGTCCTTCTTCCGGACAATCACTAATGGAGAAGAGAATGGCGAATTACTAGTCTCAATGATTCCCAGAGACAACATCTGTTCAAGTTCCTTAGTAGTTTTAGCAAGGAAATGTAAAGGAACAGAATAGGGATGTACACGAATAGGTGTATCATCATTGAGAGTAATGTCATGACTGATAGCCGATGTGTGACCCGGGACGTCGGTCAACACATCTGGATAAGATTGTAATAGATTAGCAATCTGTAGACGCTGTTGCGGTGTAACCGTTGAAGAGATGGTTACATCCCGCCAAGATTCAGTAGGTTGAACTACTGGTACAGGTAACGGTAACTGTACCTCAGGAAAAGAAGATTCTTCTTCCTGGATGACAGATAAGTTAGTATAATGACAAGTGGATACTGTGTTGTCATCTAGTTCATGAAAAATTGACTGTAAGTGTTCAGGACGTGTATGAAATTGCTTGAGCATGTTAATATGAAATATCTTTTTGTGTCCCTTGATATCTAAGACGTAATCAACGTCAGAAATTTTATCAATGACTTTGTAAGGACCATTCCAAGATATCAATAATTTATTGTTATTGTGAGGAAGTAACACATAAGCCTCGTCGCCTGGGAATAATTGGCGTAATCGTCGAGACTTATTTTGTAGAGATCGAGCCTTAGCTTTTGCAGCCTCAGAAGAAGCTGTTGCCAACTGGCAAGACTCAATAATGTTCTTCCGAAGATTAATCACATATTCGTAAGATGACTGAGTGTCCTGAGTCATCTCGTCGTCAATTAATAAGTCTTTTATTAGTCCCACAGGACCTCTTGGGGGAGCACCAAAAACTAATTCAAAGGGAGAGAAGCCAGTTTGTTCATGCGGTACCTCCCGATAAGCAAATAGAACAGCTGGGAGTGCTCTGTCCCAGTCATGAGGGTGCTTAGCAGTAACCTTATGTAGTAGTTGTTTAAGTGTACGGTTAAGTCTTTCAACCGCACCATTACTCATCGGATGATAAATACTACTTAAATTCCTATCAATGTCCCAAGTTTTCATGACTTCCTTCATGGTGTCAGATATAAACTGTGACCCATGGTCTGATAAAGTTTTCTAGGAAACCCTATTCTAGAAAAGATGAGATGTAGTGCATCAGCTACATCTGTGGTAGTGGTGGTCTTTAATGGGATAGCTTCTGGCCATCGTGTGCACAAATCAATGCACGTAAGGACGAATCTATGTCCTCTGGCCGATGGTAGCAATGGACCAATAATGTCTATTGCCATTTTGTCAAAAGGTCTCACTGAGATATCGCAAGCCTGAATAGGCGCCGTGTGAAAAGCTCCACGTGCTTTCACTTCTTGGCATGTAGTACAGGAACGTACATACTGCGAAATATCTCTTGACACCCCTGGCCAAAAGAATGAAGACAGTACTCGAGATCGTGTTCGAGTATATCCCATATATCCAGCACAATGTGAGTCATGTGCATGTTGAAGAATGTACCGTCTAAAAGTATATGGGACCATAACTTGTTGTTTCATTTGTGATTTGTCATTAAAACATCTAATCAATATGTCATTTTTAATAACAAAACAATGTTTGTTATTATTACCTGAGGATAGATTGTCAACTTTATCAACCAACTTAAAAAATTTTTTTAAAGATTTATCCTCTTTTTGTTTGGTTGCAAATGTTTCCCTGTCAATAGGTGAATTGACTACAAATTCCTCTTGGTTGTCTGCATCCATTTTATTATCATCAACTTTCTCCATGAGTTGAGTCTGCGCTCTAGTCGTCACGGCGTTTCCAGTGCATAGGTTATGTTTCTCCCATTCTATAATCTCATCTGGAGTACAATCTTTACTGCCGTGTATACGACCGACCATCAAATCAGCTATAGGCTTTTTTAGCATACATACTTTTACGTTCCCTGTGAAGAAAGGAGTGTTAACATGAATAATAGCTGTGGGGTAAAACTCTATTGTTCCACCAAAAGTCATGCAACGGACATATTCC
>JAMPIV010008585.1:0-220353 GCA_024509875.1 Oreohelix idahoensis | reverse complement strand
ACAGTAGACCTGGCTAGGGTGAAGGCGTACAGCAAAGTCAGACCGAGCACTGAAAATACATACTTTCTGAGAGCAGGAAAGTCAGCACATTCTAAGCAAGTAGCAGTTTACCATCTCTTCTTGGCTGTGCAAATGACTGGGAGATGGCAGTAGACCTACCTGGGCTAGGGGCACATCCAGAGAGTATCAGAAGACGGCCACATATAGTGCTGCATTCATCACCATCGCACCAGATTATAATGATTGAGTTGATCATGCCATTTGAATCCAGATTGGACGAGCAACACTCGTTCAAAGTAGCCAAGTATAATGATCTGGCTGCGGACTTGAGACGTGATGGGTTCACTGCAAGGGTCATGGCTATGGAGGTGGGTGCAAGCGAGACAAGGGCACTAAAGAGGCTTCGCATACACTTGCAGAAAAGGCTTCGTGCTGGCTGTTGAACAACGCAAAGGGCTATGTAACTCGAGGACAGTAATTTTTTTTCAAACATAGGAGGTTACTTTCACAATGGCCTCCAGCTGGCAGGAAAATAGGAATGAATTTGGAAAGCTTGCAACAAAGGTGGAGTGGGTTCAGTGTTTTCTGCACCTAGGACTACAGGAGGCTGGACACTTGGAGTCATGACCTTAGTGCGCCCCGCCCGCCCCGACTCCCCCCGAGTGTAAGGAGATTAAGGGGCCTGAAAAACACTTGATCGACGGGGGGATGCTTCTGATGTGGATTAGAGTGCCTCCTGTTTCTTCGCTCTGTATAGAGTTCACATCATCATGGTCCTACCCTTCTCCCACCTTCTTACCTTAATTTCCCATTTGTATTGGCTGCTGCACGCATGCTTTTTAGCTCTATTTAGCTAATACTTATGCCCGTTTAATGGAGGATCCGCCGGAGACATCTATTTACAAATATAATGTAGTTTGGTGGTGATAATTCTTTGGAGACATCGGATTGTGGATAGAAAGAGTTTAATTTCGATAGGCCTTGAAAAGTATATCTCCCCGCAATGAAGTCGATATCTGATATAATTGGAAAATATTATGCAGAGCGTTAGCGTTCACAACAAGACGTAATCTGATCATCAAGTGGACAAGTGTTTCGACCCTATATCTTCTTTACACTCTGGTGTAAAGGGGGGGGGGAGGGTGCGCCCACTTGGGTCTTGACTCTCAACGTATCCGCCTCCTGTTTTCTTTTCGAGCTAGCTAGTGCTAGGAGTTCAACACCCACGCCAAACATGGTTGCGACATCCCAGCTTCAATCCTGGCGTTATCTTTTTGCTAGCTTGAGAGCAATTGTGAAAGTAACCATTATGTTTTATATATTTATTTTCCTGAATTTCCATAGCCCCTGTCTAGCATATTAAAAAACATTTTATCTTGTTTTTAGATTTTCTACTATTCTTGATGGGCCTTCGATACTGCTGGTGTTGTTTGAATTTGACGTATTCTGTCATGAATTAGACACCAAAAATCAACTTGATGAATACTTTTTTATTTGCCCACTGTTACTGTTATTGCCACCTGAAAACAAAATCAGTCTGTTCTCTGAAGGTTGTGCTGGAGCAAAATAAAGAGTTCTTGGTACAGTCTGTGAGGGCTAGCCAATTGTTATGCTGAAAAAAGACCTATTCAGTGTTTCAAATGCCTGTAAGCCAGGCATCGCAAACACATAAAGAAGATAACTTAGTTTTTGTAGTCTGTACTGGCAACATTTCCTTTTACGAGTGTTGCCACTGTGATTGGTAGTGAAGAAAAAAAACACAATACATTGTTCATTAAAAAAAAAACACTTAGATTGAGGGTTCCTTGATTGGCTACTTTTGGGCGACTTGAGGACCAGAGCATTGGGGGCTACATTGTGCGATTTGAGTCTAATTTTTGGCTAAACAGAAAAACCGATAAGTTGATCTATGTGGCGTAGGCGTTCTTCAACTAATGAAAGGAAAATGACACGTAGATGATAAGGGATTTAAAAAAAAAAAAACATAGATCTAGATGAATCCATCTTGGAGTGGGAGCAAACGCTGCCTTTAAAGTCAAGCTTTTTTTTTTTTTTTAAATTTTTAAATCAACATTTCTTGGCTAGCTCAGAGAAGTGAAATAGCTCCTCTTTCGTTAGATGTTTGGTCCATGCACAGTAAAACATATTCGTTTTACCTTAACAGGGTTGAAGAAGGTCATGATGTCACCATGATCTTCTCGTGGAGCTGACAGTTTTGGAGAACGTGTTGTACTGTTTGTTTGTCCCCCCCCACGTGGGCTCGAGATATTAAAAACAACTTAATCTCGTACAAACCACTTAGTAGATGATGGTTTTAACAGAAGAAATTGGGGGAGGGGGGGAAGGGGGAGGAGTGTTGGTGTTTTTATTTCAAAGGGGGAATGTCGTGAAATATTCTAATCCACATATATAAATTATCAGGAAAATGTAAAGCCTGACAAATAAATTCAATAAAAGGAAAGAAGAATGGTAAAGAACAGTGCTGTCACAATGACTGTACTCGAAATCCCCCTTGTTTTCTACTTCGTCTGCAAATTGTAACGTTTCACGTTGATAGTAAAAGCCTACTGCTTCAATGCCCGCCTTCTACGATAAAACGTGTACTGCTTTTCTAAGAAAAACCTTGAGATACGCAGCTGACCTAGATTTAAAATTCCATTCATGTCTTTTTATACACTACGTTACCTAAAACGAAAGACAGATGGACTAAAGATAGACAGAAGGGAGGGCTGAAAACAGGGACGCAGGCAATACTACCACAGTCGCGCGATACACAATTACTACCATCACGCGTGTAAGGCCACAAGCACTAGCTTTTTTTTTTCAAATCGACAGTGATAAAAACACTACCCATACCAGAGTAAGGTTTTAAAATCCTGAAAAACGCTTATTAGGAAATATGACATTATACTGGTTTACGTTTGAAAACATTACATTACCCAGACACCACATCTTCGAAGTAAACATGAGGTAGAAGAAATTGCATATTTTGAACGCAGCCACTTAGCTCTTTTAAATTTGTATATTTGGGTTCCTTAGGTCTTGCTGACAAAAAATATGTTAAACGTTACGCAAATAGTCTAGGAATTACCAAATTATAGCCAAAATAAAATAGTGAGGGTGTCAGACAACACCCAAATCAGAATCGCTCAGTGGCAGATTTTAGGCCACCATTGTACGGGAAATGGGTCTCCATGTTAAATGCGATTTGATTGGAGCGCAACAAATGTAAGGCTAAACACGATTAGTCGGGCTATAAATACTATCTTTCGTTGTCAGGGGAGACGGGAGTAGGAGTACTTTTTTTCAAACGATTGGGTAAACATGGCATGATTGGTTAGACCCGAGAATATAGTCAATCAGAGGCGTCAGGTCACCACCACATGTTCAAATAAACTTACTACAGAAACAGTGCGTTGAGCACCAGTGCATATTTTTCTAAATAAAAGCCTGGGACATCGGCAGATCGAAATTGTGTTATATTCAGTGCCAGTCAACGTAATTCTGTATTATTTCCATGAATTGTGGGACTGTGGTCCTAAAGTTATTGAGCAGCACCTGGTCTGAGCTTTGCTGAACCTAGAGGCTGACAGCATACTCCGGGGTCCAGATAGTGACCAGTGAGGTGTCTCCAGAATACAGGGAGGCTATCGAGCAGAGGAGTCTTTTCCTGCCGCCATCACGAAAGTTAAGAGTCTGTGGCCAGAGGAGCTCAACATTATGTCCCCTCGAAAATTGACAATTTTAGTAATAAAGAGGGGCAATTAATTGTTTTAATGCCAGGAACTGAGAACATCTCCAATACTAGTTCCAACAGAAACAAACTATTGAAGTCATGATGACAAATACCAACATAGCTTGAAATAAACAAAACCAGTATTACCTCATATTACTACTACACAACTGACACACATAGGATAATATTAATAAAATATGTCACTACAAGGTTCAGATTGAAAACTTTTGTACATATAATTGTAATTAAAATTGATTGTGATTCCTGGTTCACTTTGTATTTGAATCAGGACACTCATATTAATGACAGTAATTAATACATATTGATATTTGAAAATTTCCCAGTGACTCCTTTAAGATAGTCTTATAGAATGTTACATGTGTGTGAGTGTCACAGTGTTGTCATGTGTGGTGGAATAAATTAAATTGTTTATCTGTCTGTTGTTGTTGTGACTTACACTTCATCATATACATACCCTAGACATTCAACGTAGTCATCACAATATTCCAGAATAATTCTGACTGAGGTATAAATATGTGGCAGCAAGTAAAGTTATCTGTAAAACACTACACCTATTAGATACAGATACCTTCACAGCTGATCTCAGTCAGTACACTAAGTCCCCTATAAATATTTATAACATCCCACTTTACCACAGGAAATTTGAGTAGACTGAGACAGTATGTATGTGTTTATCGCTAAAGTCTAAACAACTCTTTGTATGATTCTCTTCTGTGACATAATCACTCAAGTATTTACACAGTTAAAGGTAGTATGTAATACATCCATAACTGTGGAACAGGTGTTGAGAATAGATAGACCTAGACAATTGTACAATATAGTAAAACAGTACGCAACAAGAACTAAAATTAATATATAAGGATCCATGATGGTGTGAGGATAAGGGGTAGTCTGATGGGGTTCTCGTGTGGATGATGGCAGATAATTGGTGGATTGGGTGTTATCCCGGACACTCCCAGGCTTACTCGCCTCTTTTTACCTTGTTAACAACAGCGCAGTTATGAGAGATTTTACTTCTTTTGTATTTTTTTTTAAATTAATTTTTTTGCAAAGAGAAGCGCACATACATTCCCACAATTTTACAGTTCTGATTTACTATGTTTCGACTGAGTGGAAGGGGGAGAAGATACTATATTTAGATATCAAAAATCAGATTTTATTATTGTTAATGTACTATATTATATATCCTAATTGACTCGACTTTGATCCATTGTCACTGAGCGTCAGCTATTGGTGACCTTGATGCCCTTATGTGGTACTACAGAGTTCGTATGAGCTGTTCTGGGCTGCTATAAAGTGTATTGTCTAAGGATGGGTTGTGTGGTAGGGGTTATCTCATTCCCTGGAGTGCAGGGCACTGTAGTAGATGGTGTTCTACTGTCTCCAACGGGTTTGGGCAGTGTCTACATTTTGCTATATGTTGTGAACACATTCTGTTTCTGTGACCATTTACAACGGGATACTTTATCTTTAACAAACACAAAAAAAAGGTAGTCCAGTACCATAAACAGCCGTAGGGGAGCAAAGTGTTACAGTCCAGTACCAGAACAGAAACAGCCGTAGGGGAGCAAAGTGTTACAGTCCAGTACCAGAACAGAAACAGCCGTAGGGGAGCAAAGTGTTACAGTCCAGTACCAGAACAGAAACACCCGTAGGGAAGCAAAGTGTTACAGTCCAGTACCAGAACAGAAACAGCCGTAGGGGAGCAAAGTGTTACAGTCCAGTACCAGAACAGAAACAGCCGTAGGGGAGCAAAGTGTTACAGTCCAGTACCAGAACAGAAACAGCCGTAGGGGAGCAAAGTGTTACAGTCCAGTACCAGAACAGAAACAGCCGTAGGGGAGCAAAGTGTTACAGTCCAGTACCAGAACAGAAACAGCCGTAGGGGAACACAGTGTTACAGTCCAGTACCAGAAACAGCCGTAGGGGAGCAAAGTATTACAGTCCAGTACCAGAACAGAAACAGCCGTAGGGGAGCAAATTGTTACAGTCCAGTACCAGAACAGAAACAGCCGTAGGGGAGCAAAGTGTTACAGTCCAGTACCAGAACAGAAACAGCCGTAGGGGAACAAAGTGTTACAGTCCAGTACCAGAAACAGCCGTAGGGACCAAAGTGTTACAGTCCAGTAACAGAAACAGCCGTAGGGGAGCAAAGTGTTACAGTCCAGTACCAGAAACAGCCGTAGGGGAAAAAAGTGTTACAGTCCAGTACCAGAAACAGCCGTAGGGGAACAAAGTGTTACAGTCCAGTACCAGAAACAGCCGTAGGGAGCAAAGTGTTACAGTCCAGTACCAGGAACTGCCGTAGGGGAGCAAAGTGTTACAGTCCAGTACCAGAAACTGCCGTAGGGGAGCAAAGTGTTTCAGTCCAGTACCAGAAAATGCCGTAGGGGAGCAAAGTGTTACAGTCCAGTACCAGAAACAGCCGTAGGGGAGCAAAGTGTTACAGTCCAGTACCAGAAACTGCCATATGGGAGCAAAGTGTTACAGTCCAGTACCAGAAACAGCCGTAGGGGAGCAAAGTGTTACAGTCCAGTACCAGAAATTGCCGTAGGGGAGCAAATTGTTACAGTCCAGTACAGAAACTTCCGTAGGGGAGCAAAGTGTTACAGTCCAGTACCAGAAACTGCCGTAGGGGAGCAAAGTGTTACAGTCCAGTACCAGAAACTGCCGTAGGGGAGCAAAGTGTTACAGTCCATTGCCAGAAACTGCCGTAGGGGAGCAAAGTGTTATAGTCCAGTACCAGAAACTGCCGTAGGGGAGCAAAGTGTTATATTTCAGTACCAGAAACTGCCGTAGGGGAGCAAAGTGTTACAGTCCAGTACCAGAAACAGCCGTAGGGGAGCAAAGTGTTACAGTCCAATACCAGAAACAGCCGTAGGGGAACAAAGTGTTACATTTCAGTACCAGAAATAGCCGTAGGGGAGCAAAGTGTTACAGTCCAGTACCAGAAACAGCCGTAGGGGAGCAAAGTGTTACAGTCCAGTACCAGAAACAGCCGTAGGGGAGCAAAGTGTTACAGTCCAGTACCAGAAACAGCCGTAGGGGAGCAAAGTGTTACAGTCCAGTACCAGAAACAGCCTTAGGGGAGCAAAGTGTTACAGTCCAGTACCAGAAACTGCCGTAGGGGAGCAAAGTGTTACAGACTTCACTATACCAGGTCCAGTTTTTTTAGGTAGAGTGACCAGTTCCTTTTCTCGCTGCCTTTGCCTTCCCTAACCCATGAGCAGGTACCCAATGACAGCTGGGTAGACTGGATGGTGACGCTACCATGTTTCAATACAAGAGTCCGGTAATTGTACCGTGAAAGGAAAGCGCCCTAACAGCTTAACCAATTGGACACTTAATGACAAATACATCTCAAACACCTCACGCTCTAACCGCTTAGCCAATCGGCTGTTTTTCATTTTCTATATAATCCTTTTACCATTGTCCATGTTGGAATTCACATTCATAATTTGTTATAATCTCGATTGGCCTTCGATATTCGTTGTATTTCTTCTTCCTCGTTCATTGGAAAAACCTGACATGTCACATTTTTAGAAAAACTGAATTAGTGCCCTAAGCACATTAAACATATTCCAAAGAAGGTGTAGTAATTAAAATTATATGTAAAAACGTATTCGCTTCCAAGGAAATGAAGCATAAAAACAGGCAATCCATAGCGTTTCAAAGTTTAAAATTCAATTTTCTCGCATTTCAGTTTTTGTGACTGGTCAGGTTTTTTTTCATCACGAGGCCTTCATTTATTTCTTGGCTTTGTTATCCCTTTTGTTTTTCTTAATATTTCAGGGCTATACAATAGGACAGCCTTGACGTATATTTGTGTTGAAGATTCTTATTCCAATCGTTTAATGCATACCGAATCTTTCATACGCCTTTAATAAAATTATGTCAAGTCCTGCTGTCACGTGCTATCAGCTCAAAGTCTTTTCAAATCTTCCTCACCATTTTAATTTATCTCCAGCTCTCTTCTCCGTGTGTTCGTAAGCCTGTCTTTTTCTATGACTTTTAATATCTGTTTTTTGGTCCATGCGCATTAAAACTGATGTTTATCTTGTGCATTGGATACCCAGTTCAGCCCCAATTTTTTCCCAATAAATTACCTCGTATATTTTGCTTTATTATTTCAGACGTGAAAAATGACAGAATACTCAATTTAAGTTTAAAAGAAAGAAAGACAAATCTAAAAGAAATGTAGATTAGCTGGTGACAGATGTCACTCATGTATTCATGCTGATGGTGGGCATCTTGATCATTTAAACTAAATTTATGCTATTGTGAAAACAAAATCTTAGCTTTTAAATGTGAAAAAGAAAATTAAAATAGTGCATGCTGTTTATGAAATATAAATTTGTAGAAGTGTGTACACATAATTGTAAAACACCTTATATTGTTCATTATTGTATATATCATATTACATTAATTGTTTTTCTTGTGTGTTGGTTCCAGACTAATTTATTTGTAGTTTGTTGTGCCATTGTTTAATATCTATGGTTTTTATTGTGTGTCCCCTTCTAGGTTCCTAGACTGATCTCTCTATACCCTGTTGGGATTTGAATAGTTGGTAGATTATGTTTTTCTGTATATTTTTTATTATTTTTTTTTTATATATTGCAATTGCAATTGACATAATTTTAAAGGTATCTACTGAAAAGCGAAGGAAATGGCAAAATTGTCCTCTCCACGGGAAAATTCTCAGAATCTTACTTACTTACTTAGTCGTTCCCCTCCTACCGTGAGTTGTAGAGGTTTGGAAGAGAGAGCACCAGACTATTCTATCAGCTGTCTTCTTCCTGGCCTGGTTCCATTCCAGTCCTCGGTCCTTCAAAGATTGTCTAATGTTGTCCTCCCAGCGGACTCTCGGTCGTCCTGGGGGTCCGGATCCCTGGCTCTTTGTTTCCCATGCTTGTCGTGGTAGCCGATCTTCTCCCATTCTGCAGACATGGCCAAACCATCTTAGTTGGGACTGTTCTACTTGGGTCTGCAGCGGGTGGCATTTTAGGCCTTGACGTATCAGAATCTTCTCACCAAATATCATCACTTATCGAGAACTTCTTACTCGGAGCAACCAAAAGGACATGCAGACCATCATAGCTTGCAGACACTGGAGTTGGGTTGGCACGTTCTGATGCCCATTACAAGAACAGCTATACTATACTGTGGACCCCTAAAAGACAGCGAAAGAGAGGCCGACCAAAAACAACTTGGCGGAGAACTGTGGAGACAGAGATGCAAAGAATGAACCAGAGCTGGGCTGCTGACTGAGCAAAGTGGAAGCAGTTTGGTGCTGCCCTGCTACGAGACGCCACCTGGCGTGATGGTCACTGACTGCTTTGACAGTCAGCTGCTAAGGACCAAAGAAGAGAAGAATATCAAGGGCTGCCTGGTAATGCTATCAACTGGTTTAACAATGGTTTCTCAATAGTTGTCAACAATTCAATTTGCACAAAAAAAAAAAAAAAAAAACCAAACAAAAACAGATATTAAAATCTCTGAATATTTTTATTTACACTGTACAAAATAACCATCTCGGCACATACACTATTAGCATTTGACATGGTCAATGTACAAGATGAAGATATAGAGGGCTGCAGTAAGATGTGGTGAAAGGTAAGTTTATTTTTTAAAAAAGGAAGAAAGGTAATGCATCTTACCAGGACAAAAGATAAAAAAAAAGTAGCTAATACATCAGCAGTTTTCTTTTGTCCTGGTAAGATGCATTATTTTTTTTTTCTTTAAAAAAAACCCCACAATATACAGTGCGTTAGTAAGTTTGAAGGAACAACCACTCATTTTTAAGACATTGTTCTTATGTGAGAGCGAATGAAGACAAAGTTCAAGTCAGACGCAGTCAGAGAAAGATTCTGAAGATAAAGCAGAAATGTATGTTGCAGAAATTTTAGAATCGATATCTATACAATGTTCTAAGTCTTAAACATAGGATAACTTTTTTTTAATATGCACAAGTATAATGGACAGAAATGGCGTTCAAAGAGTTGCGAGAGAGACAGGTTGGAAATATACAATGTGTAATTAAGTTTGTAGGTTGGAGAGCAACAAAAACAACAACTAAAAAATTACATACTTTTATAAACAGATGCTTGCGCAGAATAGGACTGAGATGGTATGACAAGGTCACAAATGTGGAATTGATGACAAGAACCAGACAAGTGCCAGTAGAACAAGAGTTGAGAAGAAGACTCTGGCGATGGATAGGACACACATTGAGGAAACCTGTTGATAGCATTACAAGGAAGTCCTTGTTCTGGAATCCACAGGGAAAGAGAGGCAGAGGTAGACCAAACAACACATGGAGAAGAGAACTGGATACAGAGGTGAAAATTATGAGAAAAACATGGAAAGAACTTGAGCAGATGGCACAGGACAGGAAGACTTGGCATGTGTTTGTTGAAGGCCAATACTCCTCTGGGAGCTAAAGGATATTGATTGAATGAAGTTTGAAGGTACCTAATAGGCGGGCTGATATGACCGCAAAAAATTTCTTTGAGAGAAAGAAGAAATTAGATGGAAGTCAGGAAGCAGCAGTGTAATGATATGATAATACATAATGAATGTAGACTGACCGACAGACGAAGTTGCGAGTACAATTAATATTTTATATTATACTTCCTAAAAGCACTGTACAGTTCATGGGGGTCTCTGAAGAGACAAAGAATAGAATGACTGCACCCACGGGCATTTTGAACAGGCAACTAATCACCCACAGACATTTTGAACAAGTGACTAATCACTCACAGACATTTTGAACAGGTGACTAATCAGCCACATGCATTTTGAACAGGCGACTAATCACCCACAGACATTTTGAACAGGCGACTAATCACCCACAGACATTTTGAACAGGCTACTAATCACCCACAGACATTTTGAACAGGCGACTAATCATCCACATGCATTTTGAAGAGGCGACTAATCACCCACAGACATTTTGAACAGGCGACTAATCATCCACAGACATTTTGAACAGGCGACTAATCACCCACAGACATTTTGAACAGGCGACTAATCACCCACAGACATTTTGAACAGGCGACTAATCACCCACAGACATTTTGAACATGCGACTAATCACCCACAGACATTTTGAACAGGCGACTAATCACCCACAGGCATTTTGAACTGGCGATTAATATGAGGTTGTGCATTGGGCTGGTATCCATAGAAACCACAGCTGCAGCAGTTTGTGACGTGTTTGGTGCTACAGGGACCAGCTACTGTGGTGGCTCTATGCTCTGTAAGGAGTGCAACGAACGAACGAACGAACGAACAAAATCGTTATTTCATCAGGGTCAAGAAATAAGCATAATTGCCTTTTTACATTTCTGCCCTGCAATACCATTTTCAGCGTTTTACAAATTACAATTAAAATATGAACAACTTCAGACAGGATTAATTAATATTATCATCACAATCAGAAACTGAGTATACACAAGTACATTTACTCATAGTCATTCACGCACGTAGAGAGAGGGATAGAGAGAGAGAAAAGAATATGCAGTGTAGTACTAATGAAGGTGCTCCATGTTTTGCTGTTTATTTATGGGGAAGGGTGCTAAAGGCAGGATCTGCTAAAGGTGTGAAGTATACCCCTGCTACGGTGGGTGCCGTTCAGAAGGTCCTGGTTCGATTCCTGGTAAGCCTATCACTTCTGTTGTTTCTCTGTTGTCTGGTCTTCTACTTCTTTATTTCTCACTGAGTGCCTGATAACATACCTTTGTGTGTTGTTTGTTTATTTATTTACTACAATGATTTAACTTTCAATATTTATATTCATTTATGAAATGATACTTTGAGCATGGCTAGAAATACATGTTTGCAGGCTTTTTCTAGATAATTAAGTAGTTTGATAATAAATAAATATATTGTGTACAAGCTTATATGAATGATTTCCACCAAGGTAGCGATATCGGTGCATAAAGAAAACTCAGAAATATTTTCCTAGTAGCATTACTCGAGTACTTAAAGCTAGGAAGGTAGTTGTGAATGGTGGGTTATCTTAATAAGCATATTACATCACGTTGCATAATTACTGCTTTATTCACTCTACTTTTGGCCAAAATTGACCTAAGGTCATATTTTGATATAAAAAATGTTTAATCTATCATCTTACACAATCTTAAAGTTTATAGTTTGGATCATCATGAAAAATTTCATTTTAATGTGATATATCCTTTTCAACTGATAACCCAAAAACTCTAAACGCGTTTCTCAAAACAAGCTAAAGTTGAGATGGAATAAAGCTTCATCTGAATATACAACTAACTTAGTCCAGGAAGTCAATATCAGCTAATAATTAGCACACCTAATGTGAAGTTGTAGGGGCACAAACTACATGATCTCTAATATCACAGTGTCATTTATATCTTGATGGACACTGCTCAGATTACGATGCCCAATTGTTTTAGCTGACATTTGAACACTGATAATTGTCCACTTTTTTTACTCCATACCAGAAAAGTGTTGTCATGAGGAAGATCAATGAAGGCAACTATAAATGGATTAAAGGAGTGACCGGCGCACTGAAGGCCAAACAAAATGTTCCCATCCCAACTGGTCCAAACCACAAGGACATGAGCAATGCTGTACAATATTCACAGTTCAAACACGTCTGTAGTATCACAATATTGTAAATTATATCCTTGGGAAAGATTATCCTTCATCAGAATTTTCTATAACCGCACCCCGATTACTGTTAAAGTCTTTAGTCTAATAGATAAAACTGTTGACAGTTGACTTAGAACATATTTGACTTGAGGTTAAAAAGATCACTTGTCAGTTATGCTGCCAGCTTCCTTGAGATCACAGTTGTCCTCCTGCTTCATAATGTTCAGATTGTTTTCCCCAAGGCAGCTCATGGAATGCAACAGTGAATGGATTGAAGGAGTGACGTAGAAGATGACACTCATCATATGGGCCACACAAAATGCTCACATCCCACTCAAAAAGTGGTTAGTGAAAGGCACAAAGTAACTGTTTTTTTCTGCTTCCATATCTATAACTGTTTTGTGCTGCTTTTTTGACTTTTCAGATCATTGGGTGCAGGATCTTCTCTTCCACTTAAAAAAAAAAACAGTTCAGATAGCCCTCATGGAACTAAAGTACTGCAGTTTGTTGCCAGTGACTGCTGATACTCTTTGTTCCAGCAGAGACTTCCACAAACACTTCTCCTGCGATGATGGAGCTCGCAATGTGATTGGTTGAACATTTCCACCAGAACATGCTAAGGGGGGCTGTATTTCTGAGAGAATCCTTGTAGAAGTAGCAGCTAGATGAAGGACAAACTCTGATGCTGTAAAAAAAATGAAAAAAGATGTTTAATATATGCAAAGACAACGTATTATTCTTTATTATATATTTACAATGAAGGTTTATTCTACCTGGGGAGATAAAGGATATTTAGATACATACAGGATGGCCCAAAAGTGGATCCGTAGGCAATACGCATATATACATTTTTCTCTCCTCTAACTTTATAATCTTTTTTTTTTTTCAGTACTAATAGATGAATGCACAGAGATTGTTCTCATGTATGCAAGACAGGTATATTTAAATATTTTTTTTGGTGCTCCTTAGGTAGCTCCATCACTGTATCTGCCCCCTAGTAGGAATCCTGCGCCAAAGAATCAGGCTCGTGCAGTACTGGTTTTTGTAGTGATTTGTTTTACATGCTGGGGTAGCCACAGAAGTAAAAGAGACCAGTTTTACATGCTGGTGTAGCCACAGAAGTAAAAGAGACCAGTTTTACATGCTGGGGTAGCCACAGAAGTAAAAGAGACCAGTTTTACATACCGTAACATTCTGTTGGGCCCAATTATATAATAAATATTGAACGTGTTCAGATGCCAATGGGCAGTTAAAGCCTGATGGAGATTTCATTAATTGGAGGCATAAGTAAAATGTGTAGAAAAGCTTGTTATTCCACACATGAAATAACTGATTAATTCATTCATTACTCTTCAGTTTCCTGTGGAGCATAGGTTTCAACAAACACATGCTAAGCCTTCCTGTTCTGTAATATCCTTGCTGTTCTTTTCGTGACTTCGCACCCTCTGTCATGTCTGTATCTAATGCCCTTCTCCATGTGTTATTTTGGTTTTCCTCAATTTTTCTTAACATGGGGATTCTAGAAGAAAGTTCAAGATCTTTCCATATCTTCTTCATTCTATTTATGTTTTCAGTTCTTTTATCCATGTGTTCTTTGGTCTCCCATTACTTCTTACCCTGGAGATTCCAGAACAAGGACTACCTTGTAATGCTATCAACAGATTTCCTCAATGTGTGTCCTATCCATCTCCACTCTTGTTCCACTGACACTTGTGTGGGGTCTTATCATCAGTTCCACTTTAATGATTTTGTCATACTGCTTCAATCCTTCTATTCAGGGTCATACAATAGGACTAACGCTTTATTTGAATTGAAAATTGTGATATACATCTGGCATCATACAGATATAGAACTTACCATGCTTCCTGTGAACTTCCAATGCAGCCAGATCGCGGATGCTAATTGGACTATGTGTCACGTACAGAGAACCATCCGGCCTCGCATTGGCCATCAGCATTAAGTCAGAGAACAGGAAAAGCTGATATTTAGACCACGACCCTTTTTCATTACATCTGTAGATTTCCCCTTGGTAGATCAAGTGTCTCTCTTCTTGCCACAGCTGAAAAACCTAGAAAAAAAGCACAGAAACATACTGTGAATACTGCGGCAAAGTTATCCATCCTCTTGATCAGAGTTTCTCAAAAATAGCATACTTATAATATTAGATACATAAGGTTACGTGTTTTTTAAATACATAATAAGCTGTTATCTTCTCCTTGTATCATCAAAAAATGTAATGTTTTAAATGAAACCGAAGGAGGATGTGAATGCTTTGTGTAGGCTTCCTGTTAGGGGACGAGCTCCAAGCTCCATTTGGAGTGAAGAGAAAAAATGATTAATTGAAAAAGAATTATATGTAATGCCTTTGGATTGGACAGATTTAACACTCTTGTTGGATTGGATAGATTTCACACCCTTGTTGGACTGGATAGATTTCACTCTTGTTGTATTGGATGGTTTTCACACTCTTATTAAATCTAATATTATAGCTGATATGTACTGTTCATTTATCAGCTAATTTTGCCAACCGTCTCATTTGTTTTTCAGTCTGTAAGAAAGTGAGAAGGTGTGAATTGTAATTTACTGTTCGTGTACCAGCAAATTTTGCTAATTTTTAGCTTGGTCCTCCCCTACCTCTCCTACCCTGGGGTTCCAGAACAAGGACTGCCTGTGTGTCCAGTGTATTCTTCTTATCTCTTGTTCTACTGGCACTTGTCTGATTCTTGTCATTAGTTCCACATTAGTGATCTTGTCATAAGTTCCACATTACTGATCTTGTCATAAGTTCCACATTAGTGATCTTGTCATACCACTTCAATCTTTCTATTTACGAAAGTCTGTAGCTTATTTGTCCTATGTTTGTACTGATGGCAATTTCTTACCTATCTTTCACACACCCACCCCGTTTCCTCTAAAAAAAAAAAAAAAAGCAATGTACTTACTTGCACACTTGGAGCAAAGACCAGCATGTCCTGAATCTGAATAATGTCTTTGTCTATGGACTTGACTGGCATGGCCAATGTAGAATTTACTGGTGAAGCCTTGTCACTTACTGAAAGGGAATTAAACAATAAAAAATAATAAAGCATACTTACTAATGAATTAGAAAGGAAATAATCATAAGATCAATAATGTGGAATTGATGACAAGAACAATAATGTGGAATTGATGACAAGAACAATAATGTGGAATTGATGACAAGAACAATAATGTGGAATTGATGACAAGAACAATAATGTGGAATTGATGACAAGAACAATAATGTGGAATTGATGACAAGAACAATAATGTGGAATTGATGACAAGAACAATAATGTGGAACTGATGACAAGAACAATAAAACAATAATGTGGAATTGATGACAAGAACCAGACCCGTGCCAGTGGAACAAGAGATGAGGACAATGGAGATGAAGGGGATTTGTTGTTTAACTAAGGCTGCTGAGCTTCTCACTCTTTTGCAGCCAATACAAAGTCGAGGACTCCTTGGTATTATCTACACTGTAAATCTAGGCTTTTCCTGTGGCTTTTCTGTCATTCCGAAACTTGCTGAGTTGAAGTCCTGAGCTCCAGTTTCTTCCACATGGTTTGTTTGGTTCCAATCTAGGAGTAAGAAGTTTGTAGAATACTGTGCATTTCCTGCCATTCAAGGGGGCTCTCCAACTATGCAGAGCTAAAATACTCTGGTTTTGGGGAATTGTCACGTCCTGCACAGAACCACTTCTCAGTTCCCCCTGCCTATCACTGCGTCCACAGTGAGATCCTTCTGTATGCAATTAACCAAGTCAAAGACAAAGAATTACGCCTTGGTGTGCAATGCTGGGTTCTCAACTGGTTTCACCACAGGGGGAATCCTTGGAAGTGTGTGGATGATTTTAAGAGTCAACCAGGATGCAATTAGCCTCACTGACAGAAGTTCACTTCCACATATGTATCTTGTAGCATTGTGCATAGTTGGTGGTCATATAAAGCTGACTCCAGATATGCCTCCATGATATGCCTCCATGCAAATGAAGGGAGTATGCACTGATGGTATTACACGCCAGTTCTTGTTCTGGAAACCTCATGGTAAGAGAGATAGAGGAAGACTAAGAGAACTTGAGACAGACGTGAAGGGCATGAAGAAGACATGGAAACACCTTGAGCTGATGGCACAGGACAGGAAGATGTGGCATAAGCCTGTGCTCTTTGTGTCACAGAAAAATGATGATGATTCATGATAATATGAAAGACCAGAACGCAACTGGTGCATACAATTTCTGATAGATTGACTTATCTTACCAGTTGCAGAGGTAAGTGATGTTCCATCTCCAGCTCTGCCAACGTGAATTAGGTCTGTCATTCTTTCAAAACACGGTGACAGCATGTCCACCATTTGCTTTAGGTTGATATAGTCTGGGCTATGTTCGGGTGTGGATGCAAACATTTCACTGATGATGGTATACAAATCTTGAAAGTGCTGTAGACAGAAATAAATAATACATATGTCACAACATGTTTTTGAAACATGACTTTGTATGTTGTTTATAGTTTTATGCGCTGGAGGAAGTGCATGTTGTTTGTGTTAGTTGATTGATGTCGCACCATGGATGTTCGAAAATAAACGTAGATAATGTAGTGTGAGAAGTAGATAATTATTGGGGAAGTACATAATTACTGGGAAGTAGATAATTACTAAACATACACCATATCAAAAACTAATTTCTACCAATAAATACCATAAATAGCATAAATGGAAATTAATTCAGCTATTTCATTTAAAAACAAATTCTTACCCAAAAAGGTCTATTGATGAAAGCACTAACAGACAGACGACGTTGTCCACTTCCGTAGAGTTGTTCCTTGATGAAATTCACAAAGGCTTTATTCTTCTTCATGTCTCTGAGCAGTAAATTTGATTGGTCCAGTCCCTGGGCATAGGTCTCATAAGCCTGGCAAAGCATGGAGATCTGAAATGTAATAAATCAATTGTGCTGGTTAGACAAACTGCTACAAAGAGCTACTGTATGTTATTAGCTGTATCTTTATCAATGATTTACAGTTTATGATGCTAATTATCACTTGCGGTATTGAGAAGATCTAGTGTATAATGAGAGTTGGATCGGCTGACTATGCCGATGGAGTACAAAAGGCAAGAGGGGCTTTCATTGCATTGAAATATATGGAGATTAAAAACAAAAACAGTCCAATACAAAGATCAGAATCTTCAACTGAAATGTCCTTTTTATGACACGGAAGACATTAAAGATTTTCATAAATGAGTACTTGCATAGAATTGAAGCATTTAATTGCGATGACAAGATAATTAATTTTAACTGATGACAAGAACCAGACGAGCACCAGTGGAACAAGGGATAAGAAGATGCAGGCAAGTGATTGGACACACTCTGAGGAAACCTGTCGATGGCATTACCAGGCAGCAGATAAGGAAATATGGGAAACCATGATCCAGACCCACGGGGCGACTGTGATGACTAACATCAGACATCATTGAAGGACTGAGGACTGGACAGTAAGTAAGAACAAAAAGATATGGGAAAAAAAAAGTTTTATTAAAACAAATAATATATCACCTTAGTTTGGTAGGCAAGTGCTGGTAAGTACTGAAACAAGCTGTATTCGTTGGGTTGTGATTCATTAATGTCAACCTCTAGGGAAGAGATCTTATCTTGCAGTTGTTTGAGGTTGTTTTCAGAGATAGTCACAAGCTGCAGGGGAAACAATCAGGTAAATTTTGTTAATAATGAAAGAATTAAGTGGACAACAACAAAGACAACAATCAAAAAGCTACAGACTTTTATAAATGGGTGCTTGCGTAGAATAGAAGGATTAAAATGGTATGACAAGGTTACCAACGTGGAACTGATGATGACAAGAACCAGTGGAACAAGAGATGAGAAGAAGACTATGGCGAGGATACACACTGAGGAAACCTGTTGATAGCATTACAAGGCAGTCCTTGTTCTGGTACCCCCAGGGCAAGAGAGGCAGAGGCAGACCAAGAAGCACAAGGAGAAGAGAGCTGGAAACAGAGGTGAAAATGATTAGGAAAATGTGGAAAGAACTTGAGATGATGGCATGTGACAGGAGGACTTGGCATGTGTTTGTTGAAGGCCTATGCTCCTTTGGGAGTGGAGGGTTACGAAGAAGAAGAATTAAGTAAACTCTTTCTGAAGAATATAGGAATAGGGGCCTCTTGCTACAAACATTAATGCTGAATTCGTCTACCAAGATACCGTTTAGATACCCAAGGAGCATAGGCCTTCAACAAGTCGTCCTGTAGTGTGCCATCAGCTCAAGTTCTTGTCATGTCCTCGTCATTTTCTCCAATTCTTCATGTGTTCTTTGGTCTACCTCTGCCTCTCTTGCCTGGGAATCCCACAACAAGGACTGCTTTGTAATGATATTAATAGATATCCTCAATGTGTGTCCTATCCATCGCCAGCATTTCTTCTCATCTCTTGCTCTACTAGCACTTGTCTGGGTTCTTCCAAAACTACCAATATTCGCCTAACAATCACCATGGAGACAATGATCAGAAACTTAAAGATATATTCATGGATAATAATAATAACTATTCATATTCTAGCTACCTTCTCAACATTCTGAAACACTGTCGTGTACTGTTGATTCAAAATACAGTGTCGCAGTGGACGAGAATATCTCTCCATCCCAAGTTGCATGTAGTCTATGTAGGACTGTTCTAGTGACATCAAACGGTGAATGCATTCATGTTTATTCAGGAGGACAGAGGTCAGTACATCGTTTGGTGCATTCATCTAGAAGATACAGTGACAATTATTCTTGTTATTCTAATGTAAAAATAGCCAAACGGATGACAAATGTCTATTTAAGTCAACTTTGATGCCAAGAACAGAAGGAAATAATGTAGCCAGTCAAACCCAAGATGCTAGTGTCAATGTCAGGTGATCTAAGGAGACAAAGATAGATCAGAACTGCACTATCTTGGACATATCATAGGAGATTGTACTGACGGCTGGCAACCTCATCATGTAAGACAAGCTATATAGAAACTACTGCAGCAAGGGGGGGGGGGGGGGGGGGGGGGTCACGTGACTGCTTGGTGCAGGCTTCACGCTGGAAACACAATGTGGCTCTCTTTGGCTGGTGGGGCTAGGTCTTAGCTGCCTTTAGGGAAGTCTTCTTCTTTGATCCTTAGCCACCGACCGTCAAAGCAGTCAGTGGCCATCACGCCTGGTGGAGTCTTTAGGGAAGTACCCAGGTTTTATTTATATTTAATTACATTCTTATGTGTCCTGTCTAGCCCTCACTTTCTTTTCTTTCCCTGACGAAGGCCTTCCACATCTTACCGAAACTCCCCTCATCTTCCTTGACATAATAGAAAGGTCACAGTCTCAAAGAATAATTAACAATATCTAAATTATTATCTTGAATTAGCTACACTATATATCCTGATTAAATAGTAACACCTTACCCTCCCTTGCAAGTCGTAAAAAACAAACAAACTTGGAAATGGACAAGTCAAATACAGATATATCCTGATTGTTACCCATCAGAGGTTGAACGAGATATTTTTTCTTCAATTAAAAAAAAAATGGATACTAACCTTGTGTCCTCGTTCGACCACTGGCCCAGCAGAGTCTGTGACATCAGATTGTGAGGGCTGTGAATACATCGAACTGTCATCAGCCATGCTTTCATTTTCACAAGATTCACTAGCCGCAGCCATCAGTACATCTCCTTTATAACGGTCATCCGAAGACTTTTCCTGAAGGCTGTCGGTTGAAGTGCCTATTCCTCGTCTGTTGTGGGAAGAGAGCTTATGACTGTGCTGATAACCAGCAGTGCAGACCTCTTCACTTGTGTTAATAGTGCAGTCTCTCTGGAGTCCAATAATTAGAGACTGTGGGTTCATTTTCCTAAACACACAGAAAAAAATATTTGGTTATTTAATACCATTTGAAGACCTGTAAGAAAGTCAAACTTTCACACTAAAATATACTACTTAAAAGGTGACTAATATTAGGTTGTGCTTGGGCCTGGCAACCTCATCACGTCAAGCACAAACCACCGCGGCAAAAGCGTGTGACTGGCTTTCTGTGTTAAAACCACATCTGTGATAATTAAGAGAGATGGCACTGGAATTCGTGTAAATGTCATTAACAGTTTATGATTGGTGCGCTGTGCATGCCAAAAACAGTATAAGATAAACAACATAAAGAAGACATTGTAGAAAAAAAAAACATAAAAAAACAGAATAGGGAAGAAGTTGAAGAATATTGTAATATTTTACTCTGATATCTTCATTCATTCAAACAAGACAGCAGGTGAGATGCTAAATCTGTTAACTTTATTAAGTAAATTCTTCACTTTATTTTGTTTTTTTAACTATACTAATGTTTTCTTTTAACTTTATTTCGCTTTATTTATTTCATTTTTCTTATTTGGTTTTCGTTATTTCACTTATGCCAGGAATAATACTCACTTGACCATGTGTGCTGCTTGCCTAGAAGTTGACCTTGACACATCCTGACCATTGATCATTAATATCAGGTCTTCTTTTTGCACTCCTGCCCGTTCAGCTGGAGAACCTGAGACAATTAAAAGAGAATTATTGTGAGAATGAGCGATGATCAAGAGAAGAAATAGAGAAACACACGTCATATATGACAAGCTGAAATCGTCATAACCAATGTTATGATTCATCATCATTATTTATTATCCAACAAATTATTGCCACGCTTCCTGACCTGTGCCATCCTCAATTCCTGTTTCCATTTACTTTTTTTCAGTGTGTTTTCTATCTTTCTCTTACTACAGAACAAACACTGCCTTGCAATACTTCTTCATGTACTATGCCTGTGGGAGTAGGTGATCATGTCTCTCCACAACTTCTTTCACTATCGTTAAATTAATTTAATTCCATATTTCCCTAAGATGTGTCTTATCAGACACCAGTGTCTTTTAAATACATAATGCGGTACAAAAAAATGGCCTTGGCGCTAGATATGAATAAAAACAGACCATATATAAATGCCTTAATTAACAGCATATCTGAAGCATGGATAAAACTACACATCTCTAGAGTGGCGAAGTCCTTTTCTTAACTGCAAAACACACAAAAAATAATCATACCTCTTTCCACTGTGCCAACCCGAGGTGGAAGTTCGCCAACAAACGAGAAACCAAACCCATCTCTGCCACGGGTTACAGTGATCTGAAATAAATAATACAACAGAGATAATATCTACATATATACAAACAGAATTCTTATTAAACTTGTACTAACAAAAAACAACGCTTGCATTTGAGAAACATGGAGAATTAACAAAACAGATATATAATAATGAAAGAATTGTTTGAGTTGTCCACCTTTCATTACTAAAATCTGTTTTAAAAAGTTATCACAAAATACTGGAACATTTTTGTAACGGATGAAATATTCTGTTCAACCACCGATGGGTTGTAATTGTCCATATTGTAAGTATATGCGAACGTGGCATAATATTTCATGCCCAATTATTGTAAAATGCGCACACAAATGTGGTGCCAGAGCTTGTCTAACTAAAATAGTTGCGATGGAATATATCTTACCAATAGTCTTTTCTGAGATGTTCTCTGGTGAAAGCTCTGATAACCTGTAGATGAAGAACAACAGCCATTTAATACAGTTTCAGACTATATGCGATGATGATTAAAGGGGGGGGGGGGGGGGGGGGGAAGTTGCATACAGCACTGGCATGATTGTCTGTGCTCAAGATTATTTAATCATTCTATGCGATGTGTGGAAAGGGGAGATAGGGAGGGAAAGAGATGCAATAACAAAGGTTAATTTAAAAAAAAAAAAATACATAATTGATAAACGGGAATATATCGGGAGAAAAGAAGTTCTGCAGGGGTTAAGATGAAGGGTAAAAAAACCTCATTTCAAACTAGAGAAGATAAATTAATTCAAATGTACCACTTACTTGTTAGGGTGTGATCTGTACTCTCTGTTTCCTCCATCTGATAGCTGTCATGGTCCTACAGTGAAAATAAATAACACTTATTATAATTCTTGACAAAATAGAAGTCAGGTACAGTTAAATATACAACTAACTAATCAAAACTTTCTCCCCTAAATTCGTAACAAAGACAGTCTTTGTTCTGAAATTCACAGGCTAAATGAAAAAAAAAAATTAAAAATTACAAAGATATACCCATGGACGAGACAAATCAATGACAGAATTAGCTAAAATAGATTAGATAGGACATGTTTTCAGGTAAAGGCACGCTCTGTCCACAAGAGGGGGGAAAAAAACAGGAAAAGTCCAAATTAGAAACGAGAAGCACTTTCTCACGGGAAAGTAAACGATTATAAAGATGAAAAGACAATTATTCCGAAACTAATTACAGCAAGTAGCCGTTTCCACGGTAAACATAAGCTAATCAGAACCAACATCGGTACCTATAGACAAATAAATAACATTTACATACGTAACAATAGACACACAAGTTAAGCAATATCGACAATGATAACAATAGACACAAGAAATACCAGAAATATATTTACCTGCTCAAGAAAATTTTCCGGACCTTCTCGGCCTACACAAATAGTGGCAGGCAATGAATTCACTGTTGTCCAGCTCAGCAACCTGTGGGCAAGTCTATGGAAAAATTTCTGGAATTTTACTGTCCTGGATTGTGGGGAAATATAAAAACCCTTGTTGACTGTTTCAGTACTGCTGTCCACTTGGCTGTCTGTGTCGCAGAGAGTACTGCTCGTGGCAGCGCTATCTTCATTATCGTTCTTGAAGTATGAAGATGCCGTGCTGACATAAGTGTTAGAAGTATACGTTTGGGTGCTGCTTGGATTCACGAATGACCTCAAAGCGGAAATCGAGTAAATCGCCGTGGATATATCTATGTTACTGGAATCCTCACAGCTGTCCTGCATAGGCGAGTATTTCTCGTTGGAAGGAAGATAATCGGTAATGCTTTCATTGCCAGTGGACCTTATGCCACCGTTGAGTATATTTCTTGGCGATAGAGAACCGGCAACTGGGCGAGGTGTGACCTCTTCGAAACTTGCCAATTCTGAGCTTGTTTGTAAGCTCTCAATCACGCGGTCATCAAAGATGACGAAAGTAGAATCACGATTTGTAGGCTCGTTCCTGTGAGCAGATGGCGGAGTATCCTCCACATTAGGAATGACAAATCGAACTGATGCATGACGCCGGGCACTCTGGGGTGTCGGCGCTCTGTTTTCGATGGCCATGGCACGTCGCTTTTTATTCTTGAACTTCAAGTTGGACGAACGTCCAGTGGTTCTCTCCTCCTGCTCTTGCGCTATGGACGCATTGTGAGAAAAGCATTTGAAGATATTCATGTTGGCTGCTGGTAGCTTTTCGTATAGGTGAGAAGTAATGACCTGATAATAGCGCTTGATGATGATCTGGTAACGATCGTTTTGTGATACAGTGTCTAAACAAAGACTGTGTCGCAGCTCAGTTCACAAATGTTGCAACTTCTGCAGCAACATCACAACTGAAAAATAAAATAAAAATATGAAGTCAATTTAATTCGTAACTAAATGTAAAGAAATTACGATTAAAAATGGTAAGAACGGAATAAGAAGTTGCTATGGATGGACAGTGCATACGTTGAGTAAACCTGTTGACAGTGTTTGAAATAAGAAAGGCAAAGGGAGATATATTTGTGACACACCACAATTAGCAAGGTGGTAAATTACATTACAACTACTCGACATAGCACGCGACTATGTGAACGCCCGATTGGTCGAAATCTTTTCTTTTCATTTGAGGTTTTTCTTGCGGCGATGCACATGTCTTTCAACCTAGCCCAAAGTTCGTCGGTTATAAAAAGCGCAATGAGCATTCATTAAGTGAACTGTATAGTCCAATGTTGATCAGTGTACGCCAGCTAAAATGACTTTCCGTCCGTTATTTTACTTTATTTTATTTATTATCATTTTTGTGCAAAAAAGTAAAAAAGACATCAGTACATGATTGACACCCGAAATTAATCACAGGGATAATTTTTATTTCTACCCACTGATTTCTCTATTGTTATCCTCTGCCCAATGACAATTCAGAACCCGTAAGAAAACGGAACACAATGGGTAATCACAAAAGAAGGGATAGATCTGATAGGTACCACAAAGATAGTCGCCTAAATGACGCGTCACATGACACAAAGACCAGACACGGTTGCCGGTATGTACATTACTTCATGGTGTAACCAAGCGCCAAACTAAAGTACACTGTAGTTCCCGGGACTAACGCTCTCTCCTGAAAATTAACACATAGGAAATTGTGCATCTGTAAAAGATGCTTGCCACAGAAACTTATAGTTGCAATCACTAAAAGATTGTAAAACCGTTTTTTTTTTCCATTACCTAAATCTCCGCGGAGTTCCAGAATTTGGGGAATAAGCTTCAATGTTGGATTTATCATTTCCAGATAAGATTCATTTCATAGTACCATACCCTCTACTGTAATATATTCAGTCTGCTGCAAACTCATACTAACATTAATATGTATAGAAAAGGTTTTAGCTTCCCGTGGAGATAAACATGCTAAATCCTTCCTTTCCCCTGCCATTCGTTGAAGACTATCCCCATCTCTTTAATCTCTTTCATTTCTTGTCTCCAGTTGTCTTAATAGTGTGTTTCGTATCCAACGTCTGCGTCCCATTGTCACCTTCCGCCGAATTGGCGCCCGCCTGGTCTTTTCCTACCAGCGATCTTGCTACACCATCTCAATCCCCTTACTCTGCAAAAGTTTGCATATTTCTGGTTGTCATCCCCCCCCCCCCTTCCCATTTTTCGGTCACACAATACGGCTCACTAGACATCTCAGACGAAGAATCCCATCTTTGTGCTGGGTCGAATTTAAAAAAATGGTCATAGACTTTCCTATGCAATGAACCTCCGGCCCCTGTACTCTTATTTGGGACCGAAGACGCATCAACAGTGATAAATGAAGTCCAGCGACCCATAGCTAGACTGCTTGCGTCAGGGTCAGCGAACTAGAGCTGACCAAGACCCTCCTCCACCTCCAAGTGGTTGGTCCTGGAAACAGGCTGCATCACTGCAGTCTGGCTGAGAGAGTAGGGATCGAAGTGGGAAGGCTAACCCGGTCCCAAAAAATGCCGTGCTGAAGTCGGATGTGTCGGCCGAAAGGAGAGAAACGGACACAACGCAACCAACGTCCTGTTCAGGACGAACCAAGAAGTAGTCTTATTTTGGTTAAATAAGACTAATATTCATTAAATTAGAATATGAGGTCTAAATGAACTGCCGTAGAGGAATAGAGTGTTACAGACTACCATACTAGGTCCAGCATTGGGATGGGGTGACCAGGTCCCTCCCACGCTGCCTTTTCCTTCCCTGACTCTGAAGAGCAGAGTCAGGTATCCATTTACAGCTGGGAAGACTGGAGCATGTCGGTAGCGTGATTCGCACCTGTCACCTTTGCCGCGAGAGACCACTCTAACCACTCTGCCAATCAGACGCTACATAAGGTTTAGAAATAGATCAATAAATAATAGAACTTTTCACCCTCAGCATAAGGAGCGCAAATAAAAGTGATGAATAGAATAAAATCCTGACAATGTGATTTACAAATCCAAACTGGCATATACTGTTCCCTTTTTGATCAAATCGGAACACTATTTGCGTTACAGTCGTGGCATTACAATATACATTCGTCCACATCGACGAAGAATGTTAAATTTATTCATCGATAGGATTATGTATTTTTGGCTTGTTCCTTATTCCTAATTTCAAAATTATTCATAATTCTAATCATCCCTTAGCTTCTTTGAGAACAAGAAGTGTATTGCTCAAACATCTTGAGAACGTAAAGGATTGACTGCAACACAGGAAAATATAATCGGATCCTTATCGTTGAAACTATGGATCAGTTACCATAGTAACGATTGTTTGACGGGTGGGATAGGCATCGGGAGCCGGACAAGATGTGTACAGAAGCAGGTTGAACTATGTTGACCCGTGTTTCAGATAAAAATAAACAGCAGCCGGCTAAATCACATTTGCTAGTCGATGCCTGGAATGGTCAGTGCATGTTAATGAGGTAGCAGATCCAATACTGAGATAACTGATTTAGATTGCTGTTGAAGATGTGAAGAGAACGGACTTAATTGAATGGCAGGGGAAATAGTTTATTTTTCTCTGCATCGGAGAAGGAAAAGGCAAAAAGATTAAAGGACAGGTCGATAAACAAATAGATAGATTTATAGAATTCATTCGTTCATCATTCATAACCCTCTTCTCCCAAAGGAGCATAGGCCTTCAAAAAACACATGCCAAGTCCTCCTGTCACATGCCATCATCTCAAGTTCTTTCCATGTTCTCCTCATCATTTTTACCTCTGTTTCCAGCTCTCTTCTCCTTGTGCTTCTTGGTCTACCTCTGCCTCTCTTGCCCTGGGGGTTCCAGAACAAGGACTGCCTAGTAATGCTATCAACAGGTTTCCTAAGTGTGTGTCCTATCCTCTTCTTCTCATCTCTTGTTCCGCTGGCACTTGTCTAGTTCTTGTCATCAGTTCCACGTTGGTAACTTTGTCATACCATTTTAATCCCTCTATTCTGCGCAAGCACCCATTTATGAAAGTCTGTAGCTTTTTGGTTGTTGTCTTTGTTGTTCTCCATGTCTTTGAGCCATACAATAGGACTGACTTCACATTTGAGTTGAAGATTCTTATTTTCGTATTGGATCCTATTTCTCTTGATCTCCATATATTTCCCAATGCAATGAAAGCTCCTCTTGCTTTTTGTATTCTTATTTTGATATCGCTGTCTGTCCATCCAACTTTATCTATATTACTGCCAAGATATGTGTACGATTCTACATCTTGTATTGGGGTTTCTTCAAGTTCAACCCTGTTATCATTACCTGCACTTATAGAATTACAGACAAATAAATAGATTAATAAAATTATATACAACTAGATAGATAATAAAATTACAGACAAATAGATAGATTTATAGAATTACAGACACATAGATTTAAAGAATTTCAGATTGATGTATCTATAAAATTAGACAAATAGAGATTTATAGAATTAGAAACAAATAGAAAGATTTATAGAAATACAGACAAATAGAACGATTTATAGAATTACTGACAAATAGATGTATAGAATTACAGACAAATAGATGTAGGCTTTAGAATTACAGACAAATAGATGTATAGAATTACAGACAAATAGATGCATAGAATTACAGACAAATAGATGTATAGAACTACAGACAAATAGATGTATAGAATTACAGACAAGTAGATCGACAAAAATAAAATGAAAGTGCGATATTGAGATGAATAGACAAAAATATAAATATATAAAAGGCAAATCAATAAATAGTTATGTAGACAGATCGATGATAGACAGACAGACAGGTACATTGTGAGATAGACAGGAGGAAACAAAGACAAAAAGATAATTGAAAGAGACAAATAGAAATGAAGGCCTAATTAAACAGACAAATATAGATACAGGCCTGCATATAAATAGATATCTGAGCATACATATAAATATGCCAATACAGACTTAAAGATGTAGGCTAGATAGATATAGGTCAATAGATAGATAAAGATATATAGGCCTACATAGATATATGTATATAAATAGATGTGTAGAAATTAAAAGAAACTTAAGACAGATATATAAGTCTATATAAATAAATAAACATACATATAAACAAATAGACAGATGACGATAGACAAATCGCTCACGGAAGACCAACAAAGGCGTATAAGCCTACACAGTAAGAAGAACATGAATTGCTAAGAATTAACAGAGACTGCTGAAAATTAATAAAAAATGCAGACAATAAACAAAGTCTGTTGCAAATAAACTAAGACAAGCTGAACGCTATGAAAAACGATTATTGCTATAAACAGCAGCAAAGGCAGACACAATGAAAATAAAAAGATCTGAGACGAAGATAGATAAAACAGTGACAACACATATCTATGTAGGCCTACTTACCAAACTTTGCAAACGTCTCTGTCTCTCTCTACACGTATAGACCTATCTCTTATTCCGAACAATCAGCACTCACATAGTCCATCAAAATATCGTTGGTAAATGTGATCAAAATTAGCACCACTTTGCAAATACACTTATGAGATGAAAAGATTTTCCACAATTGCAAAGGCAGATTATAACCGAAAACAGCCACAATTTTGTTAAACACACACCTAACTAAGTCTGGGAAAAACTGATTTCACCGAACAGAAATTGTCCCTTTTATCACGTCCCGCCGAATTAAGACAAGCCCACTCAATCGGCTGGTGGGCGGGGCTTGATTGGCTAACCCTGGACCTAAACTGAATGTTCATTGGTCAGAACGTTACAATTGGCTTGATTATCAAAAGTAGTTGTAAAGAACATGAGCGACCCGCTTGTAATCAGGACCCGTATTCAGACTTCGGTACCGAATGTTAACTGTCAAACACGTCACTTAACTTCGGACGATTTATCTGTAGCGATTGGTTGGGAGAGTTAGACAATTTAAATGTAACGCCACGAATCACAGATTTCACATCCCCTCATTTAAAAAAAAAAAACAAAAAAACAGGAATATAAATAATCTAAATATTGTGGGGTGGGAGACTCACACACTCACATACATGCAATTATAATATTTTCATTTACCACATGAAGGACTGCAATAAATGACGGGGAAGGGGTAATATCATAGACAGAAAGCAACAACTGAATATAGGCCTACTAATTAAAATTATACACAATATATCATAATTATAACCAATCACGGGTAGAACGAGATATTTTTCTTCGTCAGTTAAAAATTTAATAAACGGATAACAAATAACACAATATGGCGAAACAGAAATTACGCTAATGTCCATTTCTAAGGACACAATAATTGATATGTTTGATAGAATTATAAGTTTGAAATCTGAAGCGAAATATAGATCTCAAAAATTGATAACTTACTTTGGGCGAAATTGTTGCTGAGTTATTTGCCGGTTGAAGATCATGTGCTGAGTATAGTATTTTTAGTGATTTCTTGTTCATCGTGCTTGTTTTATTATTACGCGAATTAGGGTGAAGCGTTCATACAACTCAGTAGCATGGTATGAAGAAGTAACATGTAATACTTGAACTCAGCAACATTAATGAAGTAATTAATGCCTTCAGGTTGAGTCCGTAATATTTAATCACATGTACACACAGGATGATCATTTCAAATATGAGCAGAACATAAGTCCGTATAAGTCATGCATAAATTAATCAATAACGTAGACTGCTGGTTTACGTGTCAATGTCCGTTTAAGGATACAATGCAGTATTGTCGTCAGAACATCACAGCTATATGCACGCGCAGATAGACATGGCTACCTGCCGACAGTGAGACTGCGAGTCTGAATATTTCATACGGATTGGACGATTATTCTCCTCCTTCTGAGGATTCTAGTTAAACACACTAACCTCCATAAGTTTCCTCTCATATAGAGTTCTAGGACTGACCCTGGTCCATCATAAATGCACATACAAATGGCTATATCATGCCATTGAATTGGAAGGTTAGAAAAAGCAGCTATTCAGCTTGGCGGTCAAGTAACAAAGGGTAGCGTCTCCTAGTTACCGACTGTGACCCAAACAACGCTAGACACGTCATAATCGATCGTGTATGGAGCGTTCAATAATTGAAACATCTATCGCAATATATTAAATGTCTTAACCTTTACAATTGCACGTCTGCTAACCTTTAGCAGACGGCGTTAATAACATATACCGTAACAGAAATACAAAACACAAAAGCTTTAATGACAGAAAAACAATCTAGATTTTACCGACAGCCAGCCTCTTGTACTATAACCAATTAAATGCAAGACAATATGAAAAACTGAAAATATTAATCCTAAGTAGATGATAGGAAACCCTCCTACACAGAGCGAACCAACAGATCCCCCCGAATAGATTGTTTTTCTGTCATTAAATATTCGCTTTTGTGTTTTGTATTATCTGTTTTACGGTATATGTTATTAACGCCGTCTGCTAAAGGTTAGCAGACGTGCAATTGTAAAGGTTAAGACATTTAATATATTACAATAGATGTTTCAATTATTGAACGCTCCATACACGATCGATTATGACGTGTCTAGCGTTGTTTGGGTCACAGTCGGTAACTAGGAGACGCTACCCTTTGTTACTTGACCGCCAAGCTGAATAGCTGCTTTTTCTAACCTTCCAATTCAATGGCATGATATAGCCATTTGTATGTGCATTTATGATGGACCAGGGTCAGTCCTAGAACTCTATATGAGAGGAAACTTATGGAGGTTAGTGTTTAACTAGAATCCTCAGAAGGAGGAGAATAATCGTCCAATCCGTATGAAATATTCAGACTCGCAGTCTCACTGTCGGCAGGTAGCCATGTCTATCTGCGCGTGCATATAGCTGTGATGTTCTGACGACAATACTGCATTGTATCCTTAAACGGACATTGACACGTAAACCAGCAGTCTACGTTATTGATTAATTTATGCATGACTTATACGGACTTATGTTCTGCTCATATTTGAAATGATCATCCTGTGTGTACATGTGATTAAATATTACGGACTCAACCTGAAGGCATTAATTACTTCATTAATGTTGCTGAGTTCAAGTATTACATGTTACTTCTTCATACCATGCTACTGAGTTGTATGAACGCTTCACCCTAATTCGCGTAATAATAAAACAAGCACGATGAACAAGAAATCACTAAAAATACTATACTCAGCACATGATCTTCAACCGGCAAATAACTCAGCAACAATTTCGCCCAAAGTAAGTTATCAATTTTTGAGATCTATATTTCGCTTCAGATTTCAAACTTATAATTCTATCAAACATATCAATTATTGTGTCCTTCTACCCGTGATTGGTTTATATTAGAAATGGACATTAGCGTAATTTCTGTTTCGCCATATTGTGTTATTTGTTATCCGTTTATTAAATTTTTAACTGACGAAGAAAAATATCTCGTTCTACCCGTGATTGGTTATAATTATGATATATTGTGTATAATTTTAATTAGTAGGCCTATATTCAGTTGTTGCTTTCTGTCTATGATATTACCCCTTCCCCGTCATTTATTGCAGTCCTTCATGTGGTAAATGAAAATATTATAATTGCATGTATGTGAGTGTGTGAGTCTCCCACCCCACAATATTTAGATTATTTATATTCCTGTTTTTTTGTTTTTTTTTTTTAAATGAGGGGATGTGAAATCTGTGATTCGTGGCGTTACATTTAAATTGTCTAACTCTCCCAACCAATCGCTACAGATAAATCGTCCGAAGTTAAGTGACGTGTTTGACAGTTAACATTCGGTACCGAAGTCTGAATACGGGTCCTGATTACAAGCGGGTCGCTCATGTTCTTTACAACTACTTTTGATAATCAAGCCAATTGTAACGTTCTGACCAATGAACATTCAGTTTAGGTCCAGCCTTCTTATCGCTTTAAGACGAGAGCGAGTGATTAGCCAACCATTGATTACCAGTCGTAACACGTCAGAGACGGTTAGCCAATCAAGCCCCGCCCACCAGCCGATTGAGTGGGCTTGTCTTAATTCGGCGGGACGTGATAAAAGGGACAATTTCTGTTCGGTGAAATCAGTTTTTCCCAGACTTAGTTAGGTGTGTGTTTAACAAAATTGTGGCTGTTTTCGGTTATAATCTGCCTTTGCAATTGTGGAAAATCTTTTCATCTCATAAGTGTATTTGCAAAGTGGTGCTAATTTTGATCACATTTACCAACGATATTTTGATGGACTATGTGAGTGCTGATTGTTCGGAATAAGAGATAGGTCTATACGTGTAGAGAGAGACAGAGACGTTTGCAAAGTTTGGTAAGTAGGCCTACATAGATATGTGTTGTCACTGTTTTATCTATCTTCGTCTCAGATCTTTTTATTTTCATTGTGTCTGCCTTTGCTGCTGTTTATAGCAATAATCGTTTTTCATAGCGTTCAGCTTGTCTTAGTTTATTTGCAACAGACTTTGGTTATTGTCTGCATTTTTTATTAATTTTCAGCAGTCTTTGTTAATTCTTAGCAATTCATGTTCTTCTTACTGTGTAGGCTTATACGCCTTTGTTGGTCTTCCGTAAGCGATTTGTCTATCGTCATCTGTCTATTTGTTTATATGTATGTTTATTTATTTATATAGACTTATATATCTGTCTTAAGTTTCTTTTAATTTCTACACATCTATTTATATACATATATCTATGTAGGCCTATATATCTTTATCTATCTATTGACCTATATCTATCTAGCCTACATCTTTAAGTCTGTATTGGCATATTTATATGTATGCTCAGATATCTATTTATATGCAGGCCTGTATCTATATTTGTCTGTTTAATTAGGCCTTCATTTCTATTTGTCTCTTTCAATTATCTTTTTGTCTTTGTTTCCTCCTGTCTATCTCACAATGTACCTGTCTGTCTGTCTATCATCGATCTGTCTACATAACTATTTATTGATTTGCCTTTTATATATTTATATTTTTGTCTATTCATCTTAATATCGCACTTTCATTTTATTTTTGTCGATCTACTTGTCTGTAATTC
The DNA here is from genome assembly GCA_024509875.1 of Oreohelix idahoensis. NCBI lineage: Eukaryota > Metazoa > Mollusca > Gastropoda > Stylommatophora > Oreohelicidae > Oreohelix > Oreohelix idahoensis. The sequence goes on along the minus strand of JAMPIV010008585.1, from coordinate 187,369 downwards.
TATACATCTATTTGTCTGTAGTTCTATACATCTATTTGTCTGTAATTCTATGCATCTATTTGTCTGTAATTCTATACATCTATTTGTCTGTAATTCTAAAGCCTACATCTATTTGTCTGTAATTCTATACATCTATTTGTCAGTAATTCTATAAATCGTTCTATTTGTCTGTATTTCTATAAATCTTTCTATTTGTTTGTAATTCTATAAATCTCTATTTGTCTAATTTTATAGATACATCAATCTGAAATTCTTTAAATCTATGTGTCTGTAATTCTATAAATCTATCTATTTGTCTGTAATTTTATTATCTATCTAGTTGTATATAATTTTATTAATCTATTTATTTGTCTGTAATTCTATAAGTGCAGGTAATGATAACAGGGTTGAACTTGAAGAAACCCCAATACAAGATGTAGAATCGTACACATATCTTGGCAGTAATATAGATAAAGTTGGATGGACAGACAGCGATATCAAAATAAGAATACAAAAAGCAAGAGGAGCTTTCATTGCATTGGGAAATATATGGAGATCAAGAGAAATAGGATCCAATACGAAAATAAGAATCTTCAACTCAAATGTGAAGTCAGTCCTATTGTATGGCTCAGAGACATGGAGAACAACAAAGACAACAACCAAAAAGCTACAGACTTTCATAAATGGGTGCTTGCGCAGAATAGAGGGATTAAAATGGTATGACAAAGTTACCAACGTGGAACTGATGACAAGAACTAGACAAGTGCCAGCGGAACAAGAGATGAGAAGAAGAGGATAGGACACACACTTAGGAAACCTGTTGATAGCATTACTAGGCAGTCCTTGTTCTGGAACCCCCAGGGCAAGAGAGGCAGAGGTAGACCAAGAAGCACAAGGAGAAGAGAGCTGGAAACAGAGGTGAAAATGATGAGGAGAATGTGGAAAGAACTTGAGATGATGGCATGTGACAGGAGGACTTGGCATGTGTTTTTTGAAGGCCTATGCTCCTTTGGGAGAAGAGGGTTATGAATGATGAACGAATGAATTCTATAAATCTATCTATTTGTTTATCGACCTGTCCTTTAATCTTTTTGCCTTTTCCTTCTCCGATCCAGAGAAAAATAAACTATTTCCCCTGCCATTCAATTAAGTCCGTTCTCTTCACATCTTCAACAGTAATCTAAATCAGTTATCTCAGTATTGGATCTGCTACCTCATTAACATGCACTGACCATTCCAGGCATCGACTAGCAAATGTGATTTAGCCGGCTGCTGTTTATTTTTATCTGAAACACGGGTCAACATAGTTCAACCTGCTTCTGTACACATCTTGTCCGGCTCCCGATGCCTATCCCACCCGTCAAACAATCGTTACTATGGTAACTGATCCATAGTTTCAACGATAAGGATCCGATTATATTTTCCTGTGTTGCAGTCAATCCTTTACGTTCTCAAGATGTTTGAGCAATACACTTCTTGTTCTCAAAGAAGCTAAGGGATGATTAGAATTATGAATAATTTTGAAATTAGGAATAAGGAACAAGCCAAAAATACATAATCCTATCGATGAATAAATTTAACATTCTTCGTCGATGTGGACGAATGTATATTGTAGTGCCACGACTGTAACGCAAATAGTGTTCCGATTTGATCAAAAAGGGAACAGTATATGCCAGTTTGGATTTGTAAATCACATTGTCAGGATTTTATTCTATTCATCACTTTTATTTGCGCTCCTTATGCTGAGGGTGAAAAGTTCTATTATTTATTGATCTATTTCTAAACCTTATGTAGCGTCTGATTGGCAGAGTGGTTAGAGTGGTCTCTCGCGGCAAAGGGGACAGGTGCGAATCACGCTACCGACATGCTCCAGTCTTCCCAGCTGTAAATGGATACCTGACTCTGCTCTTCAGAGTCAGGGAAGGAAAAGGCAGCGTGGGAGGGACCTGGTCACCCAATCCCAATGCTGGACCTAGTATGGTAGTCTGTAACACTCTATTCCTCTACGGCAGTTCATTTAGACCTCATATTCTAATTTAATGAATATTAGTCTTATTTAACCAAAATAAGACTACTTCTTGGTTCGTCCTGAACAGGACGTTGGTTGCGTTGTGTCCGTTTCTCTCCTTTCGGCCGACACATCCGACTTCAGCACGGCATTTTTTGGGACCGGGTTAGCCTTCCCACTTCGATCCCTACTCTCTCAGCCAGACTGCAGTGATGCAGCCTGTTTCCAGGACCAACCACTTGGAGGTGGAGGAGGGTCTTGGTCAGCTCTAGTTCGCTGACCCTGACGCAAGCAGTCTAGCTATGGGTCGCTGGACTTCATTTATCACTGTTGATGCGTCTTCGGTCCCAAATAAGAGTACAGGGGCCGGAGGTTCATTGCATAGGAAAGTCTATGACCATTTTTTTAAATTCGACCCAGCACAAAGATGGGATTCTTCGTCTGAGATGTCTAGTGAGCCGTATTGTATGACCGAAAAATGGGAGGGGGGGGGGGGGGGGGGGGGGGGGGGGGGATGACAACCAGAAATATGCAAACTTTTGCAGAGTAAGGGGATTGAGATGGTGTAGCAAGATCGCTGGTAGGAAAAGACCAGGCGGGCGCCAATTCGGCGGAAGGTGACAATGGGACGCAGACGTTGGATACGAAACACACTATTAAGACAACTGGAGACAAGAAATGAAAGAGATTAAAGAGATGGGGATAGTCTTCAACGAATGGCACGGGAAAGGAAGGATTTAGCATGTTTATCTCCACGGGAAGCTAAAACCTTTTCTATACATATTAATGTTAGTATGAGTTTGCAGCAGACTGAATATATTACAGTAGAGGGTATGGTACTATGAAATGAATCTTATCTGGAAATGATAAATCCAACATTGAAGCTTATTCCCCAAATTCTGGAACTCCGCGGAGATTTAGGTAATGGAAAAAAAAAAAACGGTTTTACAATCTTTTAGTGATTGCAACTATAAGTTTCTGTGGCAAGCATCTTTTACAGATGCACAATTTCCTATGTGTTAATTTTCAGGAGAGAGCGTTAGTCCCGGGAACTACAGTGTACTTTAGTTTGGCGCTTGGTTACACCATGAAGTAATGTACATACCGGCAACCGTGTCTGGTCTTTGTGTCATGTGACGCGTCATTTAGGCGACTATCTTTGTGGTACCTATCAGATCTATCCCTTCTTTTGTGATTACCCATTGTGTTCCGTTTTCTTACGGGTTCTGAATTGTCATTGGGCAGAGGATAACAATAGAGAAATCAGTGGGTAGAAATAAAAATTATCCCTGTGATTAATTTCGGGTGTCAATCATGTACTGATGTCTTTTTTACTTTTTTGCACAAAAATGATAATAAATAAAATAAAGTAAAATAACGGACGGAAAGTCATTTTAGCTGGCGTACACTGATCAACATTGGACTATACAGTTCACTTAATGAATGCTCATTGCGCTTTTTATAACCGACGAACTTTGGGCTAGGTTGAAAGACATGTGCATCGCCGCAAGAAAAACCTCAAATGAAAAGAAAAGATTTCGACCAATCGGGCGTTCACATAGTCGCGTGCTATGTCGAGTAGTTGTAATGTAATTTACCACCTTGCTAATTGTGGTGTGTCACAAATATATCTCCCTTTGCCTTTCTTATTTCAAACACTGTCAACAGGTTTACTCAACGTATGCACTGTCCATCCATAGCAACTTCTTATTCCGTTCTTACCATTTTTAATCGTAATTTCTTTACATTTAGTTACGAATTAAATTGACTTCATATTTTTTATTTTATTTTTCAGTTGTGATGTTGCTGCAGAAGTTGCAACATTTGTGAACTGAGCTGCGACACAGTCTTTGTTTAGACACTGTATCACAAAACGATCGTTACCAGATCATCATCAAGCGCTATTATCAGGTCATTACTTCTCACCTATACGAAAAGCTACCAGCAGCCAACATGAATATCTTCAAATGCTTTTCTCACAATGCGTCCATAGCGCAAGAGCAGGAGGAGAGAACCACTGGACGTTCGTCCAACTTGAAGTTCAAGAATAAAAAGCGACGTGCCATGGCCATCGAAAACAGAGCGCCGACACCCCAGAGTGCCCGGCGTCATGCATCAGTTCGATTTGTCATTCCTAATGTGGAGGATACTCCGCCATCTGCTCACAGGAACGAGCCTACAAATCGTGATTCTACTTTCGTCATCTTTGATGACCGCGTGATTGAGAGCTTACAAACAAGCTCAGAATTGGCAAGTTTCGAAGAGGTCACACCTCGCCCAGTTGCCGGTTCTCTATCGCCAAGAAATATACTCAACGGTGGCATAAGGTCCACTGGCAATGAAAGCATTACCGATTATCTTCCTTCCAACGAGAAATACTCGCCTATGCAGGACAGCTGTGAGGATTCCAGTAACATAGATATATCCACGGCGATTTACTCGATTTCCGCTTTGAGGTCATTCGTGAATCCAAGCAGCACCCAAACGTATACTTCTAACACTTATGTCAGCACGGCATCTTCATACTTCAAGAACGATAATGAAGATAGCGCTGCCACGAGCAGTACTCTCTGCGACACAGACAGCCAAGTGGACAGCAGTACTGAAACAGTCAACAAGGGTTGTTCTATTTCCCCACAATCCAGGACAGTAAAATTCCAGAAATTTTTCCATAGACTTGCCCACAGGTTGCTGAGCTGGACAACAGTGAATTCATTGCCTGCCACTATTTGTGTAGGCCGAGAAGGTCCGGAAAATTTTCTTGAGCAGGTAAATATATTTCTGGTATTTCTTGTGTCTATTGTTATCATTGTCGATATTGCTTAACTTGTGTGTCTATTGTTACGTATGTAAATGTTATTTATTTGTCTATAGGTACCGATGTTGGTTCTGATTAGCTTATGTTTACCGTGGAAACGGCTACTTGCTGTAATTAGTTTCGGAATAATTGTCTTTTCATCTTTATAATCGTTTACTTTCCCGTGAGAAAGTGCTTCTCGTTTCTAATTTGGACTTTACCTGTTTTTTCCCCCCTCTTGTGGACAGAGCGTGCCTTTACCTGAAAACATGTCCTATTTAATCTATTTTAGCTAATTCTGTCATTGATTTGTCTCGTCCATGGGTATATCTTTGTAATTTTTAATTTTTTTTTTTCATTTAGCCTGTGAATTTCAGAACAAAGACTGTCTTTGTTACGAATTTAGGGGAGAAAGTTTTGATTAGTTAGTTGTATATTTAACTGTACCTGACTTATATTTTGTCAAGAATTATAATAAGTGTTATTTATTTTCACTGTAGGACCATGACAGCTATCAGATGGAGGAAACAGCGAGTACAGATCACACCCTAACCAGTAAGTGGTACATTTGAATTAATTTCTCTTCTCTAGTTTGAAATGAGGTTTTTTACCCTTCATCTTAACCCCTGCAAAACTTCTTTTCTCCCGATATATTCCCGTTTATCAATTATGTATTTTTTTTTTTTAAATTAACCTTTGTAATTGCATCCCTTTCCCTCCGTATCTCCCCTTTTCACACATCGCATACAATGATTAAATAATCTTGAGCACAGACAATCATGCCAGTGCTGTATGCAACTTCCCCGCCCCCCCCCCCCCCCCCATTATCATCATCGCATATAGTCTGAAACTGTATTAAATGGCTGTTGTTCTTCATCTACAGGTTATCAGAGCATGCACCAGAGAACATCTCAGAAAAGACTATTGGTAAGATATATTCCATCGCAACTATTTTAGTTAGACAAGCTCTGACACCACATTTGTGTGCGCATTTTACAATAATTGGGCATGAAATATTATGCCACGTTCGCATATACTTACAATATGGACAATTACAACCCATCGGAGGTTGAACAGAATATTTCATCCGTTACAAAAATGTTCCAGTATTTTGTGATAACTTTTTAAAACAGATTTTAGTAATGAAAGGTGGACAACTCAAACAATTCTTTCATTATTATATATCTGTTTTGTTAATTCTCCATGTTTCTCAAATGCAAGCGTTGTTTTTTGTTAGTACAAGTTTAATAAGAATTCTGTTTGTATATATGTAGATATTATCTCTGTTGTATTATTTATTTCAGATCACTGTAACCCGTGGCAGAGATGGGTTTGGTTTCTCGTTTGTTGGCGAACTTCCACCTCGGGTTGGCACAGTGGAAAGAGGTATGATTATTTTTTTTTGTGTTTTGCAGTTAAGAAAAGGACTTGGCCACTCCAGTGATATGTAGTTTTATCCATGCTTCAGAGATGCTTTTAATTAAGGCATTTATATATGGTCTGTTTTTATTCATATCTAGCGCCAAGGTCATTTTTTTGTACCGCATTTTGGTATTTAAAAGACACTGGTGTCTGATAAGACACATCTTAGGGAAATATGGAATTAAATTAATTTAACGATAGTGAAAGAAGTTGTGGAGAGACATGATCACCTACTCCCACAGGCATAGTACATGAAGAAGTATTGCAAGGCAGTGTTTGTTCTGTAGTAAGAGAAAGATAGAAAACACACTGAAAAAAAGTAACTGGAAACAGGAATTGAGGATGGCACAGGTCAGGAAGCGTGGCAATAATTTGTTGGATAATAAATAATGATGATGAATCATAACATTGGTTATGACGATTTCAGCTTGTCATATATGACGTGTGTTTCTCTATTTCTTCTCTTGATCATCGCTCATTCTCACAATAATTCTCTTTTAATTGTCTCAGGTTCTCCAGCTGAACGGGCAGGAGTGCAAAAAGAAGACCTGATATTAATGATCAATGGTCAGGATGTGTCAAGGTCAACTTCTAGGCAAGCAGCACACATGGTCAAGTGAGTATTATTCCTGGCATAAGTGAAATAAAGAAAACCAAATAAGAAAAATGAAATAAATAAAGCGAAATAAAGTTAAAAGAAAACATTAGTACAGTTAAGAAAACAAAATAAAGTGAAGAATTTACTTAATAAAGTTAACAGATTTAGCATCTCACCTGTCGTCTTGTTTGAATGAATGAAGATATCAGAGTAAAATATTACAATATTCTTCAACTTCTTCCCTATACTGTTTTTGGCATGCACAGCGCACCAATCATAAACTGTTAATGACATTTACACGAATTCCAGTGCCATCTCTCTTAATTATCACAGATGTGGTTTTAACACAGAAAGCCAGTCACACGCTTTTGTCGCGGTGGTTTGTGCTTGACGTGATGAGGTTGCCAGGCCCAAGCACAACCTAATATTAGTCACCTTTTAAGTAGTATATTTTGGTGTGAAAGTTTGACTTTCTTACAGGTCTTCAAATGGTATTAAATAACCAAATATTTTTTTCTGTGTGTTTAGGAAAATAAACCCACAGTCTCTAATTATTGGACTCCAGAGAGACTGCACTATTAACACAAGTGTAGAGGTCTGCACTGCTGGTTATCAGCACAGTCATAAGCTCTCTTCCCACAACAGACGAGGAATAGGCACTTCAACCGACAGCCTTCAGGAAAAGTCTTCGGATGACCGTTATAAAGGAGATGTACTGATGGCTGCGGCTAGTGAATCTTGTGAATATGAAAGCATGGCTGATGACAGTTCGATGTATTCACAGCCCTCACAATCTGATGTCACAGACTCTGCTGGGCCAGTGGTCGAACGAGGACACAAGGTTAGTATCCATTTTTTTTTAATTGAAGAAAAAATATCTCGTTCAACCTCTGATGGGTAACAATCAGGATATATCTGTATTTGACTTGTCCATTTCCAAGTTTGTTTGTTTTTTACGACTTGCAAGGGAGGGTAAGGTGTTACTATTTAATCAGGATATATAGTGTAGCTAATTCAAGATAATAATTTAGATATTGTTAATTATTCTTTGAGACTGTGACCTTTCTATTATGTCAAGGAAGATGAGGGGAGTTTCGGTAAGATGTGGAAGGCCTTCGTCAGGGAAAGAAAAGAAAGTGAGGGCTAGACAGGACACATAAGAATGTAATTAAATATAAATAAAACCTGGGTACTTCCCTAAAGACTCCACCAGGCGTGATGGCCACTGACTGCTTTGACGGTCGGTGGCTAAGGATCAAAGAAGAAGACTTCCCTAAAGGCAGCTAAGACCTAGCCCCACCAGCCAAAGAGAGCCACATTGTGTTTCCAGCGTGAAGCCTGCACCAAGCAGTCACGTGACCCCCCCCCCCCCCTTGCTGCAGTAGTTTCTATATAGCTTGTCTTACATGATGAGGTTGCCAGCCGTCAGTACAATCTCCTATGATATGTCCAAGATAGTGCAGTTCTGATCTATCTTTGTCTCCTTAGATCACCTGACATTGACACTAGCATCTTGGGTTTGACTGGCTACATTATTTCCTTCTGTTCTTGGCATCAAAGTCGACTTAAATATAAATTTGTCATCCGTTTTGCTATTTTTACATTAGAATAACAAGAATAATTGTCACTGTATCTTCTAGATGAATGCACCAAACGATGTACTGACCTCTGTCCTCCTGAATAAACATGAATGCATTCACCGTTTGATGTCACTAGAACAGTCCTACATAGACTACATGCAACTTGGGATGGAGAGATATTCTCGTCCACTGCGACACTGTATTTTGAATCAACAACAGTACACGACAGTGTTTCAGAATGTTGAGAAGGTAGCTAGAATATGAATAGTTATTATTATTATCCATGAATATATCTTTAAGTTTCTGATCATTGTCTCCATGGTGATTGTTAGGCGAATATTGGTAGTTTTGGAAGAACCCAGACAAGTGCTAGTAGAGCAAGTGATGAGAAGAAATGCTGGCGATGGATAGGACACACATTGAGGATATCTATTAATATCATTACAAAGCAGTCCTTGTTGTGGGATTCCAGGCAAGAGAGGCAGAGGTAGACCAAAGAACACATGAAGAATTGGAGAAAATGACGAGGACATGACAAGAACTTGAGCTGATGGCACACTACAGGACGGCTTGTTGAAGGCCTATGCTCCTTGGGTATCTAAACGGTATCTTGGTAGACAAATTCAGCATTAATGTTTGTAGCAAGAGGCCCCTATTCCTATATTCTTCAGAAAGAGTTTACTTAATTCTTCTTCTTCGTAACCCTCCACTCCCAAAGGAGCATAGGCCTTCAACAAACACATGCCAAGTCCTCCTGTCACATGCCATCATCTCAAGTTCTTTCCACATTCTCCTCATCATTTTCACCTCTGTTTTCAGCTCTCTTCTCCTTGTGCTTCTTGGTCTGCCTCTGCCTCTCTTGCCCTGGGGGTACCAGAACAAGGACTGCCTTGTAATGCTATCAACAGGTTTCCTCAGTGTGTATCCTCGCCATAGTCTTCTTCTCATCTCTTGTTCCACTGGTTCTTGTCATCATCAGTTCTACGTTGGTAACCTTGTCATACCATTTTAATCCTTCTATTCTACGCAAGCACCCATTTATAAAAGTCTGTAGCTTTTTGATTGTTGTCTTTGTTGTTGTCCACTTAATTCTTTCATTATTAACAAAATTTACCTGATTTTTTCCCCTGCAGCTTGTGACTATCTCTGAAAACAACCTCAAACAACTGCAAGATAAGATCTCTTCCCTAGAGGTTGACATTGATGAATCACAACCCAACGAATACAGCTTGTTTCAGTACTTACCAGCACTTGCCTACCAAACTAAGGTGATATATTATTTGTTTTAATAAAACATTTTTTTCCCATATCTTTTTGTTCTTACTTACTTACTGTCCAGTCCTCAGTCCTTCAATGATGTCTGATGTTAGTCATCACAGTCGCCCCGTGGGTCTGGATCATGGTTTCTCATATTTCCTTATCTGCTGCCTGGTAACGCCATCGACAGGTTTCCCCAGAGTGTGTCCAATCACTTGCCAGCATCTTCTTATCCCTTGTTCCACTGGTGCTCGTCTGGTTCTTGTCATCAGTTAAAATTAATTATCTTGTCATCGCAATTAAATGCTTCAATTCTATGCAAGTACTCATTTATGAAAATCTTTAATGTCTTCCATGTCATAAAAAGGACATTTCAGTTGAAGATTCTGATCTTTGTATTGGACTGTTTTTGTTTTTAATCTCCATATATTTCAATGCAATGAAAGCCCCTCTTGCCTTTTGTACTCCATCGGCATAGTCAGCCGATCCAACACTCATTATACACTAGATCTTCTCAATACCGCAAGTGATAATTAGCATCATAAACTGTAAATCATTGATAAAGATACAGCTAATAACATACAGTAGCTCTTTGCAGCAGTTTGTCTAACCAGCACAATTGATTTATTACATTTCAGATCTCCATGCTTTGCCAGGCTTATGAGACCTATGCCCAGGGACTGGACCAATCAAATTTACTGCTCAGAGACATGAAGAAGAATAAAGCCTTTGTGAATTTCATCAAGGAACCACGCTACGGAAGTGGACAACGTCGTCTGTCTGTTAGTGCTTTCATCAATAGACCTTTTTGGGTAAGAATTTGTTTTTAAATGAAATAGCTGAATTAATTTCCATTGATGCTCCTTATGGTATTTATTGGTAGAAATTAGTTTTTGATATTTTGTATGTTTAGTAATTATCTACTTCCCAGTAATTATGTACTTCCCCAATAATTATCTACTTCTCACACTACATTATCTACGTTTATTTTCGAACATCCATGGTGCGACATCAATAAACTAACACAAACAACATGCACTTCCTCCAGCGCATAAAACTATAAACAACATACAAAGTCATGTTTCAAAAAAATGTTGTGACATATGTATTATTTATTTCTGTCTACAGCACTTTCAAGATTTGTATACCATCATCAGTGAAATGTTTGCATCCACACCCGAACATAGCCCAGACTATATCAACCTAAAGCAAATGGTGGACATGCTGTCACCGTGTTTTGAAAGAATGACAGACCTAATTCACGTTGGCAGAGCTGGAGATGGAACATCACTTACCTCTGCAACTGGTAAGATAAGTCAATCTATCAGAAATTGTATGCACCAGTTGCGTTCTGGTCTTTCATATTATCATGAATAATCATCATTTTTTGTGACACAAAGAGCACAGGCTTATGCCACATCTTCCTGTCCTGTGCCATCAGCTCAAGGTGTTTCCATGTCTTCTTCATGCCCTTCACGTCTGTATCAAGCGCTCTTAGTCTTCCTCTATCTCTCTTACCATGAGGTTTCCAGAACAAGAACTGGCGTGTAATACCATCAGTGCATACCCCCCTTCATTTGCATGGAGGCATATCATGGAGGCATATCTGGAGTCAGCTTTATATGACCACCAACTATGCACAATGCTACAAGATACATATGTGGAAGTGAACTTCTGTCAGTGAGGCTAATTGCATCCTGGTTGACTCTTAAAATCATCCACACACTTCCAAGGATTCCCCCTGTGGTGAAACCAGTTGAGAACCCAGCATTGCACACCAAGGCGTAATTCTTTGTCTTTGACTTGGTTAATTGCATACAGAAGGATCTCACTGTGGACGCAGTGATAGGCAGGGGGAACTGAGAAGTGGTTCTGTGCAGGACGTGACAATTCCCCAAAACCAGAGTATTTTAGCTCTGCATAGTTGGAGAGCCCCCTTGAATGGCAGGAAATGCACAGTATTCTACAAACTTCTTACTCCTAGATTGGAACCAAACAAACCATGTGGAAGAAACTGGAGCTCAGGACTTCAACTCAGCAAGTTTCGGAATGACAGAAAAGCCACAGGAAAAGCCTAGATTTACAGTGTAGATAATACCAAGGAGTCCTCGACTTTGTATTGGCTGCAAAAGAGTGAGAAGCTCAGCAGCCTTAGTTAAACAACAAATCCCCTTCATCTCCATTGTCCTCATCTCTTGTTCCACTGGCACGGGTCTGGTTCTTGTCATCAATTCCACATTATTGTTTTATTGTTCTTGTCATCAGTTCCACATTATTGTTCTTGTCATCAATTCCACATTATTGTTCTTGTCATCAATTCCACATTATTGTTCTTGTCATCAATTCCACATTATTGTTCTTGTCATCAATTCCACATTATTGTTCGTGTCATCAATCCCACATTATTGTTCTTGTCATCAATTCCACATTATTGTTCTTGTCATCAATTCCACATTATTGATCTTATGATTATTTCCTTTCTAATTCATTAGTAAGTATGCTTTATTATTTTTTATTGTTTAATTCCCTTTCAGTAAGTGACAAGGCTTCACCAGTAAATTCTACATTGGCCATGCCAGTCAAGTCCATAGACAAAGACATTATTCAGATTCAGGACATGCTGGTCTTTGCTCCAAGTGTGCAAGTAAGTACATTGCTTTTTTTTTTTTTTTTAGAGGAAACGGGGTGGGTGTGTGAAAGATAGGTAAGAAATTGCCATCAGTACAAACATAGGATAAATAAGCTACAGACTTTCGTAAATAGAAAGATTGAAGTGGTATGACAAGATCACTAATGTGGAACTTATGACAAGATCAGTAATGTGGAACTTATGACAAGATCACTAATGTGGAACTAATGACAAGAATCAGACAAGTGCCAGTAGAACAAGAGATAAGAAGAATACACTGGACACACAGGCAGTCCTTGTTCTGGAACCCCAGGGTAGGAGAGGTAGGGGAGGACCAAGCTAAAAATTAGCAAAATTTGCTGGTACACGAACAGTAAATTACAATTCACACCTTCTCACTTTCTTACAGACTGAAAAACAAATGAGACGGTTGGCAAAATTAGCTGATAAATGAACAGTACATATCAGCTATAATATTAGATTTAATAAGAGTGTGAAAACCATCCAATACAACAAGAGTGAAATCTATCCAGTCCAACAAGGGTGTGAAATCTATCCAATCCAACAAGAGTGTTAAATCTGTCCAATCCAAAGGCATTACATATAATTCTTTTTCAATTAATCATTTTTCTCTTCACTCCAAATGGAGCTTGGAGCTCGTCCCCTAACAGGAAGCCTACACAAAGCATTCACATCCTCCTTCGGTTTCATTTAAAACATTACATTTTTTGATGATACAAGGAGAAGATAACAGCTTATTATGTATTTAAAAAACACGTAACCTTATGTATCTAATATTATAAGTATGCTAAAATCTACAGATGTAATGAAAAAGGGTCGTGGTCTAAATATCAGCTTTTCCTGTTCTCTGACTTAATGCTGATGGCCAATGCGAGGCCGGATGGTTCTCTGTACGTGACACATAGTCCAATTAGCATCCGCGATCTGGCTGCATTGGAAGTTCACAGGAAGCATGGTAAGTTCTATATCTGTATGATGCCAGATGTATATCACAATTTTCAATTCAAATAAAGCGTTAGTCCTATTGTATGACCCTGAATAGAAGGATTGAAGCAGTATGACAAAATCATTAAAGTGGAACTGATAATAAGACCCCACACAAGTGTCAGTGGAACAAGAGTGGAGATGGATAGGACACACATTGAGGAAATCTGTTGATAGCATTACAAGGTAGTCCTTGTTCTGGAATCTCCAGGGTAAGAAGTAATGGGAGACCAAAGAACACATGGATAAAAGAACTGAAAACATAAATAGAATGAAGAAGATATGGAAAGATCTTGAACTTTCTTCTAGAATCCCCATGTTAAGAAAAATTGAGGAAAACCAAAATAACACATGGAGAAGGGCATTAGATACAGACATGACAGAGGGTGCGAAGTCACGAAAAGAACAGCAAGGATATTACAGAACAGGAAGGCTTAGCATGTGTTTGTTGAAACCTATGCTCCACAGGAAACTGAAGAGTAATGAATGAATTAATCAGTTATTTCATGTGTGGAATAACAAGCTTTTCTACACATTTTACTTATGCCTCCAATTAATTAAATCTCCATCAGGCTTTAACTGCCCATTGGCATCTGAACACGTTCAATATTTATTATATAATTGGGCCCAACAGAATGTTACGGTATGTAAAACTGGTCTCTTTTACTTCTGTGGCTACCCCAGCATGTAAAACTGGTCTCTTTTACTTCTGTGGCTACACCAGCATGTAAAACTGGTCTCTTTTACTTCTGTGGCTACCCCAGCATGTAAAACAAATCACTACAAAAACCAGTACTGCACGAGCCTGATTCTTTGGCGCAGGATTCCTACTAGGGGGCAGATACAGTGATGGAGCTACCTAAGGAGCACCAAAAAAAATATTTAAATATACCTGTCTTGCATACATGAGAACAATCTCTGTGCATTCATCTATTAGTACTGAAAAAAAAAAAGATTATAAAGTTAGAGGAGAGAAAAATGTATATATGCGTATTGCCTACGGATCCACTTTTGGGCCATCCTGTATGTATCTAAATATCCTTTATCTCCCCAGGTAGAATAAACCTTCATTGTAAATATATAATAAAGAATAATACGTTGTCTTTGCATATATTAAACATCTTTTTTCATTTTTTTACAGCATCAGAGTTTGTCCTTCATCTAGCTGCTACTTCTACAAGGATTCTCTCAGAAATACAGCCCCCCTTAGCATGTTCTGGTGGAAATGTTCAACCAATCACATTGCGAGCTCCATCATCGCAGGAGAAGTGTTTGTGGAAGTCTCTGCTGGAACAAAGAGTATCAGCAGTCACTGGCAACAAACTGCAGTACTTTAGTTCCATGAGGGCTATCTGAACTGTTTTTTTTTTAAGTGGAAGAGAAGATCCTGCACCCAATGATCTGAAAAGTCAAAAAAGCAGCACAAAACAGTTATAGATATGGAAGCAGAAAAAAACAGTTACTTTGTGCCTTTCACTAACCACTTTTTGAGTGGGATGTGAGCATTTTGTGTGGCCCATATGATGAGTGTCATCTTCTACGTCACTCCTTCAATCCATTCACTGTTGCATTCCATGAGCTGCCTTGGGGAAAACAATCTGAACATTATGAAGCAGGAGGACAACTGTGATCTCAAGGAAGCTGGCAGCATAACTGACAAGTGATCTTTTTAACCTCAAGTCAAATATGTTCTAAGTCAACTGTCAACAGTTTTATCTATTAGACTAAAGACTTTAACAGTAATCGGGGTGCGGTTATAGAAAATTCTGATGAAGGATAATCTTTCCCAAGGATATAATTTACAATATTGTGATACTACAGACGTGTTTGAACTGTGAATATTGTACAGCATTGCTCATGTCCTTGTGGTTTGGACCAGTTGGGATGGGAACATTTTGTTTGGCCTTCAGTGCGCCGGTCACTCCTTTAATCCATTTATAGTTGCCTTCATTGATCTTCCTCATGACAACACTTTTCTGGTATGGAGTAAAAAAAGTGGACAATTATCAGTGTTCAAATGTCAGCTAAAACAATTGGGCATCGTAATCTGAGCAGTGTCCATCAAGATATAAATGACACTGTGATATTAGAGATCATGTAGTTTGTGCCCCTACAACTTCACATTAGGTGTGCTAATTATTAGCTGATATTGACTTCCTGGACTAAGTTAGTTGTATCAGATGAAGCTTTATTCCATCTCAACTTTAGCTTGTTTTGAGAAACGCGTTTAGAGTTTTTGGGTTATCAGTTGAAAAGGATATATCACATTAAAATGAAATTTTTCATGATGATCCAAACTATAAACTTTAAGATTGTGTAAGATGATAGATTAAACATTTTTTATATCAAAATATGACCTTAGGTCAATTTTGGCCAAAAGTAGAGTGAATAAAGCAGTAATTATGCAACGTGATGTAATATGCTTATTAAGATAACCCACCATTCACAACTACCTTCCTAGCTTTAAGTACTCGAGTAATGCTACTAGGAAAATATTTCTGAGTTTTCTTTATGCACCGATATCGCTACCTTGGTGGAAAATCATTCATATAAGCTTGTACACAATATATTTATTTATTATCAAACTACTTAATTATCTAGAAAAAGCCTGCAAACATGTATTTCTAGCCATGCTCAAAGTATCATTTCATAAATGAATATAAATATTGAAAGTTAAATCATTGTAGTAAATAAATAAACAAACAACACACAAAGGTATGTTATCAGGCACTCAGTGAGAAATAAAGAAGTAGAAGACCAGACAACAGAAAAACAACAGAAGTGATAGGCTTACCAGGAATCGAACCAGGACCTTCTGAACGGCACCCACCGTAGCAGGGGTATACTTCACACCTTTAGCAGATCCTACCTTTAGCACCCTTCCCCATAAATAAACAGCAAAACATGGAGCACCTTCATTAGTACTACACTGCATATTCTTTTCTCTCTCTCTATCCCTCTCTCTACGTGCGTGAATGACTATGAGTAAATGTACTTGTGTATACTCAGTTTCTGATTGTGATGATAATATTAATTAATCCTGTCTGAAGTTGTTCATATTTTAATTGTAATTTGTAAAACGCTGAAAATGGTATTGCAGGGCAGAAATGTAAAAAGGCAATTATGCTTATTTCTTGACCCTGATGAAATAACGATTTTTTTCGTTCGTTCGTTCGTTCGTTGCACTCCTTACAGAGCATAGAGCCACCACAGTAGCTGGTCCCTGTAGCACCAAACACGTCACAAACTGCTGCAGCTGTGGTTTCTATGGATACCAGCCCAATGCACAACCTCATATTAATCGCCAGTTCAAAATGCCTGTGGGTGATTAGTCGCCTGTTCAAAATGTCTGTGGGTGATTAGTCGCATGTTCAAAATGTCTGTGGGTGATTAGTCGCCTGTTCAAAATGTCTGTGGGTGATTAGTCGCCTGTTCAAAATGTCTGTGGGTGATTAGTCGCCTGTTCAAAATGTCTGTGGATGATTAGTCGCCTGTTCAAAATGTCTGTGGGTGATTAGTCGCCTCTTCAAAATGCATGTGGATGATTAGTCGCCTGTTCAAAATGTCTGTGGGTGATTAGTAGCCTGTTCAAAATGTCTGTGGGTGATTAGTCGCCTGTTCAAAATGTCTGTGGGTGATTTCGCCTGTTCAAAATGCATGTGGCTGATTAGTCATTAGTCGCCTGTTCAAAATGCATGTGGCTGATTAGTCACCTGTTCAAAATGTCTGTGAGTGATTAGTCACTTGTTCAAAATGTCTGTGGGTGATTAGTTGCCTGTTCAAAATGCCCGTGGGTGCAGTCATTCTATTCTTTGTCTCTTCAGAGACCCCCATGAACTGTACAGTGCTTTTAGGAAGTATAATATAAAATATTAATTGTACTCGCAACTTCGTCTGTCGGTCAGTCTACATTCATTATGTATTATCATATCATTACACTGCTGCTTCCTGACTTCCATCTAATTTCTTCTTTCTCTCAAAGAAATTTTTTGCGGTCATATCAGCCCGCCTATTAGGTACCTTCAAACTTCATTCAATCAATATCCTTTAGCTCCCAGAGGAGTATTGGCCTTCAACAAACACATGCCAAGTCTTCCTGTCCTGTGCCATCTGCTCAAGTTCTTTCCATGTTTTTCTCATAATTTTCACCTCTGTATCCAGTTCTCTTCTCCATGTGTTGTTTGGTCTACCTCTGCCTCTCTTTCCCTGTGGATTCCAGAACAAGGACTTCCTTGTAATGCTATCAACAGGTTTCCTCAATGTGTGTCCTATCCATCGCCAGAGTCTTCTTCTCAACTCTTGTTCTACTGGCACTTGTCTGGTTCTTGTCATCAATTCCACATTTGTGACCTTGTCATACCATCTCAGTCCTATTCTGCGCAAGCATCTGTTTATAAAAGTATGTAATTTTTTAGTTGTTGTTTTTGTTGCTCTCCAACCTACAAACTTAATTACACATTGTATATTTCCAACCTGTCTCTCTCGCAACTCTTTGAACGCCATTTCTGTCCATTATACTTGTGCATATTAAAAAAAAGTTATCCTATGTTTAAGACTTAGAACATTGTATAGATATCGATTCTAAAATTTCTGCAACATACATTTCTGCTTTATCTTCAGAATCTTTCTCTGACTGCGTCTGACTTGAACTTTGTCTTCATTCGCTCTCACATAAGAACAATGTCTTAAAAATGAGTGGTTGTTCCTTCAAACTTACTAACGCACTGTATATTGTGGGGTTTTTTTTAAAGAGAAAAAAAAATAATGCATCTTACCAGGACAAAAGAAAACTGCTGATGTATTAGCTACTTTTTTTTTATCTTTTGTCCTGGTAAGATGCATTACCTTTCTTCCTTTTTTAAAAAATAAACTTACCTTTCACCACATCTTACTGCAGCCCTCTATATCTTCATCTTGTACATTGACCATGTCAAATGCTAATAGTGTATGTGCCGAGATGGTTATTTTGTACAGTGTAAATAAAAATATTCAGAGATTTTAATATCTGTTTTTGTTTGGTTTTTTTTTTTTTTTTTTTTGTGCAAATTGAATTGTTGACAACTATTGAGAAACCATTGTTAAACCAGTTGATAGCATTACCAGGCAGCCCTTGATATTCTTCTCTTCTTTGGTCCTTAGCAGCTGACTGTCAAAGCAGTCAGTGACCATCACGCCAGGTGGCGTCTCGTAGCAGGGCAGCACCAAACTGCTTCCACTTTGCTCAGTCAGCAGCCCAGCTCTGGTTCATTCTTTGCATCTCTGTCTCCACAGTTCTCCGCCAAGTTGTTTTTGGTCGGCCTCTCTTTCGCTGTCTTTTAGGGGTCCACAGTATAGTATAGCTGTTCTTGTAATGGGCATCAGAACGTGCCAACCCAACTCCAGTGTCTGCAAGCTATGATGGTCTGCATGTCCTTTTGGTTGCTCCGAGTAAGAAGTTCTCGATAAGTGATGATATTTGGTGAGAAGATTCTGATACGTCAAGGCCTAAAATGCCACCCGCTGCAGACCCAAGTAGAACAGTCCCAACTAAGATGGTTTGGCCATGTCTGCAGAATGGGAGAAGATCGGCTACCACGACAAGCATGGGAAACAAAGAGCCAGGGATCCAGACCCCCAGGACGACCGAGAGTCCGCTGGGAGGACAACATTAGACAATCTTTGAAGGACCGAGGACTGGAATGGAACCAGGCCAGGAAGAAGACAGCTGATAGAATAGTCTGGTGCTCTCTCTTCCAAACCTCTACACCTCACGGTAGGAGGGGAACGACTAAGTAAGTAAGTAAGATTCTGAGAATTTTCCCGTGGAGAGGACAATTTTGCCATTTCCTTCGCTTTTCAGTAGATACCTTTAAAATTATGTCAATTGCAATTGCAATATATAAAAAAAAATAATAAAAAATATACAGAAAAACATAATCTACCAACTATTCAAATCCCAACAGGGTATAGAGAGATCAGTCTAGGAACCTAGAAGGGGACACACAATAAAAACCATAGATATTAAACAATGGCACAACAAACTACAAATAAATTAGTCTGGAACCAACACACAAGAAAAACAATTAATGTAATATGATATATACAATAATGAACAATATAAGGTGTTTTACAATTATGTGTACACACTTCTACAAATTTATATTTCATAAACAGCATGCACTATTTTAATTTTCTTTTTCACATTTAAAAGCTAAGATTTTGTTTTCACAATAGCATAAATTTAGTTTAAATGATCAAGATGCCCACCATCAGCATGAATACATGAGTGACATCTGTCACCAGCTAATCTACATTTCTTTTAGATTTGTCTTTCTTTCTTTTAAACTTAAATTGAGTATTCTGTCATTTTTCACGTCTGAAATAATAAAGCAAAATATACGAGGTAATTTATTGGGAAAAAATTGGGGCTGAACTGGGTATCCAATGCACAAGATAAACATCAGTTTTAATGCGCATGGACCAAAAAACAGATATTAAAAGTCATAGAAAAAGACAGGCTTACGAACACACGGAGAAGAGAGCTGGAGATAAATTAAAATGGTGAGGAAGATTTGAAAAGACTTTGAGCTGATAGCACGTGACAGCAGGACTTGACATAATTTTATTAAAGGCGTATGAAAGATTCGGTATGCATTAAACGATTGGAATAAGAATCTTCAACACAAATATACGTCAAGGCTGTCCTATTGTATAGCCCTGAAATATTAAGAAAAACAAAAGGGATAACAAAGCCAAGAAATAAATGAAGGCCTCGTGATGAAAAAAAACCTGACCAGTCACAAAAACTGAAATGCGAGAAAATTGAATTTTAAACTTTGAAACGCTATGGATTGCCTGTTTTTATGCTTCATTTCCTTGGAAGCGAATACGTTTTTACATATAATTTTAATTACTACACCTTCTTTGGAATATGTTTAATGTGCTTAGGGCACTAATTCAGTTTTTCTAAAAATGTGACATGTCAGGTTTTTCCAATGAACGAGGAAGAAGAAATACAACGAATATCGAAGGCCAATCGAGATTATAACAAATTATGAATGTGAATTCCAACATGGACAATGGTAAAAGGATTATATAGAAAATGAAAAACAGCCGATTGGCTAAGCGGTTAGAGCGTGAGGTGTTTGAGATGTATTTGTCATTAAGTGTCCAATTGGTTAAGCTGTTAGGGCGCTTTCCTTTCACGGTACAATTACCGGACTCTTGTATTGAAACATGGTAGCGTCACCATCCAGTCTACCCAGCTGTCATTGGGTACCTGCTCATGGGTTAGGGAAGGCAAAGGCAGCGAGAAAAGGAACTGGTCACTCTACCTAAAAAAACTGGACCTGGTATAGTGAAGTCTGTAACACTTTGCTCCCCTACGGCAGTTTCTGGTACTGGACTGTAACACTTTGCTCCCCTAAGGCTGTTTCTGGTACTGGACTGTAACACTTTGCTCCCCTACGGCTGTTTCTGGTACTGGACTGTAACACTTTGCTCCCCTACGGCTGTTTCTGGTACTGGACTGTAACACTTTGCTCCCCTACGGCTGTTTCTGGTACTGGACTGTAACACTTTGCTCCCCTACGGCTATTTCTGGTACTGAAATGTAACACTTTGTTCCCCTACGGCTGTTTCTGGTATTGGACTGTAACACTTTGCTCCCCTACGGCTGTTTCTGGTACTGGACTGTAACACTTTGCTCCCCTACGGCAGTTTCTGGTACTGAAATATAACACTTTGCTCCCCTACGGCAGTTTCTGGTACTGGACTGTAACACTTTGCTCCCCTACGGCAGTTTCTGGCAATGGACTGTAACACTTTGCTCCCCTACGGCAGTTTCTGGTACTGGACTGTAACACTTTGCTCCCCTACGGCAGTTTCTGGTACTGGACTGTAACACTTTGCTCCCCTACGGAAGTTTCTGGTACTGGACTGTAACACTTTGCTCCCCTACGGCAATTTCTGGTACTGGACTGTAACACTTTGCTCCCCTACGGCTGTTTCTGGTACTGGACTGTAACACTTTGCTCCCATATGGCAGTTTCTGGTACTGGACTGTAACACTTTGCTCCCCTACGGCTGTTTCTGGTACTGGACTGTAACACTTTGCTCCCCTACGGCATTTTCTGGTACTGGACTGAAACACTTTGCTCCCCTACGGCAGTTTCTGGTACTGGACTGTAACACTTTGCTCCCCTACGGCAGTTCCTGGTACTGGACTGTAACACTTTGCTCCCTACGGCTGTTTCTGGTACTGGACTGTAACACTTTGTTCCCCTACGGCTGTTTCTGGTACTGGACTGTAACACTTTTTCCCCTACGGCTGTTTCTGGTACTGGACTGTAACACTTTGCTCCCCTACGGCTGTTTCTGTTACTGGACTGTAACACTTTGCTCCCTACGGCTGTTTCTGGTACTGGACTGTAACACTTTGTTCCCCTACGGCTGTTTCTGTTCTGGTACTGGACTGTAACACTTTGCTCCCCTACGGCTGTTTCTGTTCTGGTACTGGACTGTAACAATTTGCTCCCCTACGGCTGTTTCTGTTCTGGTACTGGACTGTAATACTTTGCTCCCCTACGGCTGTTTCTGGTACTGGACTGTAACACTGTGTTCCCCTACGGCTGTTTCTGTTCTGGTACTGGACTGTAACACTTTGCTCCCCTACGGCTGTTTCTGTTCTGGTACTGGACTGTAACACTTTGCTCCCCTACGGCTGTTTCTGTTCTGGTACTGGACTGTAACACTTTGCTCCCCTACGGCTGTTTCTGTTCTGGTACTGGACTGTAACACTTTGCTCCCCTACGGCTGTTTCTGTTCTGGTACTGGACTGTAACACTTTGCTTCCCTACGGGTGTTTCTGTTCTGGTACTGGACTGTAACACTTTGCTCCCCTACGGCTGTTTCTGTTCTGGTACTGGACTGTAACACTTTGCTCCCCTACGGCTGTTTCTGTTCTGGTACTGGACTGTAACACTTTGCTCCCCTACGGCTGTTTATGGTACTGGACTACCTTTTTTTTGTGTTTGTTAAAGATAAAGTATCCCGTTGTAAATGGTCACAGAAACAGAATGTGTTCACAACATATAGCAAAATGTAGACACTGCCCAAACCCGTTGGAGACAGTAGAACACCATCTACTACAGTGCCCTGCACTCCAGGGAATGAGATAACCCCTACCACACAACCCATCCTTAGACAATACACTTTATAGCAGCCCAGAACAGCTCATACGAACTCTGTAGTACCACATAAGGGCATCAAGGTCACCAATAGCTGACGCTCAGTGACAATGGATCAAAGTCGAGTCAATTAGGATATATAATATAGTACATTAACAATAATAAAATCTGATTTTTGATATCTAAATATAGTATCTTCTCCCCCTTCCACTCAGTCGAAACATAGTAAATCAGAACTGTAAAATTGTGGGAATGTATGTGCGCTTCTCTTTGCAAAAAAATTAATTTAAAAAAAAAATACAAAAGAAGTAAAATCTCTCATAACTGCGCTGTTGTTAACAAGGTAAAAAGAGGAGAGAAGCCTGGGAGTGTCCGGGATAACACCCAATCCACCAATTATCTGCCATCATCCACACGAGCACCCCATCAGACTACCCCTTATCCTCACACCATCATAGATCCTTATATATTAATTTTAGATCTTGTTGCATACTGTTTTACTATATTGTACAATTGTCTAGGTCTATCTATTCTCAACACCTGTTCCACAGTTATGGATGTATTACATACTACCTTTAGCTGTTTAAATACTTGAGTGATTATGTCACAGAAGAGAATCATACAAAGAGTTGTTTAGACTTTAGCGATAAACACATACATACAGTCTCAGTCTACTCAAATTCCCTGTGGTAAAGTGGGATGTTATAAATATTTATAGGGGACTTAGTGTACTGACTGAGATCAGCTGTGAAGGTATCTGTATCTAATAGGTGTAGTGTTTTACAGATAACTTTACTTGCTGCCACATATTTATACCTCAGTCAGAATTATTCTGGAATATTGTGATGACTACGTTGAATGTCTAGGGTATGTATATGATGAAGTGTAAGTCACAACAACAACAGACAGATAAACAATTTAATTTATTCCACCACACATGACAACACTGTGACACTCACACACATGTAACATTCTATAAGACTATCTTAAAGGAGTCACTGGGAAATTTTCAAATATCAATATGTATTAATTACTGTCATTAATATGAGTGTCCTGATTCAAATACAAAGTGAACCAGGAATCACAATCAATTTTAATTACAATTATATGTACAAAATTTTTCAATCTGAACCTTGTAGTGACATATTTTATTAATATTATCCTATGTGTGTCAGTTGTGTAGTAGTAATATGAGGTAATACTGGTTTTGTTTATTTCAAGCTATGTTGGTATTTGTCATCATGACTTCAATAGTTTGTTTCTGTTGGAACTAGTATTGGAGATGTTCTCAGTTCCTGGCATTAAAACAATTAATTGCCCCTCTTTATTACTAAAATTGTCAATTTTTGAGGGGACATAATGTTGAGCTCCTCTGGCCACAGACTCTTAACTTTCGTGATGGCGGCAGGAAAAGACTCCTCTGCTCGATAGCCTCCCTGTATTCTGGAGACACCTCACTGGTCACTATCTGGACCCCGGAGTATGCTGTCAGCCTCTAGGTTCAGCAAAGCTCAGACCAGGTGCTGCTCAATAACTTTAGGACCACAGTCCCACAATTCATGGAAATAATACAGAATTACGTTGACTGGCACTGAATATAACACAATTTCGATCTGCCGATGTCCCAGGCTTTTATTTAGAAAAATATGCACTGGTGCTCAACGCACTGTTTCTGTAGTAAGTTTATTTGAACATGTGGTGGTGACCTGACGCCTCTGATTGACTATATTCTCGGGTCTAACCAATCATGCCATGTTTACCCAATCGTTTGAAAAAAAGTACTCCTACTCCCGTCTCCCCTGACAACGAAAGATAGTATTTATAGCCCGACTAATCGTGTTTAGCCTTACATTTGTTGCGCTCCAATCAAATCGCATTTAACATGGAGACCCATTTCCCGTACAATGGTGGCCTAAAATCTGCCACTGAGCGATTCTGATTTGGGTGTTGTCTGACACCCTCACTATTTTATTTTGGCTATAATTTGGTAATTCCTAGACTATTTGCGTAACGTTTAACATATTTTTTGTCAGCAAGACCTAAGGAACCCAAATATACAAATTTAAAAGAGCTAAGTGGCTGCGTTCAAAATATGCAATTTCTTCTACCTCATGTTTACTTCGAAGATGTGGTGTCTGGGTAATGTAATGTTTTCAAACGTAAACCAGTATAATGTCATATTTCCTAATAAGCGTTTTTCAGGATTTTAAAACCTTACTCTGGTATGGGTAGTGTTTTTATCACTGTCGATTTGAAAAAAGCTAGTGCTTGTGGCCTTACACGCGTGATGGTAGTAATTGTGTATCGCGCGACTGTGGTAGTATTGCCTGCGTCCCTGTTTTCAGCCCTCCCTTCTGTCTATCTTTAGTCCATCTGTCTTTCGTTTTAGGTAACGTAGTGTATAAAAAGACATGAATGGAATTTTAAATCTAGGTCAGCTGCGTATCTCAAGGTTTTTCTTAGAAAAGCAGTACACGTTTTATCGTAGAAGGCGGGCATTGAAGCAGTAGGCTTTTACTATCAACGTGAAACGTTACAATTTGCAGACGAAGTAGAAAACAAGGGGGATTTCGAGTACAGTCATTGTGACAGCACTGTTCTTTACCATTCTTCTTTCCTTTTATTGAATTTATTTGTCAGGCTTTACATTTTCCTGATAATTTATATATGTGGATTAGAATATTTCACGACATTCCCCCTTTGAAATAAAAACACCAACACTCCTCCCCCTTCCCCCCCTCCCCCAATTTCTTCTGTTAAAACCATCATCTACTAAGTGGTTTGTACGAGATTAAGTTGTTTTTAATATCTCGAGCCCACGTGGGGGGGACAAACAAACAGTACAACACGTTCTCCAAAACTGTCAGCTCCACGAGAATATCATGGTGACATCATGACCTTCTTCAACCCTGTTGAGGTAAAACGAATATGTTTTACTGTGCATGGACCAAACATCTAACGAAAGAGGAGCTATTTCACTTCTGCTGAGCTAGCCCAAGAAATGTTGCATTTAAAAAAAAAAAAAAGCTTGACTGTTAAAGGCAGCGTTGCCACTCCAAGATGGATTCATCTAGATCTATGTTTTTTTTTTTTTTAAATCCCGTCTACGTGTCATTTTCCTTCATTAGTTGAAGAACGCCACATAGATCAACTTATCGGTTTTCTGTTTAGCCCAAAAATAGCTCAAATCGCACAATGTAGCCCCAAAATGGCCTCAAGTCGCCCAAAAGTAGCCAATCAAGGAGTATCTAAGTGTTTTTTTTTAAAGAACAATGTATGTGTTTTTTTTTCTTCACAACTCACAGTGGCAACACTCGTAAAAGGAAATGTTGACAGACTACAAAAACTATTTCTTCTTTATGTTTGCGATGCCTGCTTTACAGGCATTTGAAACACTGAATGGTCTTTTTTCAGCATAACAAGGCTAGCCCTCACAGACTGTACCAAGAACTCTATTTGCTCCAGCACAACCTTCAGAGAACAGACTGTTTGTTTTCAGTGGGCAATAACAGTAACAGTGGGCCAAAAAAAGTATTCATCAAGTTGATTTTGGTGTCTAATTCATGACAGAATACGTTTCAACACCAGCAGTATCGAGGCCCATCAAGAAATAGAAAATCTAAAAACAAGATAAAATGTTTTTATATGCTAGACGGGCTATGGAATTCAGGAAAATAAATATATAAAACATAATGGTTACTTTCACAATTGCCTCAAGCTAGCAAAAGATAAAGCCAGGATTGAAGCTGGATGTCGCAACCATGTTTGCGTGGGTTGAACTCCTAGCACTAGCGCGAAAAGAAAACAGGAGGCGGATACTTGAGAGTCAAGACCCAAGTGGGCGCACCCCTCCCCCCCCCCCTTTACACCAGAGTGTAAAGAAGATATAGGGTCGAAACACTTGTCCGACTTGATGATCAGATTACGTCCTGTTGTAACGCTCTGCATAATTTCCAATTATATCAGATATCGACTTCATGCGGGGAGATATACTTTTCAAGGCCTATCGAAATTAACTCTTTCTATCCACAATCCGATGTCTCAAAGAATATCACCACCAAACTACATATATTTGTAAATAGATGTCTCCGGCGGATCCTCCATTTAAGTAGAGCTAATGAAAAGATGCGTGCAGCAGCCAATACAAATGGAAATTAAGGTAAGAAGGTGGAGATGGGTAGGACATGATGATAGGAAACTCTATACAGAGCGAAGAAACAGGAGGCACTCTAATCATCAGAAGCAGTCCCCCCGTCGATCAAGTGTTTCGGCCCCTTAATCTCCTTTACACTCGGGGGGAGGGGGGGCGGCGGGGGCGCACTTAGGTCAAGACTCCCAAGTGTCAGCCTCCTGTAGTCTAGTGCAGAAAACTGAACCCACTCCACCTTTGTTGCAGCTTTCAAATTCATTCCTATTTCCTGCCAGCTGGAGGCAATTGTGAAAGTAACCCCTATGTTGAAAAAAAATTACTGTCTCGAGTTACATAGCCCTTTGCGGTTGTTCAACAGCCAGCACGATGCCTTTTCTGCAGTGTTGCGAAGCCTCTTAAGTGCCCTTGTTCTCGGCTGTCGCCTCAACCCCAACAGTTTCAGTACATCATATACTGAGGCCGCCGCGAGACCTCTTGCACCCACCTCCATAGCCATGACCCTTGCAGTGAACCCATCACGTCTCAAGTCCGCAGCCAGATCATTATACTTGGCTACTTTGAACGAGTGTTGCTCGTCCAATCTGGATTCAAATGGCATGATCAACTCAATCATTATAATCTGGTGCGATGGTGATGAATGCAGCACTATATGTGGCCGTCTTCTGATACTCTCTGGATGTGCCCCTAGCCCAGGTAGGTCTACTGCCATCTCCCAGTCATTTGCACAGCCAAGAAGAGATGGTAAACTGCTACTTGGCTTTGAATGTGCTGACTTTCCTGCTCTCAGAAAGTATGTATTTTCAGTGCTCGGTCTGACTTTGCTGTACGCCTTCACCCTAGCCAGGTCTACTGTAGCAGCCAGCTCATTTAGTACTTTGTTGTGGCGCCATGTGTATCTCCCTTGCCCTAATGACACCTTGCAAGCTGTTCAAGTGTCTGCCTCTCTTGGCACAGAGGGCACTGAGCATCATCAGACTTTCTCCATCTCACAAGGTTTACAGACGATGGTAGAAGGTCATATATTGATCTGATAATGAAGCCGAGTCTAAGAGGTGCCTTTTATGACTAAATTCATAACACCATTATCGGTCGCTCTCAAACTTGGTTTGTTGAGCTGACTTCCTATTTACAAATCGTTTCTACGACAACACAGGAAGTACGTCACGATGTCTGCAGATTTCTTAGCAGACGTGGTTTCGCGGGCTACGGTCGAACGTACGATCTAGTTAGCGTCCTCATGTAGTCGAACACAAAAATAACAATCATCAACTCACTTATTGAGTCTCACAGGATGGGTCTAAAACACAGAGAACAACGAAAACGTAAAAGAAGCAGTGGCTGTATCACCATTAACCGGACGTTGCTATTTTGTCAAAATATAATCACGTTATAATTAAAGGTAAATCCAAACTCTGAATCCCGCTAACCGTTATCTAGGTCAAGTTGTTTTTTCTCTTGTAATATTGTTGCTATAATTTCAGTTCGATCTATGCTCTTTAGCGCTCCAAGGACCATAACCCGTCAACAAACACACACCAAGTCCTCCTGTCACGTGACATGACGTACAAATCTTCCTCATCGTTGTTATTTTGTCACCAGTTGTCTTCTCCTCGTGTTCTTCTGTCTACCTCTACTTCTCTTAGCCTGGGGATTCTAGAACAAGGACTGGGGGGTGGGGGGGGGGCAATAATGTTAACAGCCAGCTTTAATTAATGTGTGTCTAATCTCTCGTCAACGTCTCTTCCCATCCCTTGTTCCACTGGTACTTGTCTGGTTCTTGTCATCAGTTCTATATTGGTGACCTTGACGTACCATTTCAATCCTACTATTCTACACAAGTATCCAGTTATCTCAGTCCTTTACAACTAATTAGGTGACGTTTAATAGACATTTATTCGTATCCTGGTTTCTGAGCAGCAACGATTAATTTACCAATGTTGAGCTTCAGTAGGAACTGAGGTATTGTAGATGAACACGCCGGATTCTGAACCTGAACTGAGAAACCAATAGTATCATTGTTGTCTTCAGTAAACATCGAGTCTAGCGTCAAAATAAACTGAACACAGAGAAATGGACATCATGAAGAAATCGTACACCATCGTTCTTTCCCGTCATTTCTTACATCGGCTACGATCCGTAAATGTTCTTGACTTTTTATTTTATTTTAATATTTATCCTGTCTTTAATTTTAACAGAACGTTCAAAAAGAAATAACGGAAATTTATTATGTGAAACCTATATTTAAAAATTTATTTTAACATTTTCCGCAATGTTGATGGGTACCGCTTACAGCGATCTGTGAAATCCAAATTACATATATATGTGTTTGTCTCTATGGATGATTCTAATTAGTGCTCAAATTAACTTTTACTAAAAGCACACTGCAATGCATGTCGCTTCCATATTTTCTAGAAAGGTGGTGCGGATGTGTCTTCCATTTCAAACGCTACTAAACTTTATACCAAAACAATGATCATAGTTAAAACTGAAGGAAATAGAGGCAGAATACGACAAAGAGAAAATAGTGGACAGTTTAACCTCATGGCATGACAAGAAGGTCAACAACCTAATTTATAAATAGCTCTAGAGACAGGAAGTTGTTGAGAGACATAATCACGAACTCCACTAGGTATAACACATTTAAAAGTAGAAGAATTTCTCTGACGTCACTTTTTTTCTTTATGTTATATTGGTCTAACTTATTTTCTTACCCCGGAGATTTCATAATAGAAACTTTCTCAATGTGTGCCATACCCAACTCAGCATATGTGACGAAATCAGTTCTGCATTTTTTATAACTCTCATTCACTCCGGCAGTATCACTTCATTTCTTCATGTAATATTGGCCAAACGTATTTTCTTTCTGTTTCGCACATATTTTTTGGCGCACGGATTACGCATACCATGTAAAATGTTTTAATTGTTTGATAAAGATATATTCATCTTTGAATGCATGTTTTTGGTCTTGAGGGACGGAACTCAGAGTGGGCAATAAGTATTCATTCTGTGAGTTATCGCACTTTGTAGCGTTCTTAAAAATGGAACTCGGCGGAAGAATTTAGACTTACTTGAATCTATTCTGTGTTTGGTTAGGAATAGATTGTTCTTGCTTCAGAATGTCTATGGCCCGAATCTATGTGTAGTTCTTGTCTATGTAGGACGAGTATGTCTTATATCTTGATATCTTAGTATTTTTAAGTGGAACTATTTGTTCTTGTACTGTACTTTAGGGGGTCAGGTCTTCTCGGCGGATGAAGATAGGTTAGAGTGTCCTTCGGTTGTAAAAGCCTATGGTGGGAAGTCATGTCGTAGAGATGCCCAAGAGTTTGTGATCTCTTTAAGTTATTCTGGGGACGAAGATAGTTTCTTCCAGGATCGTTTAATCTATGAGTTCCCCAGTTGTGATTCTATAACGCCGGGAGAGCGTTTTGTGCTTGCTAGTGTATTTCTTATGTCAAGGTAAAAACGTACTTCTGCTGACTTCGATCATTCCTAGGCTTAAGATGGGCAGACGTTTACATGAATTTACCTATGAATATGTCGGGACGACATATTCTCTAGCAGCACTAAATATGTTTATATGCAGCAACTATGAGGACAGAATATGCTGATCCTTGTAGAATCATTTATTGTTGATGAACAAAGCTTCGATTGAAGATTTGGCTATACACCCGTATAGTGAGTGATGCTCAACCGGGAACCAGCAGCCATTGTGAAATTCGATTGATTTTGGAATTCTACTTATTGTAAATCATCAAGCAGAGAACGGGAAAGCTTCCTTATTATCAGGTGATGATTGAGAGATCACTATTATAAAGAAAACCCAATACCAGTGGGTTAACATTATCTTCACAGAGATTTGCTGTAATTTACCTAAAGGAATCTTCGCTAGAAAGAGGTCCTGTTTAGGAGTCAAGTTTGAACAGTATTGCTTAATTGACATGCTCGGTAAGTAAGGTCTACTGACTGTATTTATAAACAATGGAAATCTTGGTGTTTACAGATGTTCCATTGCAAGATTATTCTACATGAATGCTAATTTATGACGGTAGTCCATTGGTCAACATTATGCTGTTTATGTCGACTTATGTTCCTGTAACTGTACCCATTCTGTCAAGTGTGTGCGTCAAATTAAACTATTGAAACGACTACAGTGGTCTGCATAAGTAACTTCTAGATACGTATGAATGAGTGTTTGAACCTTCAGTCAACTCCACAGAACAGTCTACACATTCGCGTATTGACATTCATTACAACACTCATTGTCAACACTGTATTTTTGTCAGGGCCTCATTGTGTCCCAGGACAAGGTGACATGTATACCAGACACTGTGCTCGGTTGTTTGAGTTGACTATTCAGTCCTAGTACACCTTTACAACGTACTCTGACAAAACACAGTATTCAACATACAAAAATAACAGCCTTTATTATTACCACAAGAAAGAAAAGGCGTTTATCGATATTGATGCAAAGTACCAAGCTTATATTTCCAGAAAGCTTAATGCTGCAGAAAGAAATTATTCGGTTTTAGACCGTGAACTGTTAACTATGGTATGGTCAATTCTCAAATTACAAAGATTCCTTCTAGGCGCACATTTTATAGTAGAAACCGATCAGAAAGCTCTTACAGCTATCCAGAGTAAATATTTGAAGAGTTCGAGGTCTACTCGATATGCAATTGCTCTTCAACCTTTTCATTTTTCGGTACGAGCTATCCGTGGATCAGATAATGTGATGGCAGACATTCTGTCTAGATGCCCACATGATTCCACTTAACTGTTGAGTATTGGACTTCTTAACACTTCCAACTCGACAACAGATTTTTCTTTTCTATATCAAAATAGATACACATTGTAATTCGTAATGACACTACGTTCATTGATATATAGTCACCGGTACTCGTTGATGATTTTTCTTTTTGTCAATCATGTACTTGGAATGCTTAAACTTAAATTGTTATATGCATTGTATCATTGCAATTATAGTAGTATGCGTTGGTGACACCTCCCTGGAAACACTTATGCTTAAGAGAAATGCTTTCTCTGAGAGATTGAGATTTTGCATTAATCTGGCTTAAATAATTCCAGATATTTCTCATCTGCGCAATATTTATGCGTTGGCAGCCTATTGTATGTTGCTCTCAGATGAAAAAAAATGATTTTCATTTTTTTTCACGGGGGGGGGGGGTGGGGGGGGGGGGGGGGGGGGGGGGGGGGTGTGGTAATCTGTTGCGCACATATTTTTTGGCGCACGGATTACGCATACCATGTAAAATGTTTTAATTGTCTGATAAAGATATATTCATCTTTGAATGCATGTTTTTGGTCTTGAGGGACGGAACTCAGATTGGGCAATAAGTATTCATTCTGTGAGTTATCGCTCTTTGTAGCGTTCTTAAAAATGGAACTCGGCAGAGGAATTTAGACTTACTTGAATCTATTCTGTGTTTGGTTAGGAATAGATTGTTCTTGCTTCAGAATGTCTATGGCCCGAATCTATGTGTAGTTTTTGTCTATGTAGGACGAGTATGTCTTATATCTTGATATCTTAGTATGTTTAAGTGGAACTATTTGTTCTTGTACTGTACTTTAGGGAGTCAGGAGTTCTCGGCGGATGAAGATAGGTTAGAGTGTCCTTCGGTTGTAAAAGCCTATGGCGGGAAGTCATGTCGTAGAGATGCCCAAGAGTTTGTGATCTCTTTAAGTTATTCTGGGGAAGAAGATAGTTTCTTCCAGGATCGTTTAGTCTGTGAGTTCCACAGTTGTGATTCTATAACGCCGGGAGAGCGTTTTGTGCTTGCTAGTGTATTTCTTATGTCAAGGTAAAAACGTACTTTTGCTGACTTCGTTCATTCCTAGGCTTAAGATGGGCAGACGTCTACATGAATTTACCTATGAATATGTCGGGACGACATATTCTCTAGCAGCACTAAATATGTTTATATGCAGCAACTATGAGGACAGAATATGCTGATCCTTGTAGAATCATTTATTGTTGATGAACAAAGCTTCGATTGAAGATTTGGCTATACACCCGTATAGTGAGTGATGCTCAACCGGGAACCAGCAGCCATTGTGGAATTCGATTGATTTTGGAATACTACTTATTGTAAATCATCAAGCAGAGAACGGGAAAGCTTCCTTATTATCAGGTGATGATTGAGAGATCACTATTATAAAGAAAACCCAATACCAGTGGGTTAACATTATCTTCACAGAGATTTGCTGTAATTTACCTAAAGGAATCTTCGCTAGAAAGAGGTCCTGTTTAGGAGTCAAGTTTGAACAGTATTGCTTAATTGACATGCTCGGTCAGTAAGGTCTACTGACTGTATTTATAAACAATGGAAATCTTGGTGTTTACAGATGTTCCATTGCAAGATTATTCTACATGAATGCTAATTTATGACGGTAGTCCATTGATCAACATTATGCTGTTTATGTCGACTTATGTTCCTGTAACTGTACCCATTCTGTCAAGTGTGTGCGTCAAATTAAACTATTGAAACGACTACAGTGGTCTGCATAAGTAACTTCTAGATACGTATGAATGAGTGTTTGAACCTTCAGTCAACTCCACAGAACAGTCTACACATTCGCGTATTGACATTCATTACAACACTCATTGTCAACACTGTATTCTTGTCAGGGCCTCATTGTGTCCCAGGACAAGGTGACATGTAAACCTGACACTGTGCTCGGTTGTTTGAGTTGACTAGTCAGTCCCAGTACACCTTTACAACGTACTCTGACAAAACACAGTATTCAACATACAAAAATAACAGCCTTTATTATTACCACAAGAAAGAAAAGGCGTTTATCGATATTGATGCAAAGTACCAAGCTTTATTAAGGTGATAGCTGCTCTGATGTATACACAGTTACGATGAAGAAACAAGATAGAGAGAGTTATCACTTACCCTGGAGATTTCATAAAAAAGACTTCCTCAATGTGTGCCCTACCCAACTCTACATCTAGTCCTCAAATCGTTAATCTTTTTTCTTTTGTTTTTGCGCAATCATCCATTTATGAAACCGTGTATCTTTCTAGTTGACATTTTCTTGTTCTCCATGTTTTACAGCCATACAATAGTAATGCATAGTATGTGGGTTGAAGATTCTTATTTTTTTATGTTGGAATGGATTTCTTGTGATTTCAGTATATTTCTCAATGTAAGGTAGAACATACTGTTGGTTGTAGCATTCTTATTTTGATATCATGCGTCTGTTTCTCCAGCTTTGTCTTTATTGCTGCCAAGATACACGCATGATTCCACTTGTTTCATGGACTTGTGAATTCTGTTTTTTAAAGGATCGAGTAGCTGACTCAATGCCCAATTTTCCTCAGTTGTTACGAGAGGGCCACGTTAACACTATAGCGTATGTGTTGTACTACGTTTGTATAAACTGGAGCGTATTGGAATTTATATTTTTATAATCTGGGGCGTATGAGGTGCAGTGTTTCTATACTCCGCAGTGTATAGAGTACACTATTTCTATAATATCTGATGTATGGGATACACTGTTTCTATAATTTTGAAGGTATGGGGTTCAATATTTATATAATTGAAGAGTATGGGGTATATTATTTATATAATATAGGATTGTTTTGAGACGGATCATTTCGTTTTATAATCAGGAGATAGAAATGTTTGTTTAACTTTGAGTGCATGAGACAGCGCTCGTCATTACACGAGCAAAACACTCTGGAATTGCCAAGTAAACTAATGTCTTTATGATAAATTGTGAATTGCACAACAAATATTTAGCATCGTGGTACATCAGTTACACAATTTAAATTAATCTTACTTACTTAGTCGTTCTCCTTCTACCGTGAGCTGCTAAGGATTGGAAGAGAGAGCGCCAGACTATCCTATCGGCTGTCTTCCTCGTTACCTGGTTCTATTCTAGTCCTCGGTTCTTCAAAGATTGTCTAATGTTGTCCTCCCAGCGGACTCTGGGTCGTCCTGGGGGCCTGGATCCCTTTCTGTTTGTTTCCCATGCTTGTCGTGGTAGCCGATCTTCTTCCATTCTGCAGACGTGGCCAAACCATCTTAGTTGGCACTGTTCTACTTGGGTCTGCAGGGGGTGGGATTTTAGGAGTTGACGTATCGTCTGGTTTCGGACTATGTCTCTTCTTGTTACTTCAACCACCTTCCTCAGATACCTCATTTCTGAGGTTTGAATATGGCTTTTGTGAGTGGTAGTCATTGCCTATGACTCGCATCCATAAGTCAAGGCTGTGACATAGCTGGAGCGGTATACATCGTGGAAATCCCACGTACGGAATTTAACGAAACACTTAGCTCAAAGGACGTACCAGCTAGCCAAAATAAAACACTTCTTAGACGCAGACACTAGACTATTGTTCTACACCTCACATAAACAGACACATCTAGATTACTGCTCTACACTATGGGATGGTTGCCCTGCTTCCACCTCAAAGTGACTGCACTTCCTGCATAGAGAGCAGTACGTCTGATCACCGATAATCGCACGATACTACACCCAAGGACACGAAAAGAATCCAAAATACTGTCCCTAAAAAAAGTCTCCTCTACATCAAAGCCAAATGAGGTTTTTTACCCTTCATCTTAACCCCTGCAGAACTTCTTTTCTCCCGATTCATTCCCGTTTATCAATTATGTATTTTTTAAAAAAAATTAACCTTTGTTAATGCATCTCTTTCCCTCCCTATCTCCCCTTTCCACACATCGCATAGAATGATTAAATAATCTTGAGTACAGACAATCATGCCACTGCTGTATGCAACTTCCCCGCCCCCCTTTATCATCATCGCATATAGTCTGAAACTGTATTAAATGGCTCTTGTTCTTCATCTACAGGTTATCAGAGCTTGCACCAGAGAACATCTCAGAAAAGACTATTGGTAAGATATATTCCATCGCAACTATTTTAGTTAGACAAGCTCTGGCACCACATTTCTGTGCGCGTTTTACAATAATTGAGCATGAGATATTATGTCACGTTCTCATATAGTAAATTGAACATACAATATGGACAATTACAACCTATCGGAGGTTGAACAGAATATTTCATCCGTTAAAAAATGTACCAGTATTTTGTGATAACTTTTTTTTCTGTCTTGGCATTCCAACAGATGTTAGTAATGAAAGGTGGACAACTCAAACAATTCTTTCATTATTATATATCTGTTTTATTAACTCTCCATGTTTCTCAAATGCATGCGTTGTATTTTGTTAGTACAAGTTTAATATTTAGGTAGAAGTGAATTATGTTTGTATATATGTAGATATTATCTCTGTTGTATTATTTATTTCAGATCACTGTAGCCCGTGGCAGAGATGGGTTTGGTTTCTCATTTGTTGGCGAACTTCCACCTCGGGTTGGCACAGTGGATAGAGGTATGCATCATTGTTTGTGTGTTTTGTAGTTAAGAAAAGGACTTCGCCACTCCAGTGATATGTAGTTTTATCCATGCTTCAGAGATGCTTTTAGTTAAGGCATTTATATATGGTCTGTTTTTATTCATATCTAGCGCCAAAGCCATTTTTTGTACCACATTTATGTATTTAAAAGACACTGGTGTCTGATAAGACACACCTTAGGGACATAAGGAATTAGATTAATTTAACGACAGTGACGGAAGTTGTGGAGAGAAATGATCACCTACTCCCCCAGGCATAGTACATGAAGAAGAAGTATTGCAAGGCAGTGGTTGTTCTGGAGTAAGAGAAAGATAGAAAACACAATGAAAAAAAAGGAACTGGAAACAGGAATTGAGGATGGCACAGGTCAGGAAGCGTGGCAATAATTTGTTGGATAATAAATAATGATGATGAATCATAACATTGGTTATGACGATTGAAGCTTGTCATATATGACTGTGTTTCTCTATTTCTTCTCTTGATCCTCGCTCATTCTCAGAATAATTCTCTTTTAATTGTCTCAGGTTCTCCAGCTGAACGGGCAGGAGTGCAAAAAGGAGACCTGATATTAATGATCAATGGTCAGGATGTGTCAAGGTCGACTTCTAGGCAAGCAGCACACATGGTCAAGTGAGTATTATTCCAGGCATAAGTGAAATAAAGAAAACCAAATAAGAAAAATGAAATAAATAAAGCGAAATAAAGTTAAAAGAAAACATTAGTACAGTTAAGAAAACAAAATAAAGTGAAGAATTTACTTAATAAAGTTAACAGATTTAGCATCTCACCTGTCGTCTTGTTTGAATGAATGAAGATATCAGAGTAAAATATTACAATATTCTTCTACTTCTTCCCTATTCTGTTTTTTATATGTTTTTTTTCTACAATGTCTTCTTTATGTTGTTTATCTAATACTGTTTTTGGCATGCACAGAGCACCAATCATAAACGGTTAATGGCATTTACACGAATTCCAGTGCCATCTCTCTTAATTATCACAGATTTGGTTTTAACACAGAAAGCCAGTCACACGCTTTTGCCGCGGTGGTTTGTACTTTACGTGATGAGGTTGCTAGGCCCAAGCACAACCTAATATTAGTCACCTTTTAAGTAGTATATTTTGGTGTGAAAGTTGGACTTTCTTACAGGTCTTCAAATGGTATTAAATAACCACATATTTTTTTCTGTGTGTTTAGGAAAATGGACCCACAGTTTCTAATTATTGGACTCCAGAGAGACTGCACTATTAACACAAGTGTAGAGGTCTGCACTGCTGGTTATCAGCACAGTCATAAGCTCTCTACCCACAACAGACGAGGAAAAGGCTCTTCAACCGACAGCCTTCAGGAAAAGTCTTCGGATGACCGTTATAAAGGACATATACTGATGACTGTGGCTAGTGAATCTTGTGAATATTAAAGCATGGCTGATGACAGTTCGATGTTTTCACAGCCTTCACAATCTGATGTCACAGACTCTGCTGAGCCAGTGGTCGAACGAGGACACAAGGTTAGTATCCATTTTTTTTAATTGAAGAAAAAATATCTCGTTCAACCTCTGATGGGTAACAATCAGGATATATCTGTATTTGACTTGTCCATTTCCAAGTTTTTTTTTTTTTTTTTTTTTTTTTTTTTTTTGGTAAAAAGTTTTTTTACAGGATAGGGTAACCTACCCCATGCCCAACCCTCCTTAGTCGCTTTTTTACGACTTGCATGGTAGGGTACAGTGTTACTATTTAATCAGGATATATAGTGTAGCTAATTCAAGATAATAATTTAGATATTGTTAATTGTTCTTTGAGACTGTGACCTTTCTATTATGTCGAGGAAGGTGAGGGGAATTTCGGTAAGATGTGGAAGGCCTTCGTCAGGGAAAGGAAAGAAAGTGAGGGCTAGACAGGACACATAAGAATCTTATTAAATATAAATAAAACCTGGGTACTTCCCTAAAGAAGACGCCACTAGGCGTGATGGCCACTGACTGCTTTGACGGTCGGCGGCTAAGGATTAAAGACGAAGAAGACTTCCCTAAAGGCAGCTGAGACCTAGCCCACCAGCCAAAGAGAGGCTCATTGTGTTTCCAGCGTGAAGCCTGCACCAAGCAGTCATGTGACCTTTGCTGCAGTAGTTTCTATATATAGCTTGTCTTACATGATGAGGTTGCCAGCCGTCAGTACAATCTCCTATGATATGTCCAAGATAGTGCAGTTCTGATCTATCTTTGTCTCCTTAGATCACCTGACATTGACACTAGCATCTTGGTTTGACTGGCTACATTATTTCCTTCTGTTCTTGGCATCAAAGTCGACTTAAATATACATTTGTCATCCGTTTTGCTATTTTTACATTAGAATAACCAGAATAATTGTCATTGTATCTTCTAGATGAATGCACCAAACGATGTACTGACCTCTGTCCTCCTGAATAAACATGAATGCATTCACCGTTTGATGTCACTGGAACAGTCCTACATAGACTACATGAATTTTGGGATGGAGAGATATTCACGTCCACTGCGACACTGTATTTTGAATCCACAACAGTACACGACAGTGTTTCAGAATGTTGAGAAGGTAGCTAGAATATGAATATTTATTTATATTATTCATGAATATATCTTTAAGTTTCTGATCATTGCCGCCGTGGGGATTGTTAGGCGAATATTGGTAGTTTTGGAAGAACCCAGACAAGTGCTAGTAGAGCAAGTGATGAGAAGAAATGCTGGCGATGGATAGGACACACATTGAGGATATCTATTAATATCATTACAAAGCAGTCCTTGTTGTGGGATTCCCAGGCAAGAGAGGCAGAGGTAGACCAAAGAACACATGAAGAATTGGAGAAAATGACGAGGACATGACAAGAACTTGAGCTGATGGCACACTACAGGACGGCTTGTTGAAGGCCTATGCTCCTTGGGTATCTAAACGGTATCTTGGTAGACGAATTCAGCATTAATGTTTGTACCAAGAGGCCCCTATTCCTATATTCTTAAGAAAGAGTTTACTCAATTCTTCTTCTTCGTAACCCTCCACTCCCAAAGGAGCATAGGCCGTCAACAAACACATGCCAAGTCCTGCTGTCACGTGCCATCATCTCAAGTTCTTTCCACATTCTCCTCATCATTTTCACCTCTGTTTATAGCTCTCTTCTCCTTGTGCTTCTTGGTCTACCTCTGCCTCTCTTGCCATGGGGGTACCAGAACAAGGACTGCCTTGTTATGCTATCAACAGGTTTCCTCAGTGTGTGTCCTCGCCATCGTCTTCTTCTCATCTCTTGTTCCACTGGTTCTTGTCATCATCAGTTCCACGTTGGTAACCTTGTCATACCATTTTAATCCTTCTATTCTACGCAAGTACCCATTTATAAAAGTCTGTAGCTTTTTGATTGTTGTCTTTGTTGTTCTCCAATTAATTCTTTCATTATTAACAAAATTTACCTGATTGCTTCCCCTGCAGCTTGTGACTATCTCTGAATACAACCTCAAACAACTACAACTTAGGATCTCTTCCGCAGAGGTTGACATTGATGAATCACAACCCAACGATGGCAGCTTGTTTCAGTACTTACCAGCACTTGCCTACCAAACTAAGGTTATATATTATTTGTTTTAATGAAACATTGTTTTTCCCATATCTTTGTGTTCTTACTTACTTACTGTCCAGTCCTCAGTCCTTCAGTGATGTCTGATGTTAGTCATCACAGTCGCCCCGTGGGTCTGCATCATGGTTTCCCATATTTCCTTATCTGCTGCCTGGTAATGCCATCGACAGGTTTCCTCAGAGTGTGTCCAATCACTTGCCAGCATCTTTTTATCCCTTGTTCCATTGGTGCTCGTCTGGTTCTTGTCATCAGTTAAAATTAATTATCTTGTCATCGCAATTAAATGCTTCAATTCTATGCAAGTACTCATTTATGAAAATCTTTAATGTCTTCCATGTCATAAAAAGGACATTTCAGTTGAAGATTCTGATCTTTGTATTGGACTGTTTTTGTTTTTAATCTCCGAATATTTCAATGCAATGAAAGCCCTTCTTGCCTTTTGTACTCCATCGGCATAGTCAGCCGATCCAACTCTCATTATACATAGATCTTCTCAATACCGCAAGTGATAATTAGCATCATAAACTGTAAATCATTGATACAGATACAGCTAATAACATACAGTAGCTCTTTGCAGCAGTTTGTCTAACCAGCACAATTGATTTATTACATTTCAGATCTCCATGCTTTGCCAGGCTTATGAGACCTATGCCCAGGGACTGGACCAATCAAATTTACTGCTCAGAGACATGAAGAAGAATAAAGCCTTTGTGAATTTCATCAAGGAACCACGCTACGGAAGTGGACAACGTCGTCTGTCTGTTAGTGCTTTCATCAATAGACCTTTTTGGGTAAGAATTTGTTTTTAAATGAAATAGCTGAGTTAATTTCCATTTATGCTCCTTATGGTATTTATTGGTAGAAATTAGTTTGTGATATTGTGTATGTTTAGTAATTATCTACTTCCCAGTAATTATGTACTTCCCCAATAATTATCTACTTCTCACACTACATTATTTACGTTTATATTCGAACATCCATGGTGCGACATCAATCAACTAACACAAACAACATGCACTTCCTCCAGCGCATAAAACTATAAACAACATACAAAGCCATGTTTCAAAAACATGTTGTGACATATGTATTATTTATTTCTGTCTACAGCACTTTCAAGATTTGTATACCATCATCAGTGAAATGTTTGCATCCACACCCGAACATAGCCCAGACTATATCAACCTAAAGCAAATGGTGGACATGCTGTCACCGTGTTTTGAAAGAATGACAGACCTAATTCACGTTGGCAGAGCTGGAGATGGAACATCACTTACCTCTGCAACTGGTAAGATAAGTCAATCTATCAGAAATTGTATGCACCAGTTGCGTTCTGGTCTTTCATATTATCATGAATCATCATCATTTTTCTGTGACACAAAGAGCACAGGCTTATGCCACATCTTCCTGTCCTGTGCCATCAGCTCAAGGTGTTTCCATGTCTTCTTCATGCCCTTCACGTCTGTCTCAAGTTCTCTTAGTCTTCCTCTATCTCTCTTACCATGAGGTTTCCAGAACAAGAACTGGCGTGTAATACCATCAGTGCATACCCCCTTCATTTGCATGGAGGCATATCATGGAGGCATATCTGGAGTCAGCTTTATATGACCACCAACTATGCACAATGCTACAAGATACATATGTGGAAGTGAACTTCTGTCAGTGAGGCTAATTGCATCCTGGTTGACTCTTAAAATCATCAACACACTTCCAAGGATTCCCCCTGTGGTGAAACCAGTTGAGAACCCAGCATTGCACACCAAGGCGTAATTCTTTGTCTTTGACTTGGTTAATTGCATACAGAAGGATCTCACTGTGGACGCAGTGATAGGCAGGGGGAACTGAGAAGTGGTTCTGTGCAGGACGTGACAATTCCCCAAAACCAGAGTATTTTAGCTCTGCATAGTTGGAGAGCCCCCTTGAATGGCAGGAAATGCACAGTATTCTACAAACTTCTTACTCCTAGATTGGAACCAAACAAACCATGTGGAAGAAACTGGAGCTCAGGACTTCAACTCAGCAAGTTTCGGAATGACAGAAAAGCCACAGGAAAAGCCTAGATTTACAGTGTAGATAATACCAAGGAGTCCTCGACTTTGTATTGGCTGCAAAAGAGTGAGAAGCTCAGAAGCCTTAGTTAAACAACAAATCCCCTTCATCTCCATTGTCCTCTTCTCATCTCTAGTTCCACTGGCACGTGTCTGGTTCTTGTCATCAATTCCACATTATTGTTTTATTGTTCTTGTCATCAATTCCACATTATTGTTCTTGTCATCAATTCCACATTATTGTTTTATTGTTCTTGTCATCAATTCCACATTATTGTTCTTGTCATCAATTCCACATTATTGTTCTTGTCATCAATTCCACATTGTTGTTCTTGTCATCAATTCCACATTATTGTTCTTGTCATCAGTTCCACATTATTGTTCGTGTCATCAATCCCACATTATTGTTCTTGTCATCAATTCCACATTATTGTTCTTGTCATCAATTCCACATTATTGTTCTTGTCATCAATTCCACATTATTGTTCTTGTCATCAATTCTACATTATTGATCTTATGATTATTTCCTTTCTAATTCATTAGTAAGTATGCTTTATTATTTTTTATTGTTTAATTCCCTTTCAGTAAGTGACAAGGCTTCACCAGTAAATTCTACATTGGCCATGCCAGTCAAGTCCATAGACAAAGACATTATTCAGATTCAGGACATGCTGGTCTTTGCTCCAAGTGTGCAAGTAAGTACATTGCTTTTTTTTTTTTTTTTTTAGAGGAAACGGGGTGGGTGTGTGAAAGATAGGTAAGAAATTGCCATCAGTACAAACATAGGACAAATAAGCTACAGACTTTCGTAAATAGAAAGATTGAAGTGGTATGACAAGATCACTAATGTGGAACTTATGACAAGATCAGTAATGTGGAACTTATGACAAGATCACTAATGTGGAACTAATGACAAGGATCAGACAAGTGCCAGTAGAACAAGAGATAAGAAGAATACACTGGACACACAGGCAGTCCTTGTTCTGGAACCCCAGGGTAGGAGAGGTAGGGGAGGACCAAGCTAAAAATTAGCAAAATTTGCTGGTACACGAACAGTAAATTACAGTTCACACCTTCTCACTTTCTTACAGACTGAAAAACAAATGAGACGGTTGGCAAAATTAGCTGATAAATGAACAGTACATATCAGCTATAATATTAGATTTAATAAGAGTGTGAAAACCATCCAATACAACAAGAGTGAAATCTATCCAGTCCAACAAGGGTGTGAAATCTGTCCAATCCAACAAGAGTGTTAAATCTGTCCAATCCAAAGGCATTACATATAATTCTTTTTCAATTAATCATTTTTCTCTTCACTCCTAATGGAGCTTGGAGCTCGTCCCCTAACAGGAAGCCTACACAAAGCATTCACATCCTCCTTCGGTTTCATTTAAAACATTACATTTTTTTATGATACAAGGAGAAGATAACAGCTTATTATGTATTTAAAAAACACGTAACCTTATGTATCTAATATTATAAGTATGCTATTTTTGAGAAACTCTGATCAAGAGGATGGATAACTTTGCCGCAGTATTCACAGTATGTTTCTGTGCTTTTTTTCTAGGTTGTTCAGCTGTGGCAAGAAGAGAGACACTTGATCTACCAAGGGGAAATCTACAGATGTAATGAAAAAGGGTCGTGGTCTAAATATCAGCTTTTCCTGTTCTCTGACTTAATGCTGATGGCCAGAGCGAGGTCGGATGGTTCTCTGTATGTGAAAGATAGTCCAGTCAGCATTCGCGATCTGGCCGCCTTAGAAGTTCATAGGAAGCATGGTAAGTTCTATATCTGTATGATGCCAGATGTATATCACAATTTTCAATTCAAATATAGCGTTAGTCCTATTGTATGACCCTGAATAGAAGGATTGAAGCAGTATGACAAAATCATTAAAGTGGAACTGATGATAAGACCCCACACAAGTGTCAGTGGAACAAGAGTGGAGATGGATAGGACACACATTGAGGAAACCTGTTGATAGCATTACAAGGTAGTCCTTGTTCTGGAATCTCCAGGGTAAGAAGTAATGGGAGACCAAAGAACACATGGATAAAAGAACTGGAAACATAAATAGAATGAAGAAGATATGGAAAGATCTTGAACTTTCTTCTAGAATCCCCACGTTAAGAGAAATTGAGGAAAACCAAAATAACACATGGAGAAGGGCATTAGATACAGACATGACAGAGGGTGCGAAGTCACGAAAAGAACAGCAAGGATAGTACAGAACAGGAAGGCTTAGCATATGTTTGTTGAAACCTATGCTCCACAGGAAACTGAAGAGTAATGAATGAATTAATCAGTTATTTCATGTGTGGAATAACAAGCTTTTCTACACATTTTACTTATGCCCCCATTTAATGAAATCTCCATCAGGCTTTAACTGCCCATTGGCATCTGAACACGTTCAATATTTATTATATAATTGGGCCCAACAGAATGTTACAGTATGTAAAACTGGTCTCTTTTACTTCTGTGGCTACCCCAGCATGTAAAACTGGTCTCTTTTACTTCTGTGGCTACACCAGCATGTAAAACTGGTCTCTTTTACTTCTGTGGCTACCCCAGCATGTAAAACAAATCACTACAAAAACCAGTACTGCACGAGCCTGATTCTTTGGCGCAGGATTCCTACTAGGTGGCAGATACAGTGATGGAGCTACCTAAGGAGCACCAAAAAAAATATTTAAATATACCTGTCTTGCATACATGAGAACAATCTCTGTGCATTCATCTATTAGTACTGAAAAAAAAAAGATTAAAGTTAGAGGTGAGAAAAATGTATATATGCGTATTGCCTACGGATCCACTTTGGGCCATCCTGTATGTATCTAAATATCCTTTATCTCCCCAGGTAGAATAGACCTTCATTGTAAATATATAATAAAGAATAATACGTTGTCTTTGCATATATTAAACATCTTTTTTCATTTTTTTTACAGCATCAGAGTTTGTCCTTCATCTAGCTGCTACTTCTACAAGGATTCTCTCAGAAAGACAGCCCCCCTTAGCATGTTCTGGTGGAAATGTTCAACCAAT
The DNA here is from genome assembly GCA_024509875.1 of Oreohelix idahoensis. Lineage (NCBI taxonomy): Eukaryota > Metazoa > Mollusca > Gastropoda > Stylommatophora > Oreohelicidae > Oreohelix > Oreohelix idahoensis. The sequence continues at coordinate 142,673 of JAMPIV010008585.1, read as the reverse complement.
CACATTGCGAGCTCCATCATCGCAGGAGAAGTGTTTGTGGAAGTCTCTGCTGGAACAAAGAGTATCAGCAGTCACTGGCAACAAACTGCAGTACTTTAGTTCCATGAGGGCTATCTGAACTGTTTTTTTTTTAAGTGGAAGAGAAGATCCTGCACCCAATGATCTGAAAAGTCAAAAAAGCAGCACAACACAGTTATAGATATGGAAGCAGAAAAAAACAGTTACTTTGTGCCTTTCACTAACCACTTTTTGAGTGGGATGTGAGCATTTTGTGTGGCCCATATGATGAGTGTCATCTTCTACGTCACTCCTTCAATCCATTCACTGTTGCCTTCCATGAGCTTCCTTGGGGGAAAAAAGCTGAACATTATGAAGCAGGAGGACAACTGTGATCTCAAGGAAGCTGGCAGCATAACTGACAAGTGATCTTTTTAACCTCAAGTCAAATATATTCTAAGTAAACTGTCAACAGTTTTATCTATTAGACTAAAGACTTTAACAGTAATCAGGGTGCGGTTATAGAAAATTCTGATGAAGGATGATCTTTCCCAAGGATATAATTTACAACATTGTGATACCACAGATGTGTTTGAACTGTGAATATTGTACAGCATTGCTCATGTCCTTGTGGTTTGGACCAGTTGGGATGGGAACATTTTGTGTGGCCTTCAGTGCACCAGTCACTCCTTTAATCCATTTATTGTTGCCTTCATTGATCTTCCTCATGACAACACTTTTCTGGTATGGAGTCAAAGAAGTGGACAATTATCAGTGTTCAAATGTCAGCTAAAAAAATTGGGCATCGTAATCTGAGCATCAAGATATAAATGACATTGTGATATTAGAGATCATGTAGTTTGTGCCCCTACAACTTCACATTAGGTGTGCTAATTATTAGCTGATATTGACTTCCTGGACTAAGTTAGTTGTATATTCAGATGAAGCTTTATTCCATCTCAACTTTAGCTTGTTTTGAGAAACGCGTTTAGAGTTTTTGGGTTATCAGTTGAAAAGGATATATCACATTAAAATGAAATTTTTCATGATGATCCAAACTATAAACTTTAAGATTGTGTAAGATGATAGATTAAACATTTTTTATATCAAAATATGACCTTAGGTCAATTTTGGCCAAAAGTAGAAAGAATAAAGCAGTAATTATGCAACGTGATGTAATATGCTTATTAAGATAACCTACCATTTACAACTACCTCCCTAGCTTTAAGTACTTGAGTAATGCTACTAGGAAAATATTTCTGAGTTTTATTTATGCACCGATATCGCTACCATGGTGGAAATCATTCATATAAGCTTGTACACAATATATTTATTTATTATCAAACTACTTAATTATCTAGAAAAAGCCTGCAAACATGTATTTCTAGTCATGCTCAAAGTATCATTTCGTAAATTAATATAAATATTGAAAGTTAAATCATTGTAGTAAACAGATAAACAAACAACACACAAAGGTATGTTAATCAGGCACTCAGTGAGAAATAAAAAAGTAGAAGACCAGACAACAGAAAAACAACAGAAGTGAAATGCTTACCAGGAATCGAACCAGGTCCTTCTGAACGGCACCCACCGTAGAAGGGGTATACTTCACACCTTTAGCAGATCCTACCTTTAGCACCCTTCCCCATAAATAACAGCAAAACACGGAGCACCTTCATTAGTACTACACTGCATATTCTTTTCTCTCTCTCTATCCCTCTCTCTACGTGCGTGAATGACTATGAGTAAATGTACTTGTGTATGCTCAATTTCTGATTGTGATAATAATATTAATTAATCCTGTCTGAAGTTGTTAATATTTTAATTTTAATTTGTAAAACGCTGAAAATTGTATTGCAGGGCAGAAATGTCAAAAGGCAATTATGCTTATTTCTTGACCCTGATGAAATAAAGATTTCGTTCGTTCATTCGTTCGTTTGTTGCACTCCATACAGAGCATAGAGCCACCACAGTAGCTGGTCCCTGTAGCACCAAACACGTCGCAAACTGCTGCAGCTGGTGGTTTCTATGGTTACCAGCCCAATGCACAACCTCATATTAGTCGCCTGTTCAAAATGCCCGTGGGTGCAGTCATTCTATTCTTTGTCTCTTTAGAGACCGCCATGAACTGTACAGGGCTTTTAGGAAATATACTATAAAATATTAATTGTAAATATCTTCGTCTGTCTGTCAGTTTCTTATCTACATTCATTATGTACCATCATATCATTACACTGCTGCTTCCTGACTTCCATCTAATTTCTTTTTTCTCTCAAAGAAATTTTTTGCGGTCATATCAGCCCGCCTATTAGGTACCTTCAAACTTCATTCAATCAAAACCCTTTAGCTCCCAGAGGAGCATAGGCCTTCAACAAACACATGCCAAGTCTTCGTGTCCTGTGCCATCTGCTCAAGTTATTTCCATGTTTTCCTCATCATTTTCACCTCTGTGTGTTTTTTTCCTTTTCTCCTTTTCTGCCTCTCTTTCCCTGTGGATTCCAGAACAAGGACTTCCATGTAATGCTATCAACAGGTTTCCTCAATGTGTGTCCTATCCATCGCCAGCGTCTTCTTCTCAACTCTTGTTCTACTGGCACTTGTCTGGTTCTTGTCATCAATTCCACATTTGTGACCTTGTCATATCATTTCAGTCCTTCTATTCTGTGCAAGCACCTTTTTATAAAAGTCTGTAGCTTTTTAGTTGTTGTTTTTGTTGCTCTCCAACCTACAAACTTAATTACACATTATATATTTCCAACCTGTCTCTCTCGCAACTCTTTGAACGCCATTTCTGTCCATTATACTTGTGCATATTTAAAAAAAAGTTATCCTATGTTTAAGACTTAGAACTTTGTATAGATATCGATTCTAAAATTTCTGCAACATACATTTCTGCTTTATCTTCAGAATCTTTCTCTGACTGCGTCTGACTTGAACTTTGTCTTCATTCGCTCTCACATAAGAACATTGTCATAAAAATGACCCGGGCGACGGCATTTGAGGATTTTTCGTCGACCGGAATTTGGACTGGACTAACTCGAGACCTGGCGAGGACATTTGAAGGAGTGTCGTTGACCAGGGACTGGCGGCTCCTGAGACGACCCAGCTCTAATGGGTACCTCCGAAAACGGCGAGTATCTGCCTGAATGGCGAGGGACACTTGTCTCTGTACAAGAAAATAGCATACTCACGTAAAAATCAATGTCAGGTTAGACATTAAAAATAACCTGAGATTTCGCCTCGAGTATTAGCGGGCGTACGAAAAAAAAAAATAAAAAAATAAAAAAAAATAAAAAATAAAAATGAGTGGTTGTTCCCTCAAATTTACTAACGCACTGTATATTGTTGTTTTTTTTTTTTTTTAAAGAGAAACAAATAACGCATCTTACCAGGACAAAAGAAAACTGCTGATGTATTAGCTACTTTTTCTTTGTCTTTTGTCCTGGTAAGATGCATTACCTTTCTTCCCTTTTTTAAAAATAAACTTACCTTTCACCACATCTTACTGCAGTCCTCTATATTTTCATCTTGTACATTGACCATGTCAAATGCTGAAAGTGTATTGCCGAGATGGTTATTTTGTACAGTGTAAATAAAAATATTCTGAGATTTTAATATCTGTTTCTGTTTGGTTTTTTTTTTTTTTCAAATTGAATTGTTGACAACTATCGAGAAACCATTGTTAAACCAGTTGATAGCATTACCAGGCAGCCCTTGATATTCTTTTTCTTCTTTGGTCCTTAGCTGCTGACTGTCAAAGCAGTCAGTGACCACCACGCCAGGTGGCGTCTTTTAGTAGGGCAGCACCAAACTGCTTCCACTTTGCTCAGTCAGCAGCCCAGCTCTGGTTCATTCTTTGCATCTCTGTCTCCACAGTTCTCCGTCAAGTTGTTTTTGGATGTTGGTCGGCCTCTCTTTCGCTGTCCTTCAGGGGTCCACAGTATAGTATAGCTGTTCTTGTAATGGGCATCAGAACGGGCCAACCCAACTCCAGTGTCTGCAAGCTATGATGGTCTGCATGTACTTTTGGTTGCTCCGAGTAAGAAGTTTTCGATTAGTGATGGTATTTGGTCAGAAGATTCTGAGAATTTTCATGTGGAGAGAACAATTTTGGCATTTCCTTCTCTTTTCAGTAGATACCTTTAAAATTATGTCAGTTGCAATATATAAAAAAAAAAAAAAAAAAAAAAAAAAAAATATACAGAAAAACATAACCTACCAACTATTCAAATCTCAACAGGGTAAAGATAGATCAGTCTAGGAACCTAGAAGGGGACACACAATAAAAACCATAGATATTAAACAATGGCACAACAAACTGCAAATAAATTAGTCTGGAACCAACACACAAGAAAAACAATCAATGTAATATGATATATACAATAATGAACAATATAAGGTGTTTCAAAATTATGTGTACACACTTCTACAAATTTATATTTCATAAACAGCATGCACTATTTTAATTTTCTTTTTCACATTTAAAAGCTAAGAATTTTTTTTTCACAATAGCATAAATTTAGTTTAAATGATCAAGATGCCCACCATCAGCATGAATACATAAGTGACATCTGTCACCAGCTAATCTACATTTCTTTTAGATTTGTCTTTCTTTCTTTTGAACTTAAATTGAGTATTCTGTCATTTTTCACGTCTGAAATAATAAAGCAAAATATAGTCTAATGTGAAAAAAATTGGGTCTTAACTGGGTATCCAATGCACAAGATAAACATCAGTTTTTTAATGCGCATGGACCAAAAAGCAAATTTAAAAAAATTGTAGAAAAAGGCAGGCTGACGAACACATGGAGAAGAGAGCTAGAGACAAATTAAAATGGTGACTTTGAGCTGATAGCACGTGACAGTAGGACTTGACATAATTTTATTAAAGGCCTATGAAAGATTCGGTATGCATTAAACGATTGAAATAAGAATCTTCAACACAAATATACGTCAAGGCTATCCTATTGTATAGCCCTGAAATATTAAGAAAAATAAAAGTGATAACAAAGCCAAGAAATAAATGAAGACCTCGTGGGGGAAAAAACCTGACCAGTCACAAAAACTGAAATGCGAGAAAATTGAATTTTAAACTTTGAAACGCTATGAATTGCCTGTTTTTATGCTTCATTTCCTTGGAAGCGAATAAGTTTTTACATATAATTTTAATTACTACACCTTCTTTGGAATATGTTTAATGTGCTTAGGGCACTAATTAAATTTTTCTAAAAATGTGACATGTCAGGTTTTTCCAATGAGGTCTTCAATGAATACAACGAATATCGAAGGCCAATCGAGATTATAACAAATTAGGAATGTGAATTCCAACATGGGCAATGGTAAAGGGATTATATAGAAAATGAAAAACAGCCGATTGGCTAAGCGGTTAGAGCGTGAGGTGTTTGAGATGTATTTGTCATTAAGTGTCCAATTGGTTAAGTTGTTAGGGCGCTTTCCTTTCACGGTACAATTACCAGACTCTTGTATTGAAACATGGTAGCGTCACCATCCAGTTTACCCAGCTGTCATTGGGTACCTGCTTATGGGTTAGGGAAGGCAAAGGCAGCGAGAAAGGGAACTAGTCACTCTACCTAAAAAAACTGGACCTGGTATAGTGAAGTCTGTAACACTTTGTTCCCCTACGGCAGTTTCTGGTACTGGACTGTAACACTTTGCTCCCCTAAGGCTGTTTCTGGTACTGGACTGTAACACTTTGCTCCCCTACGGCTGTTTCTGTTACTGGACTGTAACACTTTGCCCCCCTACGGCTGTTTCTGGTACTGGACTGTAACACTTTGCTCCCCTACGGCTGTTTCTGTACTGGACTGTAACACTTTGCTCCCCTACGGCAGTTTCTGGTACTGGACTGTAACACTTTGCTCCCCTACGGCTGTTTCTGGTACTGGACTGTAACACTTTGCTCCCCTACGGCTGTTTCTGTTACTGGACTGTAACACTTTGCCCCCCTACGGCTGTTTCTGGTACTGGACTGTAACACTTTGTTCCCCTACGGCTGTTTCTGGTACTGGAATGTAACACTTTGCTCCCCTACGGCAGTTTCTGGTACTGGACTGTAACACTTTGCTCCCCTACGGCTGTTTCTGGTACTGGACTACCTTTTTTTTTTTTTTGTTAAAGATAAAGTATCCCGTTCTAAATGGCCACAGAAACAGAATGTGTTCACAACATATAGCCTAATGTAGACACTGCCCAAACCCGTTGGAGACAGTAGAATACCATCTACAATGAGACAACTCCTACCACACAACCCATCCATAGAAAATACACTTTATAGCAGCCCAGAACAGCTTATACGAACTCTGTAGGACCACATAAGGGGATCAAGGTCACCAATAGCTGACGCTCAGTGACAATGGATCAAAGTCCAGTCAATTAGGATATATAATATAGTACATTAAAAATAATAAAATCTGATCTTTGATATCTAAATATAGTATCTTCTCCCCCCTCCACTCAGTCGAAATATAGTAAATCAGAACTGTGAAATTGTGGGAAAGTATGTGCCCTTCCCTTTGCAACAAAATTAATTAAAAAAACAAATACAAAAAAAAAAGTAAAATCTCTCATAACTGCTATGCTGTTAACAAGGTAAAAAGAGACAAGTAAGCCTGGGAGTGTCCGGGATGACACCCAATCCACCAATTATCTGCCATCATCCACACGAGCACCCCATCAGACTACCCCTTATCCTCACACCATCATGGATCCTTATATATTAATTTTAGTTCTTGTTGCATGCCGTTTTACTATATTGTGAAATTTTCTAGGTCTATCTATTCTCAACACCTGTTCCACAGTTATGGATGAATTGCATACAACCTTTAGCTGTTTAAATACTTGAGTGATTATGTCACAGAAGAGAATCATACAAAGAGTTGTTTAGACTTTAGCGATAAACAGATACATAGTCTGAGTTTACTCAAATTCCCCCTTTGAAAAAAAAAACACCAACACTCTCCCCCTTCCCTTCCCCCCACCCCACCCCCCTCAACAATTTCTTCTGTTAAAACCGTCTTCTACTAAGTAGGCAGAGTAACCTAACCTTTGAGGTGAAGACATGAGTACGACAGGGATGCCCCTTATCAACCACTCTATTTTTAACAATCATAAATTGGGTGATGCGCCAGACAACAGAGGGCAGTCCAAGAGGAATAAGATGGACTACATTTTCTACATTGGAAGATCTGGAATATGCAGATGACATTGCACACCATCATAGCTAGCTGGGTTGGCCATGTCTGTCGTGAAACATTCTAAATCCACATATCTAAATTAAAAAGTAAATGTAAAGCCTAACGAATTAATTCAATAAAAGGAAAGAAGAATGGTAAAAGAACAGTGCGGTCACAATAGCGTACGCCTGTGTTATAGAACGTCATACTAGCTAAAAAGAAAACCCCTTTTTATGCTCCGTCTGCATAATTGTAACGCTTTCACGTTTACTAGTAAAGCCTACTGTATCAAATACACGCGTTTCTAAAAAATAAAACTGGTACTGTGTTTCTTAGAAAACCTTGAGATACGCACACTGCTTAATGACCTAGATTTAATATTACATTAATGTCATTATATACACTGCGTAAACTAAAAGACAGACGGGCTTAAGAGAGAGAGAGAGAGAGAGAGAGAGAGAGAGAGAGAGAGGTACGGAGGAACGCATGCAATACTACCACAGTCTCGCGATATAAAATTAATGCCACCCCACGCGAAAGGCACGCAGGCTTGCTTTATTTCAAATAAACAGGGACAAAAAACACTACCAATACGAGGTTAGGTTTTAAAAAACATGGTTAATGCTTATTAGGAAACATGACACAATACTGTTTTACGTCTGAAATCCTGACTTTATACTGACAGAACAGTCGAAAAGGCAGGACAGGTGGCGGTTCTAAAACAATAAATAAAAAAACAAATACACGACTATCCAAGAAAAATACACATTTGTAACGAAGCCATTTGGCCCCATTAAATGTATATATTTGGGTGCCTTAGGACTTGCTGACAAAGAATATGTTAGGTGTTAAGCAAATAGTCTAATAATTAACAAATTATAGCCAAAATACTATAGGGGTGTTGTCTGACAACACAGGATCATATTTGCTCATAATGGCGTGTTTGGACACTGCTTTAGAGGAAATGAGGCCACCACGTTAAATCCGATTTGATTGGCTAGAATTATATGTAAGGCGAAACATGATTAGTCGACTGCAAATACTATTTTTGGTTGTTAATAGAAATGGTAGGAAGGGTAAATTTTTTCAAAAGCTTTTGTAATCATGGTCTTATTGGCTAGACCATTTGATATAGTCAATTAGGAGCGTCTGTTCAGTGCCACTTTTTGAAATTAAACTGTGTAGAAGCAAGTGCGTTGAGAACCAGTTCATATTTTCCTAATGAAAGCCTGGGACAGAGGCAGATCGGAATTGTGCCATAACTCATCGCCAGTCAACGTATTTGTTTAATATTTCCTTGAATTGTGGTAAGATAGACATATTTGATATCTTTTAGATGAAAATTGAATGTGAATTGATAATTTATGTCTGTATGTGTGTGGTTCAGTAACAAACATGAGGCAAAGCTTAGATATTGCTCCCCCATGAACAAAACTTGTCGGAGAGGAGTATAACTGCATGGGATTGCCAAATAGTACTATAACACCTATCTTATTGAATAGAAGGAAGTAATGCTGGAATTGCAGAGGCGTTGTAACCATTAGGGAGAGGAATACTGGTGTATATTGTTCATGAGAAGCTAGCAGTTGGCCTACCGCGCTGAACTCGGTGTTTGTTATGTATTGCGCTTCAGTGTGGAAATAGATTATAAATTAGTTCTGAAGTAGGAGGTACAACCTTCTTGTTTCAGGGACCGTGGTACTAACGTATTAAAGCAGCACATGGTCTGAGTTTTGCTGAATCCATAGGCTGGTAGCATAATCCTTGGTCAAGATATCGAGCAGTGTTGTTTCTCAAGAACACGGTGAAGCAAGCGAGCAGTGGAGACTGTTTCCTGCCGCCCACACAGAAGTTAAGATTTCGTGGCCAGAGCAGCTCAATCTTGTGTATACCCCCTCTAAACGTGACTTTACCTAAAATCAAGAGGGACACTTATTTGTTTCAACTAAAAAGAAACTGTGAACCTTTCCAATATTATTTCCACCAGAAACAAACACTTGAAGTCATGATGACAAACAACAACCTAGCTTGAAAAGCCAGTATTACCTCATAGTACTACAGCACAACTTACACACATATTGCAATAATAATATATGTCAATACAAAGATCCTATCTATAAATTGTGTACATACAACTTGTGATTACATTTGATTGTGATTCCTGGTTCACTTTGTAGTTGAATCATGTTATCTATTATTAACAGGAAGTAATACATATTTTAAAAAGTTACACTTGACTTATTAAGATAGTCTTATAGAGTGTTCTATGTATGTGAGTGTCACAGTGTTGTAAAGTATTGTGGGTTAAATTAAATTGTTTATCTGTCTGTTGGTTGTTGTGAACATACACTTCATCACTATCATAACCCTAGACATTCAACGTAGTCATCACAATATTCCAGAATAAGTCTGACTGGGGTATAAATGTGGTAGCAAAGTAAGGTCATCTGTAATACACCACACTTATTAGATACAGATACCTTCACAGCTGATCTCAGTCAGTACACTAAGTCCCCTATAAATATTTATATCATCCCACTTTACCACAATGTCCTCAGAAGAGACCCCGATGCCATCACAAGAACAGCTATGCTTTGGACCCCTGAAGGAAAACGAAAGAGAGGCCGACCAAAAACAACCTGGCGGAGTACTGTGGAGGCTGAGATGCAAAGAATGAACCAGAGTTGGGGCACTGTACGAAGGATGGCCACAGACAGAGCAAAGTGAAATCAATTTGTTGTTGACCTACAAGACGCCTCTAGGCGTTATGGCCACTGACTGCTTTGATGGTCGGTGGCTAAGGATCAAAGAAGAAGAAAACTAAGTGGTTCGTACGAGAATAAGTTGTTTTTAATATTTCGAGCCCACGTGGGGAGGACAAACAAACAGTACAACACGTTCTGTAAAACTGTCAGCTCCGCGAGAGGATCAAGCTGGCATCATGACCTTCTCCAACCCTGTTGAGGTAAAACGAATATGTTTTACTGTGCATGGACCAAACATCTAACGAAAGAGGAGCTATTTCACTTCTGCTGAGCGAGCCCAAGAAATGTTGCATTTACAACAAAAAAAAAAAAAAAAAAAAAAAAGCTGGACTGTTACAGGCAGCGTTGCCACTCCTAGATGGATTCACCCAGATCTATGTTTTTTTTTTTTAAATCCCGTCTACGTGTCATTTTCCTTCATTAGTTGAAGAACGCCACATAGATCAACTTATCGGTTTTCTATTTAGCCCCAAAATAGCTCAAATCGTACAAAGTAGACCCAACATGGCCTCAAGTCGCCCAAAAGTAGCCAATCAAGGTGTATCTAAGTGTTTTTTTAAAGTACAATGCATGCGTTTTTTGTTTTTTTTTTCACAATTCACAATGGCAACACTCGTAAAAGGAAATGTTGCCAGACTACAAAAACTACTTAATCTTTATGTTTGCGATGGCTGCTTTACAGGCATTTGAAACAATGAATGGTCTTTTTTGTTTCAGCATAACAAGGTTAGCCCTCACAGACTGTACCAAGAACTCTATTTTCTCCAGCACAACCTTCAAAGAACAGACTGTTTGTTTTCAGTGGGCAATAACAGCAACAGTGGGCCAAAACAAATATTCATCAAGTTGATTTTGGTATCTAATTCATGACAGAATACGTTTCAACACCAGAAGTATCGAGGCCCATGAAGAAGTAGAAAATCTAAAACGCAAGATAACATGTTTTTATATGCTAGACGGGCTATGGAATTCAGGAAAATAATTTATATAAAACATAATGGTTACTTTCACAATTGTCTCAAGCTAGCAAAAGATAAAGCCAGGATTAAAGCTGGATGTCGCAACCATGTTTGCGTGGATTGAACTCCCAGCACTAGCACGAAAAGAAAACAGGAGGCAGATACTTGAGTGTCAAGACCCACGTGGGCGCACCCCCCCCCCTCAATTTCCCCCCCCCACCCCCACCAGAGTGTAAAGAAGATATAGGGTCGAAACACTTGTCCGACTTGATGATCAGATTACGTCCTGTTGTAACGCTCTGCATAATTTCCAATCATATCAGATATCGACTTCAAGCGGGGACATATACTTTTCAAGGCCTATCGAAATTAACTCTTTCTATCCACAATCCGATGTCTCAAAGAATATCACCACCAAACTACATATATTTGTAAATAGATGTCTCCGACGGATCCTCCATATAAGATGGCCAGATGTAATAACTGTGCCCGCGTCAGTTGAATGCGGCACTAGTAGTTATATTGATTTTATTTAGTCAGAGTTAATCTTTCATATGTTGTGGTGGTTCAAGTGCTAACTGGCCTTCCGCCAGAGATGGTGATACTTGACCTTTTGTATTTGTTTCAACCCAGGAATGTTCTTCCCTTTAAGTTTGGTGATAAGCAAAACAGTTTCAGCATAACAACTTATATCCGAAAGAAATTACTGTAAATTTCCACAAACAGCAAATGTAGAAAATTATATTAGAGTTTATTGATGACATTAGACAAACACTGTAAATTTCACAAAATGATGGTTGTTTATCCAAGATGAACAATCTATAATCCAACTGAATAATATACACACTTGTCTACTAAAGAAAAAACTTGTCTTGGTATCCTCAAAGACGAAGTTCTCCTAACGCTATTTGTAAAAAAATCCTCTAGTCTAAAATCATGGTATCCTTGGAATCATAAATCCTAAAATCTCTGCCTATCGCCCACAACTCTTCTATTTATACTATTTCTTCTTTTTTCCCGCCTTTTTCCACACGACCCGTCCTTTTTTTCACACGACACAATAATTAACATTTGCACTCCTCTCCTCAGCTTTTCGACCTTTTTGCACACGACATTCTGTTATTTCGACTTTTTTTCACATGTGTGATATTTTCCAACTTAACAATAGGATTTAAAAAATCCAGATTACACAAGCATTCATTTCCCACTTTCGCGCTTATAAAACCCATTCATTATTATCTGGGACTGACCTACGTTTGCACTGTCAGAGCAGTAACGGCAACTGAACTTTGAATGAATACTGCGTTTTGTGTAAAAACGTCTTATTTGCATTTAAGTTCTGTCATTCTTACATGTATCATCTTCTAGCACATATAAACGCTTAGCGTTAAAGTAGGAGGGACAAAGCTAGCGTGAAAGGCCAAGCGGTCACATACGTCCCTGGCCACACAAATGTATCCCATAGGGAGACATTTGCGTACTATCAACTAAATACCTCATGCTAGTGATTGTTATAAACGACAAACCAATTGGTAGAGTCTCTTAGATAGAGGAAAAAAAAAGATTTAAAAAAAAAATGATCGTAAAACGAGGGATCCCAGTATATTTATAATGCGTAAAACGGGGGATACATACAATTTGTTAATGCACTTCGCAATTGAACAGTATTGATGTACACTACTTCTTAACAATATCAATATGAACCACGATGTGCGTTAGTCATCACCATAATGATAACATACTTAATGATAACATTTAAATAAAATAAAAAAAATAATCGCATACGATTTTCATGGGCTGTGCAAACAACACACATAAAAACAAAACAAAAAAATACTTTGGCAATATTTAACAGAATTGACTAATATTCATTAAGTGTTAAACAATCTTAAGTGTAGTAGCTGCAACGAACATCAGCCTAACAGCATAGATCTAATGGTCAAACATCAGACCGTGGGACGCAAAAAAAATGTAATATACGAGCTCGTATATATATATATTTTATGACATGGGAATATACACACATGGCAATGTTAGTCTATCAATTTGTTATAAAAAAATATGAACTGGAGCTGTACGCTCTCGTAACTGTCAATATAGAACGTGGTAAATATAATACAATCATACGATACAGGAGACCCCGATGCCATCACAAGAACAGCTATGCTTTGGACCCCTGAAGGAAAGCGAAAGAGAGGCCGACCTAAAACAACTTGGCGGAGGACTGTGGAGGCTGTGATGCAAAGAATGAACCAGAGTTGGGGCACTGTACGAAGGATGGCCACCGACCGTGCAAAGTGGAATCAATGTGTTGTTGCCCTACAAGACGCCACTAGGCGTGATGGCCACTGACTGCTTTGACGGTCGGTGGCTAAGGATCGAAGAAGAAGATACGATACAGGCGACCCCAATCCTGCCACTGCGGTCAGTGATGTACCAGGATGTATATGGGTCTTAAACACCAAAAATCTGGACAAGTTTGGTGAACTTGTCTATGTGTTCGTCGCACAATATAAATATAGCATTATTAATCTGGTTACATGGAGTTACAAAGTATTTATTAAAAACTGTCTCTAATCTCCAACTTATGTAACAGTCGTTATTATGAGGGAGGACAACTGTACCGATCCATATAACAATCGGGTGTTGGAGTATGAACTATCTCAGTTACCATGAACCAAATACCAAACTGTTTATAGGTTCGTCATCAAATATAAAGTCTGCATACAAATGCAAATTCATAATAATGGACAACAATTTGTAAGGAAAATATACTGTAGCGTTCTGCTTACAACATGACTGATGGTCAGGAGAATACAGGTACATCAATATTTGATGCTTATTTCTCAATACAAGGTATAATGGACAACAATTTGTCAAGAAAATATACTGTAGCGTTCCGCTTACAACGTGACAATGGTCAGAAAAATTCAGGTACATCAATATGTGATGTTTATTTCTCAGTACAAGGTTTATCAACATGTGAACACATCCGTTACTGTGTTACCGATTTCGCATGGAATTGTCATGGTTTTCATGTAACCATGTAGTATTTCGCCAATCCGCGAACTATGTTGATCATTATGTAAGTTGTACCCAACTTGCAAAATATATCACCATGGGAGGGGAACGAATGTCAGTCATGGGAATGTACTCCGGGGTCTTAGGGGCGTTAGCTGTGTCAGAGGGGTAACAATGTCCTCATTATCTTTTACCGATGTCCGCTGTGGACATATGATCTTCTTGTACATATGGTAGTTATACACAAAACAGCTTAACTTGTTAAAACACAAATTATGCTAGGCAAAATCAATAGTCCTGACACTCTAGTGTGTCGGGTCATGACATCTGGTGTGTCTCACTGGATTCAGGAATGCGAGAAGGGGTGTTTCCCAGACTACGAAGAAATATTTATAGAATTTGATAGACACGTTAACATAGGTAAATTCCTGTTAAATAGTGGGGAATGCTCGGAACGGGGCGTCGATTTAGAAACGATCCGTCTGTGATGGAGCATGTCGGAGAAGGTGACAGGAGATGGAAAGGCGTTTAGATGTGTAGGGAAGAATAATTGCCAAAATACATTCTCGATGCGATTGAACATTATAAAACAGTCTTTCCATAACACAAAAGGAAATCTGTGAGTTAACACATAAAAAAATAAAACTCTGTGTCACAAAGGAAAAATATGTGTGTGCGTATAGTGTGTTTGCTTTTGTCACTAAATTCATCAAGAAGGAAAAAAAAACAAAAAAAAAAATAAAAACTGTTGTAAAGCATAAGTCCTATTATAAAGATTTTCAAAGGCAAAAGTGGTGTAATTTGTACAGTGGGTGACTCGTCTAATCATAAAGATTTCGTACCTAACACTTGCAAAAAATTTTTTTTGTATACTACAAAACTGAGATAATTTAAAGTTCTGTTTAACCTGGATAACATAGTGTTGTAAATCTGCGAATGTTTGCGACAGTTCTTCCATTTCTTGACGTATTGGTGTAAAAGATGTAATGATAATGACAGTCCATGTTGATGAAGAATGTGAAATAATTATATAACATTAAAACACAGTGGCGTCACGCCATAATAAATTGTTAGTATATGTGGGTGTTGCAGATGTCATAAATATCACTATCATCAGTATCATCAGCAGGGTCTTGACTGAGGCTGACATCTTTCTGAAAAAATAAAATTTCCTACCAAAAAAAAAAAAATGGACACTAGTGACTTTAGTATGGTGGGGAACGAGGGGTAGTACTTTGAAGAGTTAGTACTCGTTGGGTACTATTGCTAGGGAAGTACCTTTTGTTATTAGAGAAGATTGATTCTCCAATAAACTAATAATCGTTGAACTGGACATTTACGAATGTTGACATGTTGAACTTGGCGATCTCCCTCAAGGTAGCATTTGTCAATCGTTGATCACGAGAGGATGGCGTATTTCGCACTGTCGAGTGGGTGGTGGCTGCAGTTGTCGAGGGTAAGGATGAAATAGTGTTGAAATGGTGCACCTCATGCTGCGTATTGTGGGGCTGTCTGCGTTTTCTTCGCAATTTCATACGTACTTGCTCTTGAGGTAACCGCACAAATTTTTTTAACGGTGGTGAGTTATCTGTTGTTCCAGAATATGGGCGCTTCGTTGCTGTGCGAGATTCAGTGTTGTCTGGACTGTTCATGCTTTCGTGGTCACTCTCGGGATCTGCTGTATCTAGGTCAGATTCGTGTCTCAATGGAGGTGATGGAAGAATAATATATTCCTCAAGTGTGCATATAGCGCTGTGTGCGTTGTCTTCATTAGATGGTGCTGTGTGTCGAGTATCATTATCGTCAGTGTACTGGTTGTTGTAAATTACTCTACTGTGAATCACTTGCATGGGAGTCTCATCTTCACTATCCGAATGTTCATCAGAGTGGTAGTTGCTTGTTGAAGGTTGTTCATTTCTATAGTATGTTTGTTGTATAATAGGCTGGCAGGAATCTATCATGGTGTCAGGGTGTTCTGGATTAACTTGCTCGGCCTGTAGCCTGGTATTTCGATATTCTAGTCTTTCGCGTAACTCAGCGGGGGGAATGTCGTCTTCACTGTCGGATGTGCTTCTATATTGTCTCATTCTGTTGACTGCTTCACGAAATTTGTCGTTTTTAGAGGTGTGCTGTTGTGCTTCTGAAACATCGTTGTCTGTGCTAGACTCTGACGTAGTGCTGGATGGTTGATGATATAATGTAGCTTTTCTTATTGGCCTATTTGTAGTCTCTGTAGGTGGTATAATGGGTCGATGATCATCTTTTTTTATTTGCGTGACATGGGCCTTGGTAAAGATATTTCTTTCTTTGTTCCAGATTTTGTAATTAGTCGGGGTTGTCTTATCTATAATTTTGAAGCCGTCTAGCCAGCGGGCATCAAATTTGTTATCACGGACATTCTTTCGGTAGTACACTCTGTCGCCTACGTTAAAGCTTTCAAGCTTGACATTCTTGTCGTGTTGTTTCTGTTTCTTTACAAATGCTTTCGCAGTATTCTTATGTGCTATTTGGTGAACCTTGAATTTCTCTCTTAAAATCACTTCTGTGGGGTCCTCACCTACATATTTCAGTTGGGGCTGTAACATATTATCCAGGGGAAAAGAGGGTTCTCTTCCATACAGCATATAAAATGGCGACATTCCAGTAGTGTCGTTTATATTCACTCTAATGGCCTCCAATGCTTGGTTGATGTAAATATCCCAATACTGTGTATTTCCACTGATATACTTCGCGAGAACATCATGCATGGTTGAGTGTAAGCGTTCATTTCTGCTGTTTGACTGAGGGTGATAATAACTCGTGGTAGTATGGGTAATGTTGAACCTCTGAAGCATTGCTTTGAAGGGATTCCCAACGAACTGTTTGCCGTTATCAGATATGATGCGTCTGAGACAGCCATGTCTTGGTAGGAATTCTTGGATAAAATATTCTGTAACTGTTTCAGATGTGATGTTTTTGAGAGGGTAACATTCCGGCCATACTGAATACTGGTCTACTATGTGCAAGATGTATCGGTTCCCTGACTGTGTGATGGGATATGGTCCCGATATATCGATGCTGACTGTCGCCATTGGGAAATGTTCTGCTTGCATTGCTTGGAGTTGTGCTCCTGATGGTTTCATATTTCACATTTTACAGATTCTGCATGTGTGAACATATTCAATGACATCTCTGGATAGTGAAGTCCAATAGTGTAGTCGTCTAATGATATCTAATGTCTTGTCTCTCCCAACGTGACCATTGTTATCATGAAATTGAGACAAAACCAATGGTAACAGGTGTTTCGGTATGTATTTCTTTAGCTGTCCGTCTTGTTTAAGGTCAATGTGGTACAATACTTCGTCTTGGATCGTAAGCGTTGGAAATCTGTTTGGGTTTTCTTGAGCTTGATTCGTGAGTTTTGTTATGTCTGGATCTTTCTTCTGCTCACTTGCCATGTGGAAGCCATCTGGATCACTGTCTGGGTTTGATTGTGATTCAGACCTCTGTGTGTTTTCAGACATGTCATGTTGGTTGGAGGTAACAACATTAATTTGTTTTGTATTATCATCAATTTCCGTCGATGTGGATGGTTCTTCTTTCACTGTAGTGTTCTGCGTTTTACTCTCCTCATATGGAATCCTAGATAACAGATCTGCACATGTGTTCATTGTTCAGAGGATGTACTCTATGATGGTATCGTAGGATTGGAGGTTAATAGACCATGTCTGCAGTTTCTTAGGTTGTTCATGTGTCTTAGAGAGCCAATTGACTAGGGGTTGATGATCCGTCCTGATTATGAGCCTGGTTCCTCGTACATAAAAATCAAATTTCTGTATTGCATAATGGATCGCGTATGCTTCCTTCTCTGTCGTCGACCATCTCTTTTGGGACTTAGATAGAGCATGCGAAAGAAACGAGATAGGTTTCTCATTGGGGATTTCAGGCAAAATTGGTTTTTCGTTTAAAGTGATGGGTTGGACCAAACATGCACCAATGGCGTTGTCCGAGGCGTCGGTATATAATACCATGGGTTTGGATGTGTCTGGGTGAACAAATAAGAGGATTGTAGTCAAAGCATCCTTCAGGTACTCGAATGATTTCTGGCATTCAGGAGTCCATTTAAAACGTGCATACTGTTTTGTCAGTTCTATCAGGGGCGTAGCCGCACGGGAGAAGTTAATTATGCGGCGTCTGTAGTACCCAATGCACCCAATGAAACCTCTCACCTGCCGTACTGTAGTGGGACTTGGCATTTCCCTGATAGCTTTAACCTTATCTTCGTCTGGACGTATTCTATCAGCATTTATAACAAAACCCAAATATTTTGTTTCTTCTTTGAGAAACTCACATTTGCTTAACTTGAGTTTGATTTGTTGTTTCCAGAGCCTGTCAAATACTAGTTCCACTTTATGAAGATGGTCCTCAATGGTTCCCGCTGTATGAATTAATATGTCATCGATATACGCGAGTGCGAAAGGTTGCATCTCCTTCAACACCTCATCCATCAATGACATATAAGTTGCCGGGCTTCCCTTGAGGCCAAAAGGCATGACATTCCATGCGTAACTGCCCATGTGTGTAGTAAATGTGGACTTCTGTTTAGCCTCCGGTGTCATGGGGATGCACCAGAACCCTGACCTAGCGTCTAAGGTGGTAAAGTATCTCGAGTTGCCAAGGGTCGCGAGAATGTCATCAATTCTGGGTAGTGGGTAGGAGATTGTCTTCGTGATTCTGTTCAAAGCGCGGTAATCGCAGCAGAATCTATTTGATCCATCCTTCTTCCCAACTATGACGATAGGTGACGACCATGGTGATATGGAACGTTCAATGATGTCAGCTGATAGCATATCAATAATGGATCGTTCTACTATCTCTCTGTGTTTGAGTGGGGTGTGGTAAGGTTTTAGGCTAATAGGCTCTTCGGTAGTGGTATTAATATCCATTTGGACTGTTAATGTACGACCCAATTCCAAATCATTTAAAGCAAAGACATCGTGATATTTTATCACAAAAGCGGTTAGCCGAAGTATGTAAAGTGTCCAACAACTGTGGTAATCTGTCTTCGGCATTTGTTTTTATGTCCTTATGCATACTTGTATTTGATCTTTGTGTTTGACATTTCACTCCTCTTTCATGAAAATGGTCCAGTGATCTCTCTGATTTTCTCTGGCAATATTTATTGTTGCTGTCTGGTTGTCTACGGCAATATCTATTAATGTTCTCAGATTGTCTCTGGAAATATGTATTGTTGATCTCTGGTTGTTTCCGGCTATATCTATTGTTGCTCTCTGATTCTCTCCGGCAATATATATTGTTGATGTCGGTTTTATCTCCATTTGTGCAGTTTTGTCTGGCCTCTTTCATTTTTGGTGGTTGGGGGGGGGGGGGGGGGGAGAAAATTAACTTTTGCGATTATCGCACCTCTCGCAATGGATGATGTTTTTCCTGAGGTATTTACGATCATTATGGGGAAATCTCGGGAGCTTGTAATTTCTGCAATGCCCTCAGTAATGAATATCAGTGGATCATCGTTTATATCTTCATCCAGCAACGGTGCAATTTCTACTGTCTGTCCGGGTTGAATGTAGTCTGATCCCTTTACACGACCTTTGGTTATTATGAGTGAGTTTTGTGGAATGGTCACTGGAGCTGTGAGGCGTACCAACGAATCTATGTGTAAATCATCCTGCAGGTTGATGTATTCTCCGTTTAGTCTAATCTTGTGTAGATCGTAGTATATCCGGGCCTGGTGTTTGTTCAGGAAATCACGTCCAATAATAAGATTCCGAGACATACCGCGTGTAATAATGAATTTATGGTTTATTTTCTGTTCCCCAATCTTTAATGTGATAAACGCAGTACCAAGGGATTTCATTTCCTGGCCGGTCACCGATGCCATGTAAGTTTTCGTGGGGTGAAATTTCACATATTTCTGAATTTTTCGAAAAAGTTGTTCTCGTATCCACCAATGCTCGATAATGCATGCCCTGAATAGAGATGAGACAGGAACTCGGGTCTGGGTGGATGTTAATGGTATTTACTACAGTATGCTGCCTTTTATTGCTGTGAGAATGATGTTCAGTGTTGTGTGACTTCTTATATGTTGTTTGGGACCTATAGGGTTTATAAGTGTTCCCTTCTGTATAGCTCACGTCAGCGGTCCGATCTAACGTGTACTTGGTCCGTTTCCCGAAGCAGGGAAATATTGTGGTCTACCTCTGGCAAAACCATGTTGGGTTGCGTATGTGCGGTTGTTCTGTCCTTGTTGTGATTGGTTATAACCTCGAGATTGATTATGTTGATACGTTTTATGTCCTTGTCTACCCTTTCCGAATGATCCTTGCTCGTGTGATTGGCATGCACGAGAGACATGGCCATTTTGTCCACATGTGTAACAGACAATCGTATTGACATTTTGAACATTCTCTTGCCTCGGTTGGTGTGCTTGCTGGAACTGACGTTGCGCATGCTGATTTCGTGATGATCGATGTTGGTGACGGTGCCACTGCTGTCTTGAGTGACCGATTTCTATTGGCTCGTGGTCACTGTTTACTTCATAGCGAGGATCTCTACCTGTGCGTTGATTGAAACGTTTTCGTACGTTATCCTCCGATACTGCCATTTGTATTGCATCAGTGACAGTTTTAGGGTCTTTTCTTATGAGATGGAGCTTTAAGTTATCTGTGTAAAGTCCGTCCACAAAAATGCCTACCAAGTGTTTTTCAAAGTCCTGTGATGGTACCGTTCCTTCAATAAAAGCTTCTTCAGCCAAATTCAATAAACGGTCTCCATAAAATTGAACAGGTTCAGATTTTTCTTGATGGATTTTCCTCAAAAGCGACCACGCGTGCTGTTTGTCGATTATGTCACTATACCGTGCAATTAGTTCCTTCTTTAATGATGCATAGGTCTCCTCTGGGTAGATGAGGGAGCGCCGTCGCAGAAAATCCGTCACAAGAGATTCCGATGACAAGTATGCAATTTTGATCTTTTCCTTGTCACTTGTAGCATTTACCATGGAACTAAACTTGTCTATGTTCATTAGCCATCTCCGAAATGTCTTTGAATCGCCGGTGAAGGGAGTTATAACCGAGCGAATTTGGTTATATTTATTATAGTGATCTACATTGGATAGCGTGTCTGTTATCCGTTGCAACGCGGTCATTGTGGGTTCGGCCTCTACAGGTAAGGGTATTGTTACGCAAGGATCATTATTATTTTTCGTTTGTATAAACATTTTTCGTATGTATGATCATTTTTTGACTGAAATGTATATTATATATATTTACAGTCAAAGGGACAGAACCCGAAATATTGATACTGCTATTTTTTTAGGAGTTTACCTCCTCTTGTATAGAGACACGTTCGGTCTATAATTTCTTGAACGAAGCGTGACCACATCTCCTTATTTGGTAGTACCAGTCAACTATGGTAGATGTCTGAAAACCTGTCTTAACGCTTCTTTTCATGACCATAAAAGGCGCGACTGTGTAAGACTTTTATCTCGAATGTTCTTAGAATCGTCTTATTGTGAACGGCGACTCAGAGATTGTCGTTCTGCGCATGTCTCGACTTGGTTTTCGTTTGTTGTTCCGGCCAGCTCGGGGAGTTTAGAAATGGTCTAAGTAGCGAGCAGACGCGACCTGCGTCTTGTGATTTTCTGAGGGAAATACATTGTCTTTGTGAGTTAGTTAGCTAACTAGACTATTTCCCAGTATTATTCAAGCCTGCCTGGAGGCATATGTTCATGGTTGATTTTCCGAAATAAGGTAATTCCTCTTGTATCGAACTTTATGCTATCATCTAGAGGTTCGTCATTTTGTCGCCTTTTTTTGCTCGCCTGTGTGATTCAAAATGGAGAGGTACTTTGACTAGGATTAAGTCACCGGTATCTTTATACCTGAACTAGTTATATATATATGGGTCGCTCTAGACCAACAAGACTATTGTCTGTGTTCCAGGATTCGTTATATCAGAGATCACGTCCAAGTCAGATGGTTAGACTTAGAAACATTATAAAGGTCGAGCTGACCTGTAATCCATGTATGCTATTCACGTGCAGACAGTAAACGGACTGATTGTATACATCTGATCTGCTAGCATCAGAAATGGAATATTTATTATTGTCTATGAATATTGATGATCTGCAGCTGACACTGTTGCAGAATTTATATATATTATTTATACAGCTTCACGAACTAGAACTCTATGATTTTGAATGCTGAACTCGTTGAACTATGTTGATGATATAAATATCCTGACTGTTTTGTGGCGTGCAATAAATGGTATAAAACTGAAGCGAAGTTACCATTTCTATGACTCTATACGTCATGTTGCCTGTGGTGTACCCTGTGAACTGTTCTACTGCAACACACACAGCAACATTCTAAATCAGAGAAGACACCTACATCTTGCACTTTAATACCAGGTGTCGATAGGGGTGGCAAGTTATCATTTCAGCTCAAATCCACCCTTATCATTTTTGGTGGCCATAGGTTGGTTTACTCTGATACCAGCTATCAAGGGGGTCAACAAACCCAGACATCATCATCAAGCTTTCAAAATTACAGTTCAACTCGTTTCCTTCAAGAAAAGCTACTTTTGATGAAAGATTTTGAAAGTACCCGGCATTACTGACAGTTGTTGATATTTTGAAACTACCCGGCGCTGCTCGGCAGTATTGAAGTTTGTCTACAACTAGAAGGACAAGTGCCGTAACAACTGTTCCGGTCTGAGAGGTACTGTTGCAGATTCAGAAGGTCAAGTTCAGAAGCTGTTTCCTGTTAGAAGCTCATTTCCTTCGTCATGGCAGTTTACGAGAGCAGTTATGGATCAACGTTGGATCATTGTCCTAAGAATGCTGATCACATCCTGTTCTGAACTGTGCTGACGTTGTGGATATATAGAAGTTAAGTGGCCTGTTTTGTTTGTGAACTGTGCCCTTATGTTCTAGCTGAGCCTTCTAAATTCTTTCACATTTTTTGCTATTTGTTACATGTTATATGTTATTTGTATTTGTATATTTATAAGTTTATATTCTGCGGGTTTTCTCGGTTGGGCGGTGTCTTTCAGTAGAAGATACCACGTCACAGAGGTTCTACTGTTAGCGTTTTCGTTAGGGACTGTGCGAATTTCCTACTGTGAAATTTGCTAGCGACAATCGTTGCTATATCTGTTTAGTTGTGACGAGTTGTGCTTTATTTTTGTTTCTTGTATATTTTTTTTTTCTTTTCTTTTCTCTCTTTCTTTCTGTTTTTTAGTTTCGATTTCGATGGTTTGTATTTGTAGGTCTCCCCTTTTCTATTATTCAGTTCTTTATGTATATTTTTGTGTATACACTGTAGCGTCATTTGTTTGTCATATCTTCGCATTTTGTCATCACATTTCTTTTTAGTTTCGCTGTTTATTTATTTGACTTATGCGAATGTTTTCGTATTGTTTGATCTTTGTTGTTGTTTACATTGACTCTGATCTTTGTTATTGTTTACATTGACTCTGATCTTTGTTATTGTTTACATTGACTTTGATCTTTGTTGTTGTTTACATTGACTTTGATCTTTGTTATTGTTTACATTGTTGGTGACCTTTGTTATTGTTTACATTGTCTTGTTATTGTTTGCATAGTTCTTGCATAGTTAGCTTTCACTATTGTTACATATATGCTCATGCACTATTGGTCTATAGTGCACTTATCATAACTAACTGGTGGGTTTTTTGCTTATGCACTATTGTAGTGCAGTTATGATAAATAACTGATGGTTATGCACTGATTTGGGTAGTGCACTGATAATTAAGAGGTGACTTGTGATATTATTATACATTTGATAATACAAGTTGGTGTCAAGTCTTGTTTCCCACAGAGATTGGAGTAAACATAGTGATTATACAAGCACTTTATTAAGTCTTGTTGCTATTAAGATTGAAATAAGATAATTAATTATTTCAGGTTCTGTACTCACATTTTAGACATCATGTCTACATTTGAGTACTTTATTGAGCGGGGTAAAGCCCTTGGGAAGACAGGTGATAAATTAGAAGAATTTGCGACTGTTCAATATGCCAAGGCATTGAAGTCGGAAGAAAAGAAAATGAAAGAACAAACTGAACAAAAGAGAATAGATGCTGAGATAGAACAAAAGAAACTGCAGATGCAGGTGGATGAGAAAAGATTACAAATGGAAATGGAAAAACAAAAAAGAGAAGCAGAATCTCAGGAGAAGAGACTTCAGGCTGAGGCTGAAAATAAGAGACTCTTGAAATAGAGGCTGAAAATAAAAGATTAGAAAAACAAGCTCAGGTTGAAGAAAGAAAATTGCAGGCACAGGCTGAGGCTGAAGAAAGAAGGTTACAAAGAGAGTCTGATGACAGAAAAGCAAAAATGGAGCATGAAGAAAAACTCATAGCTTTAGAGTTAGAGAAGTTAAAGTTATTGAACGCTGGTAATGCTAATGATGCAAATAAGGTGTCAGATAAGACTAATGCTAAGGATTTCAAGCTTAATCTACCAGCATTTAATCCCTCAATCGATGATATAACATTTTATCTAGATAGATTTGAAAGTGCATGTAATGTGCATAATATAGATAAAACATTATATGTTTATCATCTGTCCAAGATACTTAGAGGTGATGCTTTGACTTTGTTGAGTATGGTAGATGTGCCTGACAAAAACAACTATGAGGTTGTCAGAGCAGCATTGTTAAAGAAGTACCAACTTAACGAGGACGGATATCGTCTTAAATTTAAAAACATGTTACCAGAAACGGGAGTTGAATTCTCTGAATTCATCTCAGGCATCCGTCTTACTTTTTTACGATGGGTTGAGTTGTCTAAGACAGAGAGTACATTTGAAGCTCTTACGGACTTACTACTTAGAGACAAGGTTATGTCTTCTGTTAATGAATCCTTTCTTTCTTTTCTTCATGAGCGTAAGCCTAAAAACATAAAAGAAATGGAAGAATACTGTGGCCAGTATGTTACTGCGCATCCTCACATAACCATTAGCAACTCTAAAGTAAAAGAAGGTCTGCCAGTTGCTTCGGCAGCACCTTATGGCCCAAATTTTATGCGTAAATTTCAGGGTAGCCAGCAAAATTTCAATAAAAAGAGTAACCGTAATTATGCCCAGAATCATAGTAATCAATTCCAGGGTGATTCTTCTTCCCAGAACTGGAGACATCCTAATACTACACGTTATTCTACTCCGGTTAACTTTAGAAATTTTCACAAAGGTAATCGGTATACAGGAAAATATTTTTCTCAGAGACCTCAATACCAGGATAATAGAGGTTCTCAACAGTATAGAGATGGTAATGACAGTTATGGAAACTGGAACTCAAACCAGGATAAAAATTACAGTAGGGACTTTAATGATAATTGCAGAGGCAATAATGGTCGCGGTAGATCGCAACATAAGAGAAAAAAATATCAACAGACAAACTCTGTTCAACAAGAATCTCAGGGAGTAGATAAACAGGTTAATGATAATAAAGACCATAATGCTATCGGATGCTCATCTTTTGATTTTGGTAGAGCAAATAAATGTATCCAATGCAGTACTTTATTTGACCCAAAGACCGTTAGTACTTTAAGCTGTGGTCATCCTTTGCCCGCTCTTCCTGCTAATGTTGCTCATGATGGGAGAGGTTCTCTTATATTACATAAGGGGCTTGTAAATAGTAATCCAGTCTCAGTGTTGTTTGACTCTGGATGTACTACTGTCGGGGTTAGGCAATCTCTTGTAGATCCCTCCTGTGCTACAGGAAAGGTCATCAAATGTGTCACATTTGGTGGCACGTTGGAAAAGTATCCTACTGCTATAATACACATTGCTACTCCTTTCTTCACGGGAGAGGTCCTCGCGTGTCTACTTCCAAACCCTATTGCGGACCTTATTATTGGTCGTATTCACGGAGTTAGGGGATGTACCCCACAGCAGATTGCTGTTTGGGAAGAGCAAAACATTGAAGCTACCAATGCGGTGGTCACAAGAGCACATGCTCTGGATCCACCTCAAACTTCATTAACTAATAATGATGAAGTAAATGACCAAGATAGTCACTTGACTATTACACGTGACTCATTTATCAAATTGCAAGAAGAAGATCCTTCTTTACAAAAATTCTTCATTCTAGCAAAAAAAGGTGATCCTAATCAAAATACTAATAGAAAATCTTGGATTTCTATGAAGAACGGCGTACTTGTACGTATGGTACAAGACTCGACTACGTCCACTCATTCACAAATTCTTGTGCCCAAGAGCATGAGATTGCAAATATTGCAACATGCTCATGACTCGCAATGTGCTGGACATATGGGTTTTTCCCGTACAAAGTCGAGGGTTCTTGCGGCTTTCTTTTGGCCATTTGTGAGCAAGGACATACGAATGTACTGTCGCTCTTGCAAAGTATGTCAGGAGGTCAAATCTAAAGGACCACGACATGCTGCGCCTATCCAGGCTGCTGACATTCCTATTCGCCCTTTTCAAAAAATGGCAATAGATATTATCGGTCCTTTTAGAATTAAGTCGGCTAGAGGACATCAATTTATTCTTACATGTGTCGATATGTGCACACGTTGGCCAGAGGCAATACCTCTCAAGAGCATCTCAACTGCTGATATCGCAGACGCTCTTTGGCTGATATTTTCTCGCTTGGGTTTTCCCGGAGAAATATTGTCAGACCATGGCACTCAACTTATATCAGACACTATGTCACAGGTAATTTCTATGCTACACATTAAAAGGTCTCTCAGCAGTATCTATCACCCAATGTCTAATGGGTTGGTCGAACGTTTAAATAGGACTCTGAAAACTTTACTTGGTAAAATAACTGAGGATCATCCTCAGGATTGGGACAGGGTCTTACCCGCGGCTCTCTTTGCGTACAGAGAGGTCCCCAATGAACATACGGGGTTTTCCCCTTTTGAACTTGTCTTTGGCGCGCAACCGCGCGGCCCTATGTCTTTACTTCACGATCTAATCACTGCCGATAATATTAGCGATGAGACTCAATCTTCTTATGAGTACGTCATTGCTCTTAGGCAAAAGATCATCGAGGCATGCAAACTAGCAACTTCGTCTTCCGAATTTGCTAAAGAAAAGGCAAGGCAGTTTGCAAATAAGAATAGATGTCTACGACAACTTTGTCCAGGTGACAAAGCTCTCGTTCTACTTCCTTCAAGGGAGAACAGACTTCTAATTGCATGGAAAGGTCCATATGCAATAGTCTCCAAAATTTCTGATGTCGACTATGTTGTCGATATTGATGGAAAGCATAAAACTTTCCACATAAATATGCTCACGGAATTTTATGAAAGACCTGACTATTTGCAGCCTATTTTCCAGGCTACGGACAATTCTCAAGCAACTCATGGTCAGTACTCATCTCTGTCAGTTATACAGGATGAGGAAACTGCTTTTTCTGATGTCAATCTTCCTCTTTCTATGGTCCCACTTTATTCTACGGAATCTTGGAAAAACGTGACCGTTTCTCCAAATCTTTCCTCTGAGGAACATCGACAAGTTTCTTCGATGTTGCAAACATTTCAGGATGTTCTTACAGACATCCCGGGACACACACATGTCATTGAACATGACATTGTGCTTACTGATCACAATCCTATCAGAGTCAGACCTTATCCTATACCTATCCATTTCCAGTCTCAAGTCGAAAAAGAATTGGATGAAATGATACGTTTGGAAATCATTGAACCATCCACTTCAGCATACTCTTCGTCTATGGTTATTGTTCGAAAGAAGGATAATAACATTCGCATTTGCGTAGATTATCGCAAATTGAACCAAGTTACGAAGTTCGATGCTGAACCTATGCCTTCATTAGAAGAGCTACTCAATAAACTTTCTAATTCTAGATTCTTTACCAAACTAGATTTGTCTAAAGGTTATTGGCAAGTCCCGCTAACTGAACGTGCCAAACCTTTTACAGCTTTTTCTACACCTAGGGGTTTATTCCAATGGAATTTCATGCCTTTTGGTCTTATGAACGCCCCTGCTACATTCGTACGCATGATGCGGCGAATTCTCGCATATCGTACAGATGTCATAGCATACCTAGATGATATCTGTCTATTCAGTGATTCCTGGGAAGATCACTATTTAGGTTTATACGAATTACTGTCCACTCTTCGCGAGTATAACTTGACTGCAAAACCCTCTAAAGCCTTTATAGGATTTAGTGAGATTTCTTTCCTAGGTCATCGTGTTGGTCGTGGTCTTTTAAAGACAGAGGACCACAATGTTTCAAAAATACTTAACATTTCGGTCCCTAAGACGAAGAAACAAGTAAGGAGTCTATTAGGTTTGATCCAATTCTACGGACGATTCATTCCGAATCTGTCCTCCATTATGGCACCGCTTTCTACTTTATTGAAGAAAGGGTCGCCTAATCTGATCCGCTGGTCTAAAGAATGTCAATCCTCATTGGACCAGGTTAAAGCCCTATTTTCATCTCCACCTATTCTTAGGTTACCTACTATTGAGAAGACTTTTGTTCTTCGGAGTGACGCCTCGTCAACTGGGATTGGGGCAGCACTAATGCAGGAGTATTCTGATACTCTGCATCCGGTGATGTATATCTCTAGGAAATTAAATGCTGCAGAAAAGAATTACTCGGTTTTAGACCGTGAGTTATTGGCTATGGTATGGTCTATTCTGAAGTTACAAAGATTTCTTCTAGGCGCACATTTCATTGTGGAAACCGACCAGAAAGCGCTTACTGCTATTCAGAGCAAAAACTTGAAGAGCTCGAGGTCCACTCGTTATGCCATAGCTCTTCAACCATTTCATTTCTCGGTTCGAGCTATCCGTGGTTCGGATAATGTGATGGCAGACATTCTGTCCAGATGCCCACACGATTCCACATGATTCTTCTGTCATATATATTTCCTGATATACAAGCCAATATTATAATGACATGTTAGTAGATTTTTTTCTCACTTTTTTGGGGGGGAATTTATAACATTGTACCATGTAATTATCTAAGAAGGCTTAGTTAGTGATATACGGGCCAAAAGATCACTCGGCCACATTTAAATAAATTATTTTCAGGATTGTATTAGGAGATTTACCAGTTGTCTTTAAGATTTGTGTTATTGATATTTTCGCAGCACATCATTGAAGTCTGCGAGTTTATGTCCATTGTGGAACTTTGAGGATATCAAGTCCTGTCCTAGATTGGGAGCGGATGATGTCCACATCTTCTTCTATTGAATGTTTTATGTCAACGAAGATCAACACATGTATTACTTATTAATTACTGTTGCTTTATATAATGTAATAATATAGTGCGGTATATTAGTAAATTACACCGCTATTTGCAACACATTGTATGATACCATAATAATATATTTAATTTCATATATTGGTATGAGAATAATTTGATTTTCATTATGATGTTGCCATCATTGTGGCGTGTGTTGGTGGCACCTTCCTGGAATATATAAGCGTATACTTAGATAAATTTTTTCTCTAAGGATCTGAGATATGATCTCAGTGTCGCTCCATGCGTTGAGCTAATTTGTTAGGTATATATCCGCGCATCATACGTGCGTTAGGAGCCTAGATTTTTTTTCCGGCTAGAGGATTTAAAAAAAAAAAAATGTTTCTTTTTTTTTCCCGGGAGGGTGCGGTAATGTTACGCACGGATCATTATTATTTTTCGTTTGTATAAACATTTTTCGTATGTATGATCATTTTTTGACTGAAATGTATATTATATATATTTACAGTCAAAGGGACAGAACCCGAAATATTGATACTGCTATTTTTTAGGAGTTTACCTCCTCTTGTATAGAGACACGTTCGGTCTATAATTTCTTGAACGAAGCGTGACCACATCTCCTTATTTGGTAGTACCAGTCAACTATGGTAGATGTCTGAAAACCTGTCTTAACGCTTCTTTTCATGACCATAAAAGGCGCGACTGTGTAAGACTTTTATCTCGAATGTTCTTAGAATCGTCTTATTGTGAACGGCGACTCAGAGATTGTCGTTCTGCGCATGTCTCGACTTGGTTTTCGTTTGTTGTTCCGGCCAGCTCGGGGAGTTTAGAAATGGTCTAAGTAGCGAGCAGACGCGCCCTGCGTCTTGTGATTTTCTGAGGGAAATACATTGTCTTTGTGAGTTAGTTAGCTAACTAGACTATTTCCCAGTATTATTCAAGCCTGCCTGGAGGCATATGTTCATGGTTGATTTTCCGAAATAAGGTAATTCCTCTTGTATCGAACTTTATGCTATCATCTAGAGGTTCGTCATTTTGTCGCCTTTTTGCTCGCCTGTGTGATTCAAAATGGAGAGGTACTTTGACTAGGATTAAGTCACCGGTATCTTTATACCTGAACTAGTTATATATATATGGGTCGCTCTAGACCAACAAGACTATTGTCTGTGTTCCAGGATTCGTTATATCAGAGATCACGTCCAAGTCAGATGGTTAGACTTAGAAACATTATAAAGGTCGAGCTGACCTGTAATCCATGTATGCTATTCACGTGCAGACAGTAAACGGACTGATTGTATACATCTGATCTGCTAGCATCAGAAAGGGAATATTTATTATTGTCTATGAATATTGATGATCTGCAGCTGACACTGTTGCAGAATTTATATATATTATTTATACAGCTTCACGAACTAGAACTCTATGATTTTGAATGCTGAACTCGTTGAACTATGTTGATGATATAAATATCCTGACTGTTTTGTGGCGTGCAATAAATGGTATAAAACTGAAGCGAAGTTACCATTTCTATGACTCTACACGTCATGTTGCCTGTGGTGTACCCTGTGAACTGTTCTACTGCAACACACACAGCAACATTCTAAATCAGAGAAGACACCTACATCTTGCACTTTAATACCAGGTGTCGATAGGGGTGGCAAGTTATCATTTCAGCTCAAATCCACCCTTATCAGGTATGTTAGCAGGATGGACGTTTGTTTGTTGCATTTCCTGTTGCTGTTGTAGCTGCTGTGCATATAACGCCAGTTGTTGTTGTTGCTGTTGTGTATACAACGCCTGATGTTGCTGCAGTTGTTCTTGACTTTGATCCATTAGTGATTATGCCTGTCTGCTTTCACCAAGAAAAAAGGGCAGGTCATGGCGCCAATTAGTGTAATATGTGCCCGCGTCAGTTGAATGCGGCACTAGTAGTTATATTGATTTTATTTAGTCAGAGTTAATCTTTCATATGTTGTGGTGGTTCAAGTGCTAACTGGCCTTCCGCCAGAGATGGTGATACTTGACCTTTTGTTATTTGTTTCAACCCAGGAATGTTCTTCCCTTTAAGTTTGGTGATAAGCAAAACAGTTTCAGCACAACAACTTATATCCGAAAGAAATTACTGTAAATTTCCACAAACAGCAAATGTAGAAAATTATATTAGAGTTTATTGATGACATTAGACAAACACTGTAAATTTCCCAAAATGATGGTTGTTTATCCAAGTTGAACAATCTATAATCCAACTGAATAATATACACACTTGTCTACTAAAGAAAAAACTTGTCTTGGTATTCTCAAAGACGAAGTTCTCCTAACGCTATTTGTAAAAAATTCTCTAGTCTAAAATCATGGTATCCTTGGAATCATAAATCCTAAAGTCTCTGCTTATCGCCAACAACTCTTCTATTTATACTATTTCTTCTTTTTTTCCCGCCTTTTTCCACACGACCCGTCCTTTTTTTCACACGACACAATAATTAACATTTGCTCTCCTCTCCTCAGCTTTTCGACCTTTTTGCACACGACATTCTGTTATTTCGACTTTTTTTTCACATGTGTGATCTTTTCCAACTTAACAATAGGATTAAAAAAAAACCCAGATTAAACAAACATTCATTTCCCACTTTCGCGCTTATAAAACCCATTCATTATTATCTGGGACTGACCTACGTTTGCCCTGTCAGAGCAGTAACGGCAACTGAACTTTGAATAAATACTGCGTTTTGTGTAAAAACGTCTTATTTGCATTTAAGGTCTGTCATTCTTACATGTATCATCTTCTAGCACATATAAACGCTTATCGTTAAAGTAGGAGGGACGAAGCTAGCGTGAAAGGCCATGCGGTCACATAACAAATATAGAGCTAATGAAAAGATGCGTGCAGCAGCCAATACAAATGGAAATTAAGGTAAGAAGGTGGGGATGGATAAGGACATGATGATAGGAAACTCTATACAGAGCGAAACAACAGGAGGCACTCTGATCATCAGAAGTAGTCCCCCCGTCGATCAAGTGTTTCGGCCCCTTAATCTCCTTTACACTGGGGGGGGGGCACTTAGGTCAAGACTCCCAAGTGTCAGCCCCCTGTTGTCTAGTGCAGAGAACTGAACCCACTCCACCTTTGTTGCAGCTTTCAAATTCATTCCTATTTCCTGCCAGCTGGAGGCAATTGTGAAAGTAACCCCTATGTTGAAAAAAAAATTACTGTCTCGAGTTCCATAGCCCTTTGCGGTTGTTCAACAGCCAGCACGAAGCCTTTTCTTCAGTTTCGCCGAGCCTCTTAAGTGCCCTTGTTCTTGGCTGTCACCTCAACCCCAACAGTTTCAGTAGATCATACACTGAGGCCGGCGCGAGACCTCTTGAATCCACCTCCATAGCCATGACCCTTGCAGTGAACCCATCACGTCTCAAGTCCGCAGCCAGGTCATTATACTTGGCTACTTTGAACGAGTGTTGCTCGTCCAATCTGGATTCAAAAGGCATGATCAGCTCAATCATTATAATCTGGTGCGATGATTAGGAATGCAGCACTATATCTGGCCGTCTTCTGATACTTTCTGGATGTGCCCCTAGCCCAGGTAGGTCTACTGCCATCTCCCAGTCATTTGCACAGCCAAGAAGAGATGGTAAACTGCTACTTGGCTTGGAATGTGCTGACTTTCCTGCTCTCAGAAAGTATGTATTTTCAGTGCTTGGTCTGACTTTTCTGTACGCCTTCACCCTAGCCAGATCTACTGTAGCAGCCAGCTCATTTAGTACTTTGTTGTGGCGCCATGTGTATCGCCCTTGCCCTAATGACACCTTGCAAGCTGAAAGCACGTGTTCAAGTGTCTGCCTCTCTTGGCACAGGGGGTACTGAGCATCATCAGACTTTCCCCATCTCACAAGGTTTACAGACGATGGCAGGCGGTCATATATTGATCTGATAATGAAGCCGAGTCTAAGAGGTACCATATGCCATGTTATCGTTCCATGTCAAGGACCTTTGCAGGGTTCTTTCCCATGTAGTCCATTGGCCTTGTTGGGCCTGCTGCACCGCTTTTAGCATCCTCTTATCATTCTCAGCTCCTCGTATCTTCTGAATGACCAAATCTGTGCGTTCCCTCTTTGATGCCTTGGACCACCAGCGGATGTCACCAAGGCTTCTCAGAAGAGAACAATCAAGCATTGCAAGGGGTGGCCTTAACTGGAACCCACAAGAGAAAAAAGAGTGGGGAGGCCAAGGAGAACTTGGAGAAGAACAGTGGAAGAGGAGGCTAAGGAATTTGGAATGACTTGGGCACAGCTGAAAAAGACAGCCCAGAATAGAAATCGATGGAGAGCAACTGTTTCAGCTCTTATGTTCCACAGGAAATGGAAAGGAATGATGATGATGCTCCACAATCCGATGGCGCGCCAACAATAAAGTACATCATTCTCACAAAGGCCGTCTGTTATGCGCGTTTAATTACAATCAACACCCCCAAAAAATGAAGATAGTAATTGTAACAGAGAGTTTTGATCATTAAATTCTCTATATACTCTTCTGTTTTTCACCCGTGTCCTCTATTTTTTTTATCACTCTTTTATCCTTTTTGTAATTTTTCACATTCGTTTGTTTGCGACTTAAACATTACTGTTTTCCCATTCAAATTTTCGCTAAGTGTCGTGTCTCATTTAGAAATGCACTAGTGATGTTATTACGTAGATGCCAGGCTCGGGAGGTTATTGCGTAGTGGACGAAACTGAATATTCGCTTTCGCCAGACCTATAGGCGACATTTTGTCTGCATTTTCACCTGCCACAACGAGTTGCATCGGCTGAGCGCTTAGGTGAGGCGCGATAACCGACATCTCCTCGGTGCAGTTTGAGACATTTGTCTGGAAATCCCAGCTGACAAGGCACTCACTGTTGGCCCTGGTCAGCGTGAGGTGTTAAAACGCACGAGTGTCAGTTCATGGTAGTCTTCTAGTTTATGTAAGGTTTTTAAGAATTAAAATTGGGAGATTATTTCGTTTTGCGAAATAAGTTGGGACCCCTTTGTCTGGTAATAGATATAACCAGAATGTTTAACTTTATTTTCATTCAGTCCTCAAAATTCGCAGTAGACAGGTTGCTCGTGAATAGAATAAGCTGTATAGCGAAGTTTCTCAGTTTGTTTCGACAATTTGTCGAACTTCTAGACTTCAATAAATATATCAGCGTATGATTATAAAGTTGTGCGACCACCTGTAGTTTTGTGTTGAGGTAAATGTATTAAGTATCCATTATTTTGTGAAGTGTTTAAAGTGATAATCGCTTATTTCATATTTCACTAGTTAGATTTGGTGCAGAGTGCTTAATTTATATAGTCTGTATTATTTTATAGTGACGAGTTACAGTGGAAAACAGAAATTATAATTTCTAGCTTAAACTCAGTCGGCTATTAATGAATTAAATTTAACTTCTAAATAATCAGACGAGAGAATATACTTTAAAACTAACTTATAAATGCTAGATGCCTCATGAGTGTTGACGGAATACGTATGTATTCCTAATTCATGATGATGGATTTATATATATATAACTTATTTCACGGGAAGTTTTAAACGATAAGTCAAGCTCTATGCTTGCAGTTCAAAACGTAAGTTATATTGAGTACATAATATGTAAAATATTTCATATGTGTTTTTCTTTATTTAGTGAATACTGGGGTAACCCAAATTTTGCCGGCGTTTAGTACAGAAACATACCTGTGAGAAACATAAACATTTTATATCTTTAACCAAGTGGGTTTTCAAGTACCACCTGTCTGACAGTGCGTGTGCCTTCAGAGATAGACAGAATACCAATCCCACTAACAGGTTTTTTCTGACAGTGCGTGTGCCTTCAGAGATAGACAGAATACCAATCCCACTAACAGGTTTTTTTAAAGAATAAATGTTTATACTGGGCCTTTGAGGCAGATCATATTCTCCTCGAACTCTGTTTTGAGGCTACTTTGTGGCGAGAATAATTACAGAAATCTAAAACATTAACTTTCCGACATTGTTGACAAAGTGTGTGGTGAACCGAGATTATCTGTTGAGAGAAGTTGTCCACCGGTCATCTCCCTAATTAAGGCAAACCTCGTGTTCTGACACTGTGTGCCCGTTTAATCCTAATTCTTACCTCGTGAGTCAAGTGACACTAACTTTAGTCTGAAATAACTATCGCATGAAGCAGACGCTCCCCGGATCCATTTTGATGAAACCAACAAACAAATCTGCAGAGCTGGGATCCGCTTCATTAAACGACAGAAACTGATAAAATGTGTGTGAGTGTCCCGAAGTTTGCGCCAGACGTCGAACAACAGCACGAGTTTAGGAAAGGTTGTGTGAGTCACGGCCCTGATGAAAGAACAGAGTGAAAGTAGACTGAAGGATGTTCTTTGTTTGAGTCACCCACGTTGTAACTTCCTTTAAGCAAGTTATTGCTAACAATATTTTCCCTTAGAATAAAGCAGAGTATCAAGTCTGTCCATACCTTAAAAAAGGGGGAAACCATAGACTCAATCATATGTATCTGTAACTCTTTGGGGTTATCACTTTCTTCTAACGGGACTGTGAGCTATATATATCCAGAGGAAGGACCATACCAACGGGTCTATCACTATTGTAGCATTGCTTGATTTTTTTTGACTATGTGTACATGCTTTTTATGTATTTTATATGTTGTGATGTAAGTTTACTATGATAATTAAACTATACCTACATTTATTTCAGTGTGGTGGTCAGTTCGTTCCAATAATATCTATATAATCCTGGTTATAGTTTTCCCACGTCTGTGTGTCAAACTGTCGTCACTTGTATGTGCGGGAACGTGAGTGGATAGAGATATATTAATATATACATAATTTTGTATAGACTGTCTGACTCCTCTAGATCTGTTGTAGAAGATAGGCGGAAAGAGAGAGAGATTCTCGATTTCCTGGACAGCCTCTATAAATTTCTACCATCTCATTCGTGGAAATCTATTTCTATTTACTACCTCTCACTGTGACTATCACTTATTCTAATCTATTCAGAAGGGACCAACCCAAGTCTTAATTTTCCTATCAAAAATCTACGACAAATGTGGGCTCGTTTCCGGAAATTGAACTGAAAATCCCCAGCAAGGACGACAAATGTGGACACGTCTATCCGGATTTTGAACTTAGAATAGGAAGACGAGTACGATAAATATCACCTCGGCTGTAGATTCTTTATTCTGTTATAGAGTAAGAGTGTGATATCTTGTGAGTTTTGTTTCTTTTAAAAATAATTTATCCCCTAGACGTAACGATCTGTTAATGGGCGTGCTGACCACACAACTAATAATTGTTTTTCCACAGCATTACTGATGAAAGACATTTGAGTTACAGGTTGATTTTTTCGGAATATACCTTGTATGTTAATTACTGATTTTGTAATACTAAACGCTGGTAAAGTGTGTGAGTGTATAACATTCACAGGGTTCTGAAGAAGTAGGTGTTTGAGCTAAGCTAATGAGTGCGTTCAGACAATTACGTCCTGTAATTGCCTCCCTTACCCTAACTGTCTTCAGGGGTGCACTTGAACTTATAGTGGATTAAAAATTAAGGGATTTTTTGTTCTCCTTAAATTTTTACAATAATTATTTTGTTTCCACTGTAGCAACTTATTTTCAGTAAGTAATCTTAACTACCATTTATTTGTCGTAATCGTCTGCATTAGGTGCTTTATTGCCGATTAATAGCAGCGATAGTTAGATACTATATATTTTGGAGGAGGTATCCCAGGTTAAAGTACATCATCTTTTAATTTTGGTAATTTCTCGTAAGTGGTAGGAACCAGTGTATCCTTTCTGCCTTTATTTCTCGAACTAAGTCTAAGCCACTAAGTTACTATGGCCAAAAGAGCGAAACTGAGGCAGATGCTCAGACAGGAAGCAATGGAAGACGGACTGGACGGCGACGAAGCGAAAGCTTCCGTCAGGGACCACCTTGAGAGATATGATGCGGAGCAGAAGGAAAAGGCAGCGGAGAGGAAAGAAGCAGAAGACCGTCTATTACAGCAGAGGAAGATGGATGAGGAAATGGAAATCCGCAGGGAGAGACAGCAAGAGAAGGAGAGGGAGGAAAAAGAGAAGGAGAGACAGCATGAGGAAAGAGAGAAGGAGATGGAGAGACAGCATGAGAAGGAGAGAGAAGAGAGACAGCATGAGTTGGCTCT
This sequence comes from Oreohelix idahoensis, assembly GCA_024509875.1. Classification (NCBI taxonomy): domain Eukaryota; kingdom Metazoa; phylum Mollusca; class Gastropoda; order Stylommatophora; family Oreohelicidae; genus Oreohelix; species Oreohelix idahoensis. Next base: position 105,326 of record JAMPIV010008585.1, on the reverse strand, counting down.
TAAAACTCTAGAATTCCAAAGTCGTGGCGCTACCTCTACCTCCAGCAATGGAGAGTCTTCTCCTCATTCTTCCTTAACTGATCTTTCTAGCACTCAATCTACTCATCTCACTGCTATGTCTTTTGCGCTAGAATCTTTCCCTTGTCCAAATGAGAAGATTGACACGTATCTAGAAAAATTTGAGAAAATTGCAACTCTGTACGGTTTAGAGAGGTCGCGCTGGAATATGAAGCTTTCTCACTCTTTGAAAAGTAGGGCGTATGATGTTTACGCCAAACTGGAAAGCAGCCAACAAGACAATTACGACATGTTGAAGAAAGCTTTGCTTGAGCATTTTGAAATGAATGCTCGCAAATTTTTTGCAACTGTTTCGCAACAGCAGAAAGGAGAATTCTGAAACTTTTCAGCAGTTCTCCTCTCGTCTAAAGGGATATCTGACAAAGTGCCTAGAGCTCTCGCAGCTCCCCTCTACCTATGAAGGTCTGGAGGAATTTGTTTTAACAGAACAAATAAGGAACACTTTGTCTGCAGATACCCGGAGATTTCTAGCTGAGCAAAGTGCAGAAAAGCTTGAAGACATTCTGGACAAGTGTGAGCGATATCACAATGCGCTGGCGAACTGCCGGCCACAAAACGTAAACCGACAGAGGAGCATTTTCGAAAGAATAATCTAGAGCAATCTTCTCATGCTTCTAATCAGAATAACCACTGAGAAACTGGATCTCAAAACCCCCCTCCTGAAAAATCCAAGTTCTACAAAAACAAGTACCCCAACCACAGTAAACAGTCTGATCAACCGACCGCCCTTCATGGCAGCGCAGCCAGAAATGACAAGGTGGCAAAGGAAGAACTCCTGAGCACGGGACTATTGATCAGAGTGAGCACACCAAGCCGAAACGAATCGGATGCTTACTAACAGTCTCGCAATGCGGAATTTTGACAGTGATTCCCAACCTGTTGGGGATACACCCTCAACGCGAGGTACTGTTACATTGAACGGTTCTCAAACGTTTTGTTTATTTGACACGGGGCTTTCTTATGATTGCATTGTTGCCAGAAACCTGGTCAAACCCGGTCAAGAGACAGAAGAGACCGTCGAACTTTGTGGAGTCTCTAAGAGTGATGCACCTACAGCGCTTCCCATCGCACTGGTGGAGATCCACTCTGATTTTGTCAGAGGCGTGATCAAAGCGGCTGTTATGGATAACCCCATCTACCCAGTAATACTTGGCGGGAGATACGTGTTTATTGGGAAACCGGAAGAGCCGATTGTGGCAGCAGTAACTACAAGAGGGCAAACCAAGAAGGAACGGGAGCCTGCGCCTAATTTTTTACCTATGGAACTTAAAGAAGCGCAACAAAAGGACCCTACTTTGGCACCCTGCTTTAGGAAACTGCCCATGGCTAAGGAACCCAGACAGCACGGGGACATTTTTTCTAAGGATGGCGTACTATATCGCAGAACTGGTAAACCTGACCAAGGTTACAACCAGCTCCTAGTATCGAAACAGTACAGAAGCCAAATCCTAGAAATGGGGCACTCTCTTCCCTTCAGCGGACATATTGGACAGAACGCCACAAACCAGCTGATAACTACTCATTATTGGTGGCCAGGAGTAAATACTGATATTATCAGGTATGTCAAATCCTGTGCCCAGTGCCAACGTGTGCCACCCAAGCAACTGGCACCCCCAGTCTCTTTGGGTGAAATGCCAATAGTGGGAAGACCATTCGAACGGGTTGTGATCAACATTTTAGGACCCTTATAAAGGACTAAAAGAAGTAACAGGTTTATCCTGACCTTAGTCGATACATGCACTTTATGGGCAGAATCTATCCCGCTAATATGCGCAGATGCCAAGCATGTCGCAGAAGCCCTCGTGCAGATTTTCACTCGGTTGGGATTCCCTCAGCAAGTGTTGACGGATAACGGATCTCCATACCGAAACCTGTTGATGGATGAGATCGTGAAGATCTTGAGGGACCAGCACATCTAAACTAAGCCTTATACTCTGGCCAGAAATGGGCTAGTAGAACGTGTCAACGGAAACCTCAACATGATGTTAACACATTAACTACCGAATTGAAAAACACACTGTGGCCGAATAAAATTTTTTTCCCATTTTCATCCTGAAAGTGTTTGCACAAAGTAAGCTGTAGTTTTCGTAATTGTTTACAGATTTTTATGAATTACACGTCATTTTAAAGATAAATGATTGTACTATTAGAATAAACACCGGTTGTAACTCTAATAGAGGTGGTTGCTATTTAACGGCCCTCCGATGGCCGAGGACTTGCAATATTTTCATAATTATAACTGCTTGCGCCCCATCTCTATTAAATCACAATTTCAATCAATGTGCACACCATTTTCACTCTTGTCCTCGTCGCTAGATCTATCAGTCAATTGTTGAAACACGTTTCTATCCTATTCAGCCGTTAGACGAGATGTACATGCATTTTTTGTAGTCCTATCACTAGTTGCCACGGTAAACAGTTTTACACGATTTGGTAACTAACCCAAAACGCTGAAAAATATGAACATAATATCAATTTTTCAGTGTTCTACAACAACCATGCTTTGGGAATTTGTTTTCCGGTGGCAACTTAAAATCTCGAACCAGATCAGAGAGTGTTTCAGTACATTTTTCATTCGTTTTATTACTAAAATTAGATTGGCGCTCTGAGCGGCTTGCGGTCCAAAAGTGATTATTTTGTGAGCCGCTGACAGCGGCTTGCGGTAGTTAATGTTTTAAGTAAACTGGCACAAGTGAAACCTGAAGATTGGGATTGTTGCATTCCGGCAGCTTTATTTGGCTACATAGAATCTCCTCATACTTCCACAGGATTTCCGCCAGCTACGCTTTTATTCGGCAGACCCATTAAGGGCCCGCTTGAAGCCTTACTTTGGTCACAGACAGACCAGAAGGCTTATGAGACAGTCGTCTCAGCAAGTAAATACGTATCGGATTTAAAGAAAAGTTTGAAATTAGGATGGGACCTAGCAACGACTAACTTTAAGCGAGCACGTACAAAGCGCGTTAACCGATACAGGAAAGTCGCGAAAGAAAGAGAATTGGAAGCAGGAGAGACAGTTTTGGTGTTACTCCCTACCGGAAACAACCAACTGAGGATCGGATGGCAAGGGCCGTTTACCGTCCTGAAAAAAGATTTCTAAGGCTAACTACCAGATCTCTATTAAAGGAAAGGAGAAAGTTTTCCATTTAAATCTGTTAAAGGGATGCTTGGAAAGACCGGTGCCAACCTCCGACCATCTCCTGACGATCGCCAAAACTGACGAAGATGACGATAGTGGCAGAGAAATTCCACTGCACACACACGAAATCTTTCAAAAATGTCAGAAGCGACGACGCTCTTTCAAGCGCGCATGGGAGACATTCTAGAGAAAGGTAACTTTAGGGTGTAGACTTGAGTAGGAATTGGACAGAGATGGAGGGGGAGATGAGAGGGAAGAAGACAGACACCCTGAAGCTACGGATATAGGAAATTTAATTCCATAACGTAGGCATGGAGTGTTTCCATATCTTAAAGGGGGGACGTTCTGTCACAGAGAGTTTTGATCATTAAATTCTCTATATACTCTTCTTTTCTTCACCCGTGTCCTCTATTTTATTATCACTCTTTTATCCTTTTTGTAATTTTTTGCATTCGTTTGTTTGCGACTTAAACATTACTATTTTCCCATTCAAATTTTCGCCGAGTGTCGTGTCTCATTTAGAAACGCACTAGTAATGTTATTACGTAGATGCCAGGCTCGGGAGGTTATTGCGTAGTGGACGAAACTGTGAATATTCGCTTTCGCCAGACCTATAGGCGACATTTTGTCTGCATTTTCACCTGCCACAACGAGTTGCATCGGCTGAGCGCTTAGGTGAGGCGCGATAACCGACATCTCCTCGGTGCAGTTTGAGACATTTGTCTGGAAATCCCAGCTGACAAGGCACTCACTATTGGCTCTGGTCAGCGTGAGGTGTGAAAACGCACGAGTGTCAGTTCAAGGTAGTCTTCTAGTTTATGTAAGGTGTTTAAGAATGAAAATGGGAGATTATTTCGTTTTGCGAAATAAGTTGGGACCCCTTTGTCTGGTAATAGATATAACCAGAATGTTTAACTTTATTTTCATTCAGTCCTCAAAATTTGCAGTAGACAGGTTGCTCGTGAATAGAATAAGCTGTATAGCGAAGTTTCTCAGTTTGTTTCGACAATTTGTCGAACTTCTAGACTTCAATAAATATATCAGCGTATGATTCTAAAGTTGTGCGACCACCTGTAGTTCTGTGTTGAGGTAAATGTATTAAGTATCTATTATTTTGTGAAGTGTTTAAAGTGATAATCGCTTATTTCATATTTCACTAGTTAGATTTGGTGCAGAGTGCTTAATTTATATAGTCTGTATTATTTTATAGTGACGAGTTACAGTGGAAAACAGAAATTATAATTTCTAGCTTAAACTCAGTCGGCTATTAATGAATTAAATTTAACTTCTAAATAATCAGACGAGAGAATATACTTTAAAACTAACTTATAAATGCTAGATGCCTCATGAGTGTTGACGGAATACGTATGTATTCCTAATTCATGCTGATGGATTTATATATATATAACTTATTTCACGGGAAGTTTTAAACGATAAGTCAAGCTCTATGCTTGCAGTTCAAAACGTAAGTTATATTGAGTACATAATATGTAAAATATTTCATATGTGTTTTTCTTTATTCAGTGAATACTGGGGTAACCCAAATTTTGCCGGCGTTTAGTACAGAGACATACCTGTGAGAAACATAAACATTTTATATCTTTAACCAAGTGGGTTTTCAAGTACCACCTGTCTGACAGTGCGTGTGCCTTCAGAGATAGACAGAATACCAATCCTACTTACAGGTTTTTTTAAAGAATAAATGTTTATACTTGGCCTTTGAGGCAGATAATATTCTCCTCGAACTCTGTGTTGAGGCTACTTTGTATCGAGAATAATTACAGAAATCTAAAACATTAACTTTCCGACATTGTTGACAAAGTGTGTGGTGAACCGAGATTATCTGTTGAGAGAAGTTGTCCACCGGTCATCTCCCTAATTAAGGCAAACCTCGTGTTCTGACACTGTGTGCCCGTTTAAGCCTAATTCTTACCTCGTGAGTCAAGTGACACTAACTTTAGTCTGAAATAACTATCGCATGAAGCAGACGCTCCCCGGATCCATTTTGATGAAACCAACAAACAAATCTGCAGAGCTGGGATCCGCTTCATTAAACGACAGAAACAGATAAAAAGTGTGTGAGTGTCCCGAAGTTTGCGCCAGACGGCGAACAACAGCACGAGTTTAGGTAAGGTTGTGTGAGTCAGGGCCCTGATGAAAGAACCGAGTGAAAGTAGACTGAAGGATGTTCTTTGTTTGAGTCACACAAAACAAATGAACTTTATTTTCAAAGGGTTTAGAATTGGGCACGCAGGCCCGTCTAACATTCTGCCCTTCCTTTCTCTCATCTTCCATACTGAATCCATTTATTCTCACACGTATCCTAAATATTACTTAAATAATAAAATAACAAAAAAAGTACAATAAAATAAAATCCTAACATTGTAACAGTACAATAACAGTTACACAGATTTACAGATGCGTATCATAATTTATACTAAACAGGACAAAATTAACTTTAAAACCTACATATGATGTTATGTAATTATTTAAGAACATAACGAAATTAGGGTGGTATATAATCTGCACTCATGATGTATTTGAAAAGTCTGTGATTGAGTGAAAATAGACTAAGAGTATTTTTTAAGTCGTGTGGAAGAGTATTCCACAGATGAGCAGCAGAAAAAGCTAAACTCTTCTTGAATAAGTCGAGCCTAGGCTTGGGCATGTGTAATTTATTTAAGCGTTGACTGCGTCTTCCGCTGTATTTGAAAATAGGCCACAGATACGTTGGAGCATTCTGTGACAAGATTTTGTGAATAAATTTGGCTTTGTTGAAGAGAAGGCGCTTTCTTAGTGGTAATATGTTAAGATATGTATATGCGTCTACACACTGTGTGAGGTTTTTGTCTGAAATTAAGCGCGCTGCACGTTTTTGTAATGAATAGAGTCTTTTAGTGTTGGACATGGTGCAGCCATCCCAAATTGTGGAAAAATAGTCTAGATGTGTTTGTATCTGGGATGTACAGAACAATTTTCGTGTCTCCTCATCTAGGAAATGTTTGATTTTAGCTAACTGGTAAACTTTTTGTGCCGTTTGTTTGGTCAGTGCTTGTACATGCGAATTCCAACTTAAATGTTGGTCAATTATGAGTCCTAGTGTTTTATATTCATTTACATTTTCAATTAAAGAGGTTCCAATGTAGAGTTGAAGTGTTGTTTTCGGCAAATTTGTAATTTTTGTCTAGTTGATATTATCATACATTTTGTTTTAGTGATATTTATTTGCATGCAGTTTTCATTGCTCCACTTAATAAGAGTGTCTGTGTCGCTTTGTAATAATATTTCTAGCGTGTTGCAACTTTTATCACTAGTATAAATGGTACAGTCATCGGCAAATAGGTCGCAGGATGAGTGCTCGATGTGTAGTGGAAGGTCATTTATGTAAATGGAAAAAAGTAGAGGGCCGAGAATAGAACCCTGAGGAACACCGGTGTCAACATAAGGTAAGTAAAGGTAAAGGAACCCGTTACACGCCCATTGAGGCATATTGGGAATATGGTGTTAGGCCCATATTATCTTGACCGTCGGCACACTAGGGGTGATGTGGTCGGCATCACGCCGGCCGCCTTAACCTTCCCAGAGTAGCTCTGGTACCCATTTGGGGCTGGGTCGACCCAGGAGCCGTTTGTGGCCTAAAAATTTACCAGCCTATTGCAATATTCCATGGTGTTGAGAACTCCGCTCCCCACAGTTATTGAGAACTTAATTGTGAACTGATTATTTGAAGGAATAAAATGCTGAAGCACTTCTTGGTATTTATTAAAGAACGAATATTCTCAATCTTTTCGGGTTCTCATGTTTGTTGTTTTGATATTCTGATTCTTAACGATTTTATGATTGACCAAGTTTCTTTGTTAATAAACCAAGTATCAATGCGTACAGTTTTTCTGATAATCTTTGAATGTCAGTAAGGTCAAATGTTTTTCAACACCTCTGAAACATCTGTGTAACGTAATTCAAATAATCCATGTAATTTTAAAGAATTCACTACAGCTCCAGCGAAGACGACTGATTATAATTTATTACATCCACAGTTTTGACAAGATTCAACATGAACTTCATTCTGTTACACAATTATAACGACTCAAGTTAATATGCCCTAATTACATTATTCTGTTCATGGCCGTTAGCCTTAATTCTCATGCTAACATTCGCATGTATTAATAATTGATATTGTTCGTATCTTACACAATGTTAAATACTGTACACTTTTATCTGTCTGCATTGATATACTCATAGCTTTGCCAGCATATTATATTTGAATCTAGTCTTTATTCCATTTTGGCTTGACACGCCATTTAATTCTCAAAATGTTAATTATTGGCCAACTCTACCATCACACACATTGACTATTATTGAAAATATTATCTCTCTCTTTAAGAAGATAAATTTAAATCTCTAGACGCACAGGTCCGGACATAGACTTATCCGTAAATATAAGTGGCGACGGCTACACGCTGGCAGACACATATAAGTGGAAAAAACCACGTTTATAAGGAACACATCCTTCAAGCCCGAAGGCACGGCGCAGACTGATTGTTAGTTACTACGTTTCGCATCATCAGATGCATATGGCGTATCTTAATGTCTCTCTAGTTGGGGATGCTGAATGGTGCAATCACCCTGGCCAAAACTAAAATAGCCAAGATGATTACACACCATAAAGCAATCCTCAACACATGGAACGATGAGGCAGCCAAACTTACTAAGGAAGGTGGAGCACTACAACAACACGATATAGGGACAACTTATGAAATGGCAAAAATAACTATAAAAGCCACATTCAAGTCCAAATGGGAAAGAGAACATACAGGCCATATACAAAAATTATGCCTATCATCAGCTATCTAGTCGAGACCAGGTCATAATTTTCCGGGTACGCACTGGACACAACATATTGAGGTACCATCTATATAACAAGTACAGGATTGATACAACCGATTTCTGCACCTGTAGTACCTGTCCCATGACAGCCGAACATCTCCTATCCAACATTACAGCAGTAAACGGAGTAGCATGTGGCAACAACCTACTTCTCTCCACGAAAAACTATTTGGAGATGTCAGGAACCTTCAGGTGACTAATGACATTATTACAGTCATTATTATAGAAGTCTGAATTTACCACAGTTTTCTATAAATTCATTCCTTCATCACCATTTAGCTCTCCAAGGAGACTATGTCTTCAATAAACGTATGCTAAGTCCCAGTTTCGTAGCAAAGGGGGAAGAGGGCGGTGGGTGGCCACAGGAGAGGGGTGCCAAAAAAAGTCAAATCGTTTCTCTGCGAACATTTGTGTCCTGTAAACACACTCCGACTTCTACTTCGAGAATTGCGTACTTTCAGTACTTTTGTATGGCGCAGAATACTGTAGAGGAAATATCTAAGTTATCCTCTTTTCATATATCCTGCCCAGGAAAATTCTTCGAATTTTTTGACCGAATACCATCTCCAACCAGGAACTGCTTACACGCTGCAGTCAAAAAACAATGCACGCCATCATTGCAGGCAGACGCTGGAACTGGGTTGGTCATGTCCTCAGAAGGGAACCTTACGCCATCACCAGAACTGGGTTGGTCATGTCCACAGAAGGGAACCTTACCCCATCACCAGACACTGCTATTATTTTAACCCCAGACCTAAAGGTCTTTTATACTTGGACATGCGCCCTAATATAACCGACTAGGTTGAACAGGACGCGCCTCGCCAAAACGAGGCAAAACTTTAAAAAAAAAAACAAAAAAACTGAAATGCTATGGACCGCAGAAGGAGGCGAAAGAGAGGCAGACCAAAGACAACCTGGGAAAGCACGAACCACAGTTATAACACGGCACGAAGGATGGTCACCGACCGAGCTAAATGAGGACAGTTTGTTGCTGCCCTACAAGACGCCACTAGGCGTGATGACCACTGACTGCTTTGTCAGTCAGGGGCTAAGTATTCAAGAAGAAAACGACTTCAGTAGCCAGTTGTGAGCGACATTTTAATGAATTAAAGCTAACTATTTCGTATTTGCGAGCGACCACGGGACAGGAACGTATGAGTAATCTGGCGCTTCTTAGCCAGCACCGGATTATTCATTAGGCCCACTAAACACGGGCCAAGGGCCCCAGGCTTACAGGGGATGCCGTGAAAAAAAAAAGCAAAGGAATCATAACGCTCAGAGCTCTACAGCAACGGCACGTGAACGATAGTACGCTCGTGCATGCAGGATAATAGTATCTGTACAACAGGTAGTTTATTATAGTCCGTTCGGATATTCGTGCCCACAGAATGCGTCAATTTTCTCCAAAACTGTTTGTTGTATGGACATGAATTTTTGCATGCAGTCTTAGATTTTCCATGCAGTTATTAACATATTTTTTGCCCTTACACAACTCATGTCATGCTCGAATTTTCTTCTTTACGTTATATAAAAAACTCTTAATGTTGTCTGGGTTAATTTTTAGTAGTTTTACAGGAAAGTTACAAGATCCGTTCAAAAATATGTTTTTCTTTGTTTGAATTAGTGTAGTGACTACATGTCCGCACGAGTACGCACCTATTGTACACAGTCGCGAGTAACTAATTCAAACAAAAAAAAATATTTTTGAACGGATCTTGTAACTTTCCTGTAAAACTACTAAAAATTAACCCAGACAACAGTAAGAGTTTTTTTATATAACGTAAAGAAGAAAATTCGAACATGACATGAGTTTTGCAAGGGCAACAAATATATTAATAACTGCATGGAAAATCTATGACTGCATGCAAAAGTTCATTTCCATACAACAAACAGTTTTGGAGAAAATTGACGCTTTCTGTGGGCACGAATTTCCGAACGGACTATAGCTACTTCCACCCTGCTTATATGAATATATATATATATATATATATATATATATATATATATATATATATATATATATATATATATATATATATATATATATATATATATATATATATATATATATAACATCTACGCTACATATACACACACACATATATATACGTGAGTGTATGTGTGTGTGTGTGTGTATAGAGTAGATGTTTAGAGGGCCCAGTGTTATCAAAGTAGATCACAAAATCTCCTGGGTTGCAGACCCCTGGTTTAAATTATATTCTCTCTTGCATCCTCCTCAGATATAACAAAAGCAAGAAACAGAATGCAGCTGCATCTTCTTGAGACTAGGCCCTATTGTGAGAATCAGAACTGAATTGTTGCTTTCCAATATGTATTGTAAGGTCTTCACCGATCCTCAACAATTGTAAAGGATTTTTTACATTAAAAACAATTAAGGAAGACAAATAAACCGTTCAACCCCTTAAAGGTTTAAAGTAGAATACATATTGTCTCTACTTCCATATATGTTCAGTTGCCGATATGCGAACGCGGCATGTGACAAAGTGTATTACACCAGGTCAAGCGAGGATGATAGTGATAACTTAGATCTTGGACTTTATTTATTTATTTGTGTCAGAGTGGTGGTGCTCTGCGAACTGGTCTCACGGCACTAAATTACACTATGTGATCGTGTCGGTGTTCATTCTTATCTATTTTAACTAGGTGACTGTGGCAGGCCTAGTATTTTAATTTATGAGATCAGATTTCTTTCCTTGACCTATCTCCCAAGTAGAGCTATCTCTTTGACTGGCCTTTGTTCCGCCAGAGATGGTGATTCCTGGATGAGATAAGGTTCGTCTTTTCTTCAACCCAGACCACGTTCTTCTCTCCTAGGTGTTGTACAGCGACTGATGCGTATAGGGTGTTCTATTATTTCTATCTCTCCTATTACTCACTTCTAATAACTCTCCATTCCTTAATCTCTTCACACATCAAAGCAACCGGAGTGTTGTGATTCAATATCAAAAACAACTTTTATTTACATAAGATAATCCATGATCATCCAACATAATTCATCAGATACAGTTCTCAATTACAATGTCCTCAAGTCTTCCACTTGATTCAATCAAATATCTCAAAGCATGGTTATATTGTTTCTCCTGTAGCCTCTTGCATATTTCGTTATATACCTAGCCTACTAAAGTTCCTTCTCAGGTTCTACTATTTTTCTCATATTTTCTACAACAGTTCTTCTAAATTCTTGGAGTCATGTTCTCACCAAATCTCAATCTAGTTAGGTTTAACTCCTCTAAATGCAGCTTATAAGATTCAATAGCTACCCCTGAAATAATCAAACAATGTCTACTATTCATATGGCATCCACCATACTTACTCTGACATTACAGAGCGCAGAATAAACTCTGTAGGGGTTTAAGCACTTCCAGCTTTTACTTATTACTATTGCCGTAGACTATGATTTACTTTCATAGACCTGACAGCTAATCCTGAATACAAGTTATCCGCTCTGTATTTTGTTGAAGGTTCAACTTCTGTATTCATTCTTCTTACTATCACCCCTATAAGCTAATCCTAGGTTTAGCAGCACAAATTATCAATCAATTCTAAGTGTTCTCCTGAATTCCTATCACTATGATTCTAAAGCTATTTCTATAGGTTTCTGGATACGAACAACTGTCGCCCACAAGTTCGTTTCTTGAGAGCCCAGATTTTTTTTGATTTTTTTTCCATTTTTTTTTTTTTTTTAATAAAAACCTTTATTTGGTCAATATATTTACAACATTGATAGTATTTACAACAATTTAAAATAGTCATTTTAAAGGACATTATTTAAAGTTAATAAACCCGGTACAAACACAAAAAACAATATTATTTAGTTAATATTACAAGACCAAAAAAGAGCAAAAGCAAATTATTACACAAAATCTAAAGTTAAATAACCCGGGTACAAATTAAAATTATTACATTATATAAGATAAACCTAATTGCGAACAAATCAATATTATTTAATAACTTTAAATATTACCATCTAAAAAAGAACACTATGCAAAAAATATTACACAAAATTTTAAGTTAAAAAGCTAAGCACAAATCAAAACTATTGCATAAACAAATTACAAAAAGTCCAGGTACAAATCAAATTATTTCCATATATAAAGATATACTAATTTCCGAAAAAAAAAAAAATCCCAAACAAAAACCCAATGACTACCAAGATTTTAGATGATGAAGCAAATGAGGCTATGAACATCGACACCCTACTATGAGATGATTGATGAAGACGTATACACTAAAAGTTATTTATAGTCAAAGCAACTTGCTTTGCATGATGACCCAAGTATGATTTTTACATTTGACATGAAGTATTTACAAGCAAAGCTACCTTGCTTTGCATGACAAAAGAAAGGTCAATAAAGGTTTAAGTACTTAAACAACAACACAAAAGTTTCAAATCTGTTCTATTATATTTTGCGTCATGCGTTCGTATATTTGTGTAAATATTGTACTGTCATAATGTCTATTGTCGTATACAGCTCTGTTCCTACATGTCCATACAAGATATCTAAAGTCAGCTAACAAAGTCAGTAACTTAAGTTCTGTTTGTCTTGTCATCTGTGGTAAAGTGTTCATCATGACTGCTCTATATAAATTAAGTGTCTGTTGTGAGTGTGGGCCTATTAATTTCCTTAACTTGTTTAAAGTGGGGGCCACTGTCTTACATGTGTAAAATAAGTGGTCTTCGGTCTCTATAATGTTGTCACTACACAGTTTACATTTGGGCGCTAATCTGTTTGCCTTTATTGATGATTTGTTAGCTATTGGTGTTAAACTGTGTAGTAGTCTGTAAGTGACTTCTTTTGCTTGTGGTTTAATGTCTATTGCGTGAATGTTTGTAAAACTCTGTGTGTAATCAGTTATAAGGAGGTTGTACCTTCTTCGTGTCTTTATAGGTGTTTCCTGTGCTGCAACTAGAAGTTTGTATATAAGTTTGGTGTCTTGTTTTATTAAGTGTTTGTTCCCCTCTAAATTTTGTAGACATATTTTGTAAAAAGGTGGTGGTGTACCAAAAAAATGGGGTTGATTGTTATTCAACTTACAAAGGTTTAATAATCTTAAACCAATGTAGTAGTGTGCCAGCGGGTATAGACTCGGGCTTTTTATAACTTCCCCTATGTATTTAATCCTTAAAGCTTTTATTTTAGTGTTGATGTCTTGTAAGGCTATCCCCCCTTTATTTTTAGGTTGTATTAGAGTAGTGTGTTTAATACTGTGCCAGGTATTCCTAAAAATAAAGGTCCTAATTAGTTTATTTATTTCTGTTATAATCTTTTTAGGTACTATTTGTATATTTGCTGTGTAAATTATTTTTGGCATAATAAAACAGTTAACTATAATACTTCTTCCGAAAATGGTAGCCGTTCTATATATGTAAATTTCTAACATATTTTGGATTTTCTCTATCAATTTTGTCCATGTTTCTTTATTGGGGTCATGAGGATTAAAAGAAAAGTTAATTCCATAAATTTTAATTTTATTCACTACCGTTAATTGAAAAGGGAAATCTGACCTATTGCCCCATTTACCTATTCCCATTATGCTAGATTTTTGAATATTTAGTTTGGATTCGCTAGCGTATCCAAACTCTGTGAAAACCTCTAAAATATTTTTTATAGAATCCTTTGTAGTTGGAAAGAATATCGTGTCATCGGCGTAGGCCAACAATTTTCTTTCCCCTGCACCGGGGACGAAAGTCCCCGTGATATTTGTGTCTTGTCTTATTCTTTCCAACACAGGTTCTAGCGTTATTACATATAACAAGGGCGACAGAGGGCTCCCTTGCCTAACACTTCTCGTTAATCTGAATGTTTTAGTTAAACTATGGTTAATCAATATTTTACTTTCAGGTTTTTTATATAGGATTTTTATCCATGATCTAAAATATTTCCCTATATTATTAGCTTTAAGACTCTTATGTAGAAAGGCATGTGATACTCTATCAAATGCCTTTTCCTGATCTAAAGATAATATGGCACTCTGGCACTGCCTATCATGTGTGTATGTAATTAGGTCTCTAATGAAATGTGTGTGTCTGCTAATGTTTCTACCATGTACACTACATTGTTGATCTGAATGTATTATTTTGTGCATGTGTGGCTTAAGCTTCAAAGTTAGTGCCTTGGCTAGAATGTTATAATCAACATTTAAAAGAGAAATGGGCCTAAAATTCTTAATTGACTTTTTGTCATTATCGTCTTTGGGAATTAACGTAATATAAGATTGATTTAGACTATCCGGGAGTTCCCCTTTTTGAAAAGCCTCTTCGAACACTTTAATTAAGATAGGGCCTAAACATGGTAAGAAAAACCTGTAAAATTCTGCTGTTAGCCCATCAGGCCCAGGTGCTTTATCTTTTTGGAAAGTACTAAGTGCCCCTTGTAAATTATCTAAAGTTAGGGGTTGGTCTAGCCTTTCACTTTCCTCATCACTTAGACACTTTGTGTATTTTAGAAATTTGTCTTGTATGTTTGCATCACTTTCTTCCTTAGTATATAGCTGCTTGTAGTATTCGAAGAAAGCGTGACTAATATTGGTATTGTCTGTATGATGCTTTCCTTTCATGTCAATTATTTCGTGTATCTGTCTACTGCGTGTTACATTCTGTTCAATTGCTAAATATTGCCTACTAGGGATTTCTTGCGTTATAGTGTGTAATTTGGTTCTAAGTAGCGCTCCCTGGTAGGTATACTGTCTATATTGATCTAAAAGCTCTTCTAAGGTTTGGATGTGAGGGTTCGTGTTGTCTAAACTTTTGGTTAAACTAATTGCTTCTTCTAAAATCCCCTCTTCTTTCTTAAATTTTTTGTGAATAAGTGTAGCCAAAATCTGCGTTCTATCTCTAAGTGTGTTTTTTAACATATCCCAATATTGTGCAATGTTGTTATTGGGAATGTCTTGTGCATAACCTTGTATCAGTTGTGTTATTTGTTCTGTGTAGCAAGTGTTTTTAAGTAGACTGTTGTTAAATTTCCAATGTGGGGATCTCTTTACTTGCTTGTGCGTGTGTCCCGTACTTAAAGATGTGTAAACTGCCTTGTGATCTGTAAATTTAAGAGTGCTTCCTATATGGTGTGTTTTGTGTATATTGTAGGTACTAGATGCATATATTCTGTCCAGTCTTGATGCCCGTCTAAAGTATGGGTTTATATTGTCATAGTGTGTAAAGGTTTGTTTGTGAGGTTCTATTTTTCTGTATACGTCCGAGAGGTCGTGTTCGTCTAGCATAGTACGTATTTGTCTTAAGAGCGAAGACTTTTCTCGCGCCTGTGCTCCCCCCCCCGGAGCTCCTAGACAAGTCTAGGTCAGACAGGACACAATTAAAGTCTCCGCCCAAAATTTTCCTAGTCCCTTTGTAATGTTTTGTTAAGGTGTCATGTAATTTGTCATAGAAACTAGGTCGTTCGTCTTTTGTCGCTGGTGCGTATATATTGATGATAGTTACAATCCGACTGGCAGTAAAGTCGGACATAACCCCTGTTTGCTGCAAGAACAAAAAATCAGGTTTCTCTTTTTTAATTAGTTTAATTACATGGTCCAGCTTATCTCTCAAACCATCGATATTGAGAGATATTATCACTAGACTGCATGACGGAGTGGTAGGCAGAAGTTGGCCACTCGCTATAAACTGTCTACCTGGCAAAGTGGCAGGGTGGCCACTTGCCATATCTAAACTATTCGACAAAACGGGGACTGAGTGCAGACCATCTGTCATTTTAGAATTACAAAGCGGAGTAGTGGTCTGGGGCTGGCTACCCGCCACAGGTAAATTGCACAACAAAGCACTAGTTGGTGGTTTATTGTGTGTTGTAATAAATGTACTAGGCAAAGTGATACTTGATGTACATGGCTTACACAGCAGAGCGGTGACCGTAGGCTGACCGCTTTCTGTCGTAACTAGACCACTCGACACCTTTCTGTTTACATTGCTTGGTAAAGCGGTGCATAAGGGCTGACCTGCTAACCTAGTTACGTGACTGCCTGACGGAATAGAGATCTGGGGCTGACTATCCGTTCTGCACTGATAATTTAGGCTAGACGCAGGTGAAACCGCGTCGCTTAAACCTCCCACCCCAGTACGGGGGGGGGGGGGAGTTGTCTGCTTAAAGGAAATTGTGCGCATGTTTAAGTGTGTGTATTTGTGAACAAACTAATTATCAAAAAACTATTTACAATAACACAACTCTTAATAATACATTCTAACACCACTCCTAAACTATAGGTGTTGGCACATTTTACTGTAATAAAATACATTTTTATTTTTATTCTGGACAATTTCACTTGGGTCCACTTGAGGGGGGACATCTCACACCTTGGCCTGAAGCTTGACACCTGACACATCAAGAGTTCTGGCTCGCACTGGCCCCCAGTGCAGGGAGGAAAGGCTCGAAGGGGTAGACTCATGAGTCGCTCACGTCTTCGAACTCTTGCCCATCAAGAAACAGATTGGCCTGCGTCATGATGGACTCCATGGCTTCTTCGTCAGTTGCTGATGCTGCTGCCCAACTGGGAAACAGCTTATCTTGTGACATCACTGAGGTCTGGCTTGGATCATCAGGATGGCCCTCGTTCAGCTCTAACCCGTCTATGATTGGCATAGACTCGTAACATGGAGAAGGCTCCCGTTTAGGCACCTTCGGTGATGGGGGTAGCTCCCTTCGGCTAGGGGAGCGCTTGTTTGGTGACTTGCTGTCACTTCTTCTCCCCTCTTTGGATCGTACAGGCTCACTTGTTTGGATCAGGAGCCTCTTCCTGCTCTCTTTTATTTCTTTCCTTTCTTCTTTTGTGAGAATTTTGGTGTAACCCTCCATGTCTCTGGTTTCTCCGGATTCGGAGCTCTCTAGGGCAGGGGACGCAGTTGTCCTCTGCTCTGCAGGTGTCTTGTCAATCTCCACCACTTCTTCTTTCCTCGATTGTTTTGCCTGAGTTTGGGTTTGAGTTTGAGTGGGGGCTGCCCTCTTCCTTGGGCATTGACTAACCCAATGGTCGTCACCCCCGCAGATGGCACACTGGGTCCTTCTTCCTGGTAGCGATACCCACACTCTTTGAACTCTTTCCGTCGGGCCTTCCATTTTGAGGTTGACGAAGTGGGGTATTTGGTGGTCTGAAGGCTTGAAAAATATGTTCCACTTATCGTGGGCCGTTTTAACTCTTGAGACTTCTGCCTCCTTGTCTCCCGTCACTGCCGCTGCAAAGCGTTTGGCCGCCTCTGCCTTTACCGTTGGGGGCATCCAGTTTAAAACCCCCTTTGACTTCTCTTTGTCTAAATGTTCCACATACACTGTCATCTGGGGATTGCTCCACTCAAATTTACGGCCATGTAAACCAGCATAATGTTTCATATGCGCTGCCGCCGTCAGCGTCGCGAACCACTTAAAGGGCCCGGCGAATCTATATAGGGTGGCAACGCTACTGACACCAACCCCAGCTGGTCCGGCCAGGATGCTGGCAATAAGGGAATAGGAGGCCCTGTTGGCCTGCGGCCCTGCAATTGAAATGACCAATGTCCCGGGTTTATGGAGTTCTCTTCTTCAAGGTCATCTTCCATTTTCATGACAAAAGTCGGCACAACTGGTGCTGGCATTCTTATTTCTTACCTTTTCTTGGTTATAAAAACCAAATAGGAATAAACACACACCACAAAAGTTAGCCTAGCTAACCAGCTAAGCTAACACAAAGTCCTGGAAAAACACAGAAAAATCAGAAACGAACTGGAGTCCAGTTCGGCACTTCTTGCTTCCGCAAAGTTTTTCATGGGACTGATCTCTTTTCGTCCTTCAATTTCCTATCCGATGGTCCAAAGTTGTTTTTGAGTGAATGCCATTGGTCCGTTATTCAGTTCACTCACCTATCGCCACCTACACGCTTAATTCTATGCTGTCAGCTCCGTGAACTGTGCTACATAACTGTTTACCTCTAGTCACTATTTTCACGTGCGTTCTACTCTGCTCTGCGTTCTCTTAACTGTAAAGGGCGTTAATATTCATAGTTATTCCCCTTAGTACTTTTTACCTTAGTTTCATTTTTCCTTCTATGTCTTTACTAAAACTAATCTGATATGCAAATTTAATAAACTCTAATGATGTATACTTAGATTACCTTAAAGTCTAAAAAGGTTCCCTCCCTTACCAAAAACACTACATTTTCATTCTTTTATCTCCCATGTTAAGAACGAATAGCCTATCACTTAAATTATTCTGATTTCCTAACCCATTTTTATATACTTTTTTTATCTTGTTAACACCAAATAACTGTTCGACTGACTTAAACCTACAGCGTATTTTACGCTGTGCAACCCAATGCCTAGAATTCGGCTTTTGGCTGGGATCATGTGTCTACACACGGGAAACAGTAGTGACATTCATGTCATGAGGTACCTAGTGTGAGAACACAGAGGATCACTACAATGACACATGTTGTCATTGGATCTTCTTGTGTTGGGACATGTGGTCTTGACCAGGGCCGGGTATGGGTGGGGCAAATGCAACCTCATGCGAGGAAAAAATATGCAACCTCATGCGAGGAATATTTAAAAAAAAAAAAAAAAAAAAAAAAAAAAAATTAAAAAAAAAAAAAAAAAAAAAAAAAAGACAGTAGTGTTCAAGTGTTTTTTTTCACAGATTTTCGTGCGGATTACCTTTGTTGTGAGCGTGTGTTTTTTTTTTCTATCCATAATGGAAGTACAAGATATTATTCTAAACATGGAAGACGCCCTGGAAGGCGGGTCGCTGCACAGACCCGGTACTCTAGTTCTAACAACATCCGGACCACAAGCCGCGAGAGCCTCTTACTCGCTGATGGCCAGCATTTTGGCTGGACCTGCAGGGGTGGGCTCAAATAATATTGCAGCCCTTTACAGATTCCACTGGCTAACAAAAAAAAAATTTTTTTTCTTTCTCTAACAATTCTATGTTTTTCTGGTCAATTTTAATGCGCTGTTTTTAAATCTGCAAACCGTTTTTCTCTATCAGGTTGGGATCTCTAGAAATACGCAATTGAAGTTTTTTAACAACGCATACAGTATTACATCATTCGTACAAGAAGTATAACAGTTATGTAGGCTTGAATTTCTTTGCAGTCGACTTTCGTCGGTGAACGGCATGTGGTACATCGCGATGAAGCATCCA
Organism: Oreohelix idahoensis; assembly: GCA_024509875.1. NCBI lineage: Eukaryota > Metazoa > Mollusca > Gastropoda > Stylommatophora > Oreohelicidae > Oreohelix > Oreohelix idahoensis. The sequence goes on along the minus strand of JAMPIV010008585.1, from coordinate 86,081 downwards.
ACAATAATCGGCAAGCATGGTCACACTCCAGAGTCCTTGATAACGTGACTCCATTACGGCGATATCTTGATGGAATCGTTCTCCATGTTCATCGCTGACTTCGCGATTGTCAGGGAAAAAGTCAAGATGCGAATCGAGCAAATGGATTTTGAGGGACATGTTACAGCCCATAGTTCTGTATGCATCTATGCACTGCTTAACAATATGCACATAGTCGACAGATTTGTGATTTCCCAGAAAGTTATCGACGATCAATTTGAATGCCATCCATGCGCGAAGTTCACTACCATGTAACAAGTTCTCGAATTTTTCTAATCTGAGGTCCTACAAAGATACCTTCCTTTATCTTTGCATCGCTAACTTGCGGAAACTTTTCTTGAAGATAAGTGAAAGCTTTGCTCGTTTTATCTAACGCTTTTACAAAATTCTTCATGAGCCCCAACTTTATATGTAACGGTGGTAAAATGATGCTGTCTTTGTTAACTAATGGCTTGTGTATTACATTTTTATGCTCGAGCTGCATACGATCCTTGATAGGCCACACCTTTCTTGCTTAATGTTCCTGTCTGTTGCGGCTGTCCCATTCACATAGGAAGCAACAAAATTTAGTATACCCAGTCTGCATGCCTGTGAGAATTGCAATGACCTTTAGGTCTCCCCAAATCCGCCATTGGTAGTCATTGTACTTTATATTTGCCAAATGTATAGCCATATTGTCATAAGTTTCTTTCATATGAACAGAGTAGGCGACTGGAATTGATGAAAATAAATTTCCGTTATGCAATAACACGGCTTTTAGACTAGTCTTGGAAGAGTCGATGAAAAGTCGCCATTCGTTGACTATGTGCTCATGACCGAGGTGCACCATTAGACCGTTTACATCTTTGCGATAGCAAATGTCATCATCCATCTCAAAGTATTGAACAAGTTCTCTGTGTCTATGACGAAATTTAGATATCGGAGTATTGGGCGCTAAAAGATTCCATTCTTTGAGTCGCGAACCGAGTAATTCCGCTTGTCCTTTGGTAAGAGCGAGATCACGTATTAGATCTGAAAGTTCTGAATGGTTAATTAAGTGAACACCATCATTCACCGGTATATAATCCAAGTCAGAATTAGTTTCTAAAGCAGGTAAACTATCACTTTCTGAATGGTTCATTCACGTCCAAAGGATATTGTTCTGGTGGAACTGGGATCGGACATGTGATTGGATCATGAGGCACTGGTTTCGAAACCGATTAAATATTTGGATAAATCACAGACTTTCTAGTTTTAAAAGTGAAACCATGGATATTTGTCAAGCAGAAGTAACAATCAGTAGCGTGATTTGTCGGTTCACGCCATATTACTGGCACTCCAAAAGGCATCGACTTATGCTTCAGCAATTTTCGTAACCAACCTGCCAATGTATTTGCACAAGTCGAACAAACTGCATTTGGCTTCCAAGATTTATTTGCATCATCAACTTTTGAATCAAAATAAAGTTCATATGCTTTCTTTAGTAATGGTGTAAAGTTTTTCTGGTGAACACGATCGGTAAAATATTCACACACGTAACAGAACAGATCAGCCGAATTTCTACAACTTTTAGACACCATATTTCACTCAGAATTATTTCAAAATACAGTAACTATTTGAAAAATAGCGTAACATATGTCATGCATCTTTTAGCAGTATAAAAAGTAGAAATATTTTGCATTTTATTAATTTTTAATAAGTTATATGGTAAAAATGAAACGGAGCAAATAACGGTTTCCCAAAAATATATTTATTCACAAATATCTTAAGAACCCAATGTGATAGAGATAAACGGATTTCAAATTTAAAATCAGCGCAAGAAACTGACCTAAGAACACTTATTCTTATAAAAGAAAGAAAAATGTTGTTTGTCAGTGTTCTCAGACCCTCTAAAATGGTATGCGACCCTGACGACGTCAGCTCATATAACGCACTATCAGAAGCTTCATGGGAAGAAATTCGAATGGGATAATCCCAAGATGTCTATAATCATAGAACATCAAGAGAAAGAAAAGTCCAAGGGGGTGCTACACTGGCTACCCCCAACGATAAAAAAGGACGCTGTTCTACAAATCGTCACATCCATTACGGGCGACAAAGAAGCCGACGCTTTTCAGTTAAAGAACGCTACTGACAAGTGGGCCTTCATGAGTAACCCAACCAGAAACATCCCGCACTATGTCAACATGAGACTACAGTCGCAGGGACACGAGACAAACGTAAAAATTTCTGTGACAATGACCGGTAGACGAACGCCTTGCGCGATTTGTGGTTTGGACAGTCATTGGGTTAACCAATGCCCAAAAAGGAAACCGCAAGTAGCAACCTCAGTTACAGTTCCGGACAAAGTACAACCTACAAAATTAGCACCATCAACATCAGCTGCACCTTTAATACAAAACAACCCCCAGATAACCAATGACGCACCACAAGACACAAATGACGTGGATTTACCCGAATCTGACACAGAAGATATGAACAATGACAAATTTACACTTTTTGTAAACAAGAGGAAACAGAAGAAAGAGAAATCGAAACAGATTAAAATCAAAAGAAGAATTACGCAGATGTCCCCTCAGTCCACTCTGGGTGACACCAATACGACCACTGACATAAACAACAAGCATGACAGCAGCACAAGCGATTGTGACACAGACACACCACTCCGAGGTGGTGTCCCCTCTTCCTGGGCAGCGATGGCTACAGAGGATTACTATGACCCAGTGTTATCAATAGACCTGGGGAGTAACTCACCGGGACAGGACTTAACCTTCTGAAAATGGAAAAAAAACTCTTTCACAAGCGCGTCGCACGTACACAGACGACCCAGAGTTACAGAAGGGAAACTCGTGATGCTTAAAGACGTTAAGAACTGTGTAACTAAAATAATACATATAAATATGAATTCAAGGACAGATAGAGATACAAAATACTTTGTGGATACATATATGTGCAAATGGAGATACACAAGTATGTATTTACAATGCTATAATTCTCTTCCTTTTCAAGACATCCTTTCCCTTTGAAGTATCTTGATACTTATTTCCTTTTCTGCCCTTTGGTTTTTCTTTTCTTTTTCATTACATAACCACACCCTTTCCTCCAATAGTAATCCGTGTCACAAGTCTCGGGCCTTTCTTTTCTTGAGTGGCATTTTTCTCTACATCCTTCAACCTTATCCCTTATCTACACAGATGCTCAAGTACCTTCTCTCTTTCCTAGAACTGACTGCACCTACTCTATGCAGTAACAAGGGAACTGCATATTTTTGTTTAATTTTATGTAAATGTTTAAAGGAATAATGTTTGGGTTTTTTTTTTCATGGCGCACACAGTTTTACACCCCAACACTACGCCCTTTAGTTTAACCTTGTTGTCTTTAAACATAAATGGTTTAACAAATAAACTAAACTCTCTGGAAATACTAATTAAAAAATACCAACCCGATTTTGTTTTTCTGCAAGAAACCAGAGTTATTTCAAACTTCCGTGCTAAACAAATTACAACAAAATTAGGCTTAAGAAACGGGTGGTTTAGTATAGGGACATCACACACAGGTGTAGCGATTTTACAAGTATCAGAAGACTGGGAAACAACACACCATAACACGGACACTAGCGGTAGATTAGGTTGTGTCCAAATTAAAAATAAACAAAGCGAACAAGACACATACACATTGGTCAATGTATACGCTCCCAGTCAAAGGGCAAGCCAGCCAACCTTTTATGGAGAGCTCTCTGATTTTTTGTCACCACAATACAAAGGAGGGAACTTAATTTTAGGAGGGGATTTTAATTGTGTCACGTCTGACCTGGATCGTGCTGGTCGAACCTTACAAAAACAGAACACATATGTGAATAAGAATCAGACATCTCCGTGGAAGATATTACAAACTATTTTAGATGAGCATGGTCTAAAGGATACCTTTAGAAGTGTTGAACCAAATAATAGATCGTACACTTTCATAGATAAGACATATCCAGGCTTACGACGAGCTTCTAGGATAGATAGGATATATACATCAGAAATTTACAAGGTACAGAAAACACAACATATTAACAGCACACTCGATTTCACAGACCATAAAGCAGTTTATACAGTGTTAGGTATAGGGACGCCCATTATAACATCTAAAAGATCTCCACATTGGAAGTTTAATAACAGTTTACTTAAACATGATTTCTTCACAAAGGAAATAACGCAGCTCATATTAGGATACACAGAACAGATCCCTGAACAAAATATTGCAGGATATTGGGACCTATTAAAAAACACCATAAAAGACAGGACACAGGTCCTGGCAACCTACATACACAGGACATCCAAAACACAAGAAAAGATATTAGAACAAGCTATCAAACTGACAAAAAAGATAGACAAAACTGACCCGGTTATTCAGATGTTACAGGACCAGTTAGAACAGCATAAACAACACATATACAAAGGTGCAATGCTGAGAACGAAGTTATACACAACACAAGAGACTCCAAACAAACAGTATTTGGCAATAGAACAGAACGTTCAACAAAATAAGCAGATTCGCCAAATACAAGATAACAATGGACAATTGCAAACGAACAACACAAACATATGTCAGACCATCTTGGAATTTTATAAACATTTATACACCAAAGAAGAAACAAGAACAGACACGCAAAAAAAAATTTTAAAGTACACAAAATCTCTTACAGAACAAGAAAATAAAAATTTAGACCAAGTTATAACACTCGAAAATTTGAGGGAGGCAGTAAACACACTAAACAGAGATAAGACCCCTGGCCCAGATGGCCTTACATCAGAATTCTATATTTTCTTTTTTCCCGTTCTTGGACCACTATTAATGAAAGTTTTTGAGGAAGCTTTTCAGAAAGGCGAACTTCCTGAAAGTTTAAACCAGTCGTACATAGTACTCTTACCAAAAGAAAAAACAGATAGGAAACTACTAAAAAACTATAGACCCATATCACTTCTAAACACTGATTACAAAATTTTAACTAAAACTTTAACTAATAAACTGAAATCATTCATGCATATCCTAACTCATGACGACCAACAGAACAGCGTGCCGCAGAGAAATATTAGCAAACATACACACTTTTTTAGAGACCTGATTAACTACGCGGCAGACAAGCAGCACGAGGCCGCTATTTTATCGTTGGACCAAGAAAAAGCCTTCGACAGGGTATCCCATTCCTTTTTGCACAAAACACTGCTTGCTTGTAATGTAGGGCCATACTTTAGGAAATGGATAGAAATTATATATAAAAACCCCGAAAGTAGACTTTTAATAAATCACACAATCACAGAACCTTTTATTCTAACTAGGTCAGTCAGGCAAGGCTGTCCACTCTCGCCTTTGCTATATGTACTGTCAATAGAACCCGTGTTAGAGAAAATTAGACAAGACACAAACATCACGGGGGTTTTCATTCCAGGACAAGGTCAAAGGAAATTAGCCGCGTACGCGGACGATACGATTTTTTTTCCCAACCAAAATTTCCTCTATTCAAAATATTTTAAATACCTTTAATGAGTTTGGACGAGCCAGTGAAGCAAAACTAAACATTCAGAAATCAAAGTTAATGGGAATAGGTAAATGGAGAAACAGATCAGATTTCCCTTTCCAGTTGCTACAAGTAAATGAAATAAAAATTTACGGTATTACATACACTGCCACACCAACACAAAGGAATACAGAGGTGTGGAAAAACTTGTTAGAGAAAATAAAAAAAACAGACTAGAAAGATATAAATATAAAACTACTACAATTTTTGGAAGATCTGTTTTAATCAACACTTTTATTTTACCTAAATTGATTTACATAGCAAATGTTCAAACCATTCCTCAAGAAATTATTACACAAATAAACAAACTCATAAGAACTTTCTTATTCCGCAACACCTTACACTGTATAAAGCATAAAACGTTAATACAACCCAAAGATAGAGGGGGAGTATCTTTACAAGATATAGCAACTAAAATAAAAGCTTTAAGAATCAAGTACATAGGAGAAATAGTAAAAAATCCTGAACAATACCCTTTGGCTCATTATTATATTGGTCTGAGATTATCTAACGTGTGCCGTTACAAAAACAATCAACCTCATTACTTTGGCACTTTACCGCGGTTCTACAAACAATGCATACAAAGCATACAAGGAAATACACCTTTATTACAACAAAATACACGCTCCATTTACAGAAGTCTTATTAGTGCACAAGAACCCTCATTAGTGACAAGGATAAAACGTGGGTATAACTATTTTATAACTGATTACCAACCTATTTTTAAGAGCCTACACGAGTTACCACTTGCTCCACCCGCAAAGGAAGTCACGTTTAGATTATTATATAACATGACACCTATTAGGCAAAGACTTGTTGCACAGTGGAAGAACCTCCCAAAATGCAAATTATGTAATACCAATACACAGGAAACAGAAGATCATTTGTTTTTTTACTGTAGTACAGTCACTTCTACAATAGAAATTTTGAAAAAGGAATTGATGGTCTACTTTCCACGCAGTATAGACATGTATAGAGCTATCATGCTGAATTCCCTACCAAAGTGCACACAACAAGTAGAACTGAAACTTTTGAGCCTGATAGTGGAATTTAAATATTTAGTCTGGATTTGTAGGAACTGCGCGGTGTTTGAAAGAAAACAGTACAACGCCCACTTATTCTCAAAATTATTCTTACAAAAAACACAATATATCAAAAGTTGAAGGGATTGAGAGGGGGGGGGGGGGGGGAAGAGGGGGGGGGGGCGAGGGAAAAAGGGGGGGGGGGCAGGAAACTAATTTCAACCCAGATTTTGACTGTACATATGTTTAAAAAATTATAGCCATGTTTTGGCTTTCTGGATGCAAGTTCAATGTATATGTGAAGATTTTTTTGGGAAAATTTTCTTTCAAGTGTGCCAGTGAGTGAGAGTACGCGTGGTTTTTATATGTTATACAATTTGCAGGTTCTTGTAAATTCTAAAAGGAATTTAAAAAAGGAAAAATGGAAGTGTGAGCAAGTGTAAGCTTTTTTATACATATGTAAAATACTATGAACTGTTTAGGAATTTGAATTAACTATAAATCTTTTTTTAATTTTCTTAAAATTTTTTATTTTTCTTTTTCTTTAATCCTTTATTATATTATTTTATTATAATTTATTTAAATAATTTGTTTAACTTTATTTGGGAGAGTGCGAATGAGGCTTTATATGTAATATACAATGTATTTGCCTGGTATTTCATGCAATGTACCCGTTTTGTAAAGTTGAAGAACGATAAATAAAAGTATCGCGTGCGCATTTTTTTTAAATTTGTTCTTTACATACTGGTATCTGTTGACAAACTGAAGAATGGCGATGGTCAATGCACAGTAAGTCTCTCTTGTGTAACAAATCTAGATCACCTAGCTACATGAAAATGTGATTTTTCAAAAAAGAACAGTAGTTGCATTACAATGTGCACGAAGTATCCGTTTCACAAAGGTATCAATTTGGTGAAGATTATTTGAACTGTCATTCATGTGAGTCGGAGACAGTGTGAACCGTTAACCTTTGCCGGCACGTTTAAAAGACTACACGGGTAACAAGCTTTGGCACTTTTGGGCAAGATCTTTTTTCTTTAATTTACGAAGAAAAGTATCTTGTGCAATCTCTGATGGGCAATTAGTAGGATATGTAGTATCTGTAATTTTAGATGGTATATTCATTTGCGGCTGTTTTTCCAGTTGAAACGAAGAACAATTGGACGTTTTCATTAGTGTCATCCTTATAAGTAACCAAAAGGAAGGGAAACCACGAGGCTTGTAAACAGTAAATTAATATGAAACAAATATAAAGGTATGTTATAAGGCACTCGTAGGAAATAAAGAAGTAGAACACTAGACAACAGAAAAACAACAGACATGAGTGGCTTACCCAGGACTAAGCCACTCATGTCTGTTGTTTTTCTGTTGTCTAGTGTTCTACTTCTTTATTTCCTACGAGTGCCTTATAACATACCTTTATATTTGTTTCATATTCATTTATTATAAGTCACCAACATTTTTTGGGTTAATTGCAATGTTAGTAACCCTTACCCCCTTTTAGTGCGTTTCAGAATTCTTTTTATAAGGCTGTATCGAACAGAAGCCAACTGTTCTTCATTTCAACCGACTTTCCTCGCGGTCGAATTGTAAATAAAAATTGAACTGTATCAATGCTTTCAATCACAAATCTTAGGGATAACGGATAGTTTTACAAATACGTTTCGGGTTAACATAGGAGTGCGCCATAAATATGTGCTTGCTTAGAATATAAGGATAGAAATGGTGTAACAAGATCATTAATGTGGAAATGATGACAGTGGAACAAGAGATGAGAAGATGATGCTGGAGATAGATAGGTTACATTGAATAAACCAGTTGATAGCATTACTAGGAGGTCCTTGTTGTCTGGAATCTCTATGGTAAGAGAGGTATAGGGAGACCAAAGAATACATAGAGAAGAGAACTGGAGATAGGCATAAAGGGGATGAAGGAGACCTTGAGCTGATGGCACGTGACAGGAAGACTTGGCAGACGTTTGTTGAAGGCCTATGCTCCTTGGGGAGTTGAAGGGTGATGAAAAAATATATATATATTTCTTCCAAAAATGCTTAAGGAAAATATTGAAGAAGTTTCTTCACACAGTGCTTAAAGACAACGTGGAAAGCAAAAGAATAAGATAAGTTGTTTGGAGAACATTTAATTACAGTCATGGACAATGATTAAAGGGATAATACCATCTTGTGTGACCAACAAAGAAATGTAGCTAGAGCTAGCTACCATCGTATCTGATCACTTTTTATTTAAAACAACAATAATCTTATGTTTGTATTTAACAAAAACAAACCATTAAAAAATATACTTGTAATACACAGACTGTCAGCTCATGTGTACTGTAGAGAACATCCAGATGTTCCATTACTGGAGGACTACCATGCTGGGGACATAATCTGTTCTTTGTGTGGCTTCGTGGTTGGAGACAGGTGAGCTAAAGGTTTGACCTGTAACCATGTGGTTCTTCTGTAGTTCCCATAATGGTTTGTAATTTTACATATTTTTATTCCCCCCCCCTTCCCGATGTAGTTCCCCCGGGGGTCTATGATGAGACTAAGAAAGAATATGATCACTGCACCCTCAGGCTTGTTGTACAGGGGCCGACACTGATGTGAGATTGTGTATGAGGCTGCCAACCTCATCATGTAAAACAAAATTGCTACAGAAAACACCACTGCTACAGAAAACACCACTACTACAGAAAACACCACTGCTACAGAAACACCATTGCTACAGAAAACACCATTGCTACAGAAAACACCGCTGCTACAGAAAACACCACTGCTACAGAAAACACCACTGCTACAGAAAACACCACTGCTACAAAAAAAACACCACTGCTACAGAAAACACCATTGCTACAGAAAACACCATTGCTATAGAAAACACCACTGCTACAGAAAACACCACTGCTACAGAAAACACCACTGCTACAGATTAATCCACTGCTACAGATTACACCACTACTTAAGCCTGTGATTGCTTGGTGCAGGCTTCCTGTAAGGCAGGGATCAGCAACCAGTGATCCCATCTACCGGTAGATCCCAGTGGATTATTAATGGACAATGATTAAAGGAATAAAACCATCTTGGGGGAAGGGTGTGTGTGAGAGAGAATGACTTTTTAAACTAGGAATAGTTCTGACAAATTTCTCCCACCGGCATTAAAAATTATGGTTACCCCGGGATCAAATGTACTTTTTTCCACCCACCCCCACTCACACCCACACCCCACACCCCCCACCCCACCCCCCCCCCACCCCCCCCCCCCCACCCCCACCCCCACCCCCCCCCCCCCCCCCCCCCCCCCCCCCCCCCCCCCCCACCCACCCACACCCCCCCCCCCCCCCCGCGCCCCCCCCCTTCTGCTGCAGTGGTGTTTCCATGCTCCATCAGGAACAAAAAAGAAAATAATAATAATATATTTATTTTTTGTACATGCATCATTTGCGGATCCAAAGGGGTGAAGTTGGGGCCATCACCCTCCCCTTGGGACTTTGAAAACCTTTATTTCGTATCATCCGCTCCAGGATTTGTCCCCCTCACTTGGGACTTAAATGTAAGTAATTGTTAGGTCGGACGAATTAAAACCTGTCTGTTACTGGACAAAGGTAAGTACCCTAAAGGTTACGAATGTAATTTGCAAGTAATTCTGCGTGGTGGGACAATATGTGTAAATATGGAGGTGGGGAAGGAGAGAAGAGCCTTATCATTCTGAAGTATAGTCCCTCCCTAGGACAATTCCTAGATCTGCCAGCGGTCTGCATGTTCTCAATTTGAAAAAAAGGTAATGGATCCTGTTACACGCCCATTGAGACATATTGGGAATATGGTGTTAGGATCAAATTTTCTCGACCATCGGTATACTAGCGGTGATGTGGTCAGCATCATGCCGCCCGCCTTAACCTTCCCAGAAGTTGCTCTGGTACCCAATTGGGGCTGGGTCGACCCAGGAGCTGTTTGTGGCCTAAAAAATACCCACCTCATCTGGGGATCGAACGATGGACCACTGAGCTAGGAAGCCGTTTGCACTAACCACTATGCTACCGCGGCTCCCAATTTGAAAAGTTGAAAATAATATGCACAATTTATCAACAGGTAATAAAACCATTTATTGGCTGCAATTTCAGAACAAAAATAAGAACAACCTTATCATTTGCCCATATATAGCTGAAGGTATAACTCCCAGGTTATCGAGAGCAGGTTAAAAAAAAAATAAACAAGAGTTGTTGTTTGTTTATTTTTTTCCCATTTAGCCCATTGCCATTGTTACCAAAAAGCTACAGGCTTTTATAAACGGGTGCTTGCGTAGAACAGAAGGACTGAAATGGTATGGTAAAGCCACAAATGTGGAATTGATGACAAGAACCAGACAAGTGCTAGTGGAACAAGAGTTGAGAAGAAGATGCTGGCGATGGATATGACACACATTGAGGAAACATGTTGATAGCATTATAAGGCAGTCCTTGTTCTAGAATCCCCAGGGAAAGAGAGGCAGAGGTAGACCAAAAAACACATGGAGAAGAGAACTGGAAACAGAGGTGAAAATGATGAGGAAAACATGGAAAGAATTTGAGCTGATGGCACAGGACAGGAAGACTTGGCATGTGTTTGTTGAAGATCTGTGTTATTTGGGGCAGTTGAAGGGTGCTAAATGTATGAGCAGTGGCAATCCCTAAAATATTAGGCACCGGGGGGCGGATCATACCTGGGGCACCCCAGGGCCATAAAGACACACACTTGCAAGTATATTTTTTTTTACAGGAAGTACTGACGTATTAGTGTACGATGGCACCCCTTTCCTGGCTGTCACCTACCTACCTTCTATCTATCTGTGTGGACGTGTTTTTATTTCGCTCTACATTTTGGATATTTTATTGAAGTTGTTTCCATTTAATATGGATGGTTTATACATCCATATGTTGGCTGTTTTGTTTGACATATAATGAAATAGTTTATTTTGTAATTGTGTTAAATTCACGTATAAATATTGTTTATTTTTTTTTGTATGGAATGACGGTAGAAGCGATCATCGTGTCCAGCCACCATTTGTCGATATATGGACCGCTACTGTAACACATTCCAAACTCTGACGGTGACCTTCTGGCTAGAGAACAATAGACAACGATAAATCACAGGGCTTGTCCGCCCTCAAGCAAGTAATGTCATGGCGAGCGGGGACAACAGCGTCGTCGAATCGGAAATTTTTATATCGGTGTATTCATTTTTGGACTGCAAATGCCTTCTATAATGCTTTTAACAATGACCACGTGACTCGTCACTGACCGCTGTAAAGAAGAGACGGCGTATTTTCTTGGCTACTAGCGCCTCTTAAACAGATAAGGTTTCCAGCGGATTAATGTATTTCACTTGTAATTAATCCCAGCGGGCATGTAAACATGTCACACATAGAGATCGGCCATGGCTCGCAGGTAACGAAAGCTGTAGGGACTCTAGATTACGCCCGACCAAAATCAAAAAATACTCCTTAGACCAAAACAGAGCTCTTCGCGTTAAACTTCAGGGATTTAACAAAGAGTCGGATTTAACCTTTAAAATAGCAAATGACGGTAAATGTGCTACTGTACTTTTCCACAATACATATCATTATGGGGCATTTCACACAACATGTACCAAATACTACCAGAATGACCATGTCGAGACGAGAGCAGATAAACAAGGTGACTTTGTAGAAGATTTCATCACAACACCACTATTATCTGTGCACCTTTATCATACAAAAAACAAGATAATGGCTCAAGTAACTGCCACTGTTATTGAGTCATGGCTGGAAACGGACTTTGTCAGCTTAAATGAGTCTGCACAAGACATAATTTGTACCACAAAATTGGACTCGACAGTATGTTTACCCAAGCTCGCCATAGACATCACATCATCAGCTGCCAGCGTCTTATCTGCTGACAGCGAAATCATTAACTCTAGCATACACTCTCCTACAAATACATCCACTTTGCCTCCCTCAGCACGCGAATTTCCGATGAGCGTCACAGTAGCAAATACTCCATTTTCTCAACCTATGCTGGCCATAGAATATCCAATGGTCCCTTAAGACACTAGCACACAAGCAGATGAAACATTATCACGGGAAAATCACCCATAAGTCACTCACATGATAAATGCGCAGTGCTGCCAGGAGCTGATGCTCAAAATGGAGGACACACTTCGAACACTAATTGCCGATCTGACTACTAATGTCTATAAATCGATCAGCGCAGAAAACGAACTACTCAAAAAGGAAATACTGCATCTGAGAGAAGATAATTCCAATATGAAACACGTCTTTGACCAACTACGAAGCGATTTTTCTATTTATAAAACACAGCACTCGGAACATCCTCTTACAGTACCTGAAGCTTCTGGAGATCCCTCCGAAGAACATATATCAAACGAACGCCACAAGCAGCACCAATGTAACACCAAAAAAATTGAGGATACACGTGCGCACGAAGCTTACCCTATTAGTGTAAAAGTAAGCAACAGGTTTACCGCCCTTAACCAGCGTTCAGTACAAAATGAACAGGCATTAACGCCGCTACCAGATCAGATACTGACACCAGAACCACCCGATGAAAACACCCAGACTATTTAGGACGATTCACACCAGGAAAATCAATGGCGGCAGCAAGAATCAAAACGAAAGCCGAGTCAACAACCATGTAGTAAAGCAACACATTTTATAATTGGCGACTCTCTCCTTAAAAGCATATACAATGATCGGATGTCTACTACTAAAGAGGACACTGTCACAGTTTTAGCGATACCTGGAGCTGGAACTGAAAGATTAATTGATAGAATTAATAGGTTCGACATACATCATAACATTACAAGAACAACAGTACATGTAGGGATCAACGACATAATGAATGGACACAGCGTTAGCCCTTTGGCGATTTTCAAACTGACCACTACAATAAAACAAAAACTTCCTAACACCTCCATTTTTATGTCATCTATTATTCCACCTTGCTGTGGCTTCCAACGTCGCGTAGCCGACACCAACAACAAGACACTCCAGAGCTATTGTGAACACAACAACATTGGCTATATCAACAACACTCCTTTCTTCACAAGCAACTCTGGAGCACCAAAGAAACGCCTTTACATAGATCAAATACATACATCAAAACTAGGTAGCAGCATTCTAGCAAAAAACATCAAGTACCCGCAGCGAACGCAACACGACAGGCCACCAGACACAAAGAACACAAACAGATCTACCATGAGATCAGCCCTCCATAAAAATGCACAACACACCTTACCCGCCCCTCAAAGAAGCGGTCCCGTAACCAACAAATTACCTAACAACAAACAGAACGCCACATACAGCCAGGAAGCCGAACGTTACGATGTTATGTTTCTTCCACTACCCATAAGACAGCCCCTCGCAAACACATTATATGACAGTTCAACAAGCACTGCCACAATGTCCCAGACCCAAAAATCTCCTACAAGTGTTGGAACCACTGCAGACGAAATCTACAGTCGTCATGCTTCCTCCCGTAGCCTTCCTGGTAGTGCTCAGTGGAACACAGAACTTGGATACCTGATGCAATTCAGTCCAGCATCACTCAGCCAAGCACTAATGATGTCTGTGCAACGGGGGCCCTACTACATACCTGACAGAGACAACTATTATCGATGATGAATCCACTCATTTTTTAAATTTTTTTATTGACTTAATCCCTGCGACCAAAGCCGTCTCTCCCCTGAAAAATTAGTTGATTACTGTGACGCATAAAGTAATAAGTACTTTGTTACTTTCTAAAAACACTCTAATTTCATTGGCTACAGGCCTTCGACAGTTTTTTTCATAATTTGCAAGATTTTATTTTATTTTATTAACTTTTTAAATTCGTATTCTCTCAGTGTTGCTTAATTACTTTGTTAGAATTTTAGTGTTGTGGTGTGAAAATGTGCGTGCCTACTGTTGTGAGACTATTTTAATGTACTACTGACAATTTCAGTTAATTGTAATTTTTTAGCAATACTTGTACCAAGTGTGCGTACGTTAAGTACTAACATTTGTATTTTCACTTACTTGGTGACGTTAATTAGTTTAAATTTTCGTAGGTTTCGTATTTAAAGTTGCTTTTGTTATTTTCCTTTTTAAACCACTCGCCAAAATAAAATGCATACCTATCAGACACAATGGCTAATGAAGGATGATCTACGGCTGGGCCACCTGAACATTTACCATTTATTAGGCAAACTTACTGAGCTTACACAAATTCTGAATAAAAATTTTCATGTTTTTGGACTTTCCGAAAGTCGTTTAAACGACAAAATATTATATGATGAAATTGCCCTAAATGGCTTTAAAACAGTTCGGCGAGACTCAAGTAGAAAGCTAGAAACAGGTATAATAATAATAATAATAATAAATTCTTTAAGCTCCAAACACGGCGCATAAGGCAGAAACCAGTGCTCTCCAGGTTGTTCGTTGTGACGCCACTAATCTTAGCTCTTGCACATTGTTTAGGCCTAACGTTCTTCTATACAGGTATAGTAGTATATATTTCCACTTCTATTAGTTATCGCCACAGAAGCGATTTAGAGACAGCAGAGACCAAGTGCATATGGTTAGAAATGAAACTACCGACTCAGGGACAATTTTTAGTCGGGAATCTTTATAGAAATCCCAGTGCAGGAGCCATCTGGTATGAAGGTTTCACCACTATGATGGATAAAGTATTTACCACTGCAAAAGAAATTATTCTTCTAGGCGATTTCAACATCAACACGGACAACTCAAACCAATGGTGGGAAAACATCATACTATCTTAAAACCTAAAACAAATAGTCAACCAGTCTACCAGGGTAACAAATGCATCATCCACAACAATTGACCACATCTACGTCACCTGTGCAGAAAACATTATAGAATGCTCTGTTACTATTGTCGCGATGAGTGACCACTATCCTATATGTTGCACGTGGTCAAAGAATAAATATAAAGCTCCAAGAAATAAACATATCAGTATTAAATTTAGAAGTTTTAAAAATTTCAACCGTGAACTATTTTTACATGATTTGCGAACTGCATCTCTTGCCAGTGTTTACCGGCTTTCTGATCCCGATGACGCCATTGCCCATTGGACACGTATCTTTCTTTGTGTGTTTGATAACCACGCACCAACTAAAGAAGTTCGTGTGAAACGACAGGTCATATCTCTTTGTATCGCACAAGCAGTGCTAGACGCCATGAGGCAGAGAGATCAAGCTCACAAAAACAAGGACTTTAACGCATACAGAGCACAGAGGAACAACGTGCAATATTTAATTCGTAGAGAAAAAAGAAATTACTTTAAAAATTTGGTTCAGAACAAAACAAACAGTAAAGATATATGGAAAGCAATCAACATTTTAGCGAACAAGCGAAATCTGTCAGTCTCGTCAACCCCTAATACTTCATTTACTTGCACAGACTTCAGCATTTACCTTCAGGCAGAAATAAACAGTCTTAAATCTACAATACCAAATTCACCTTGTGACTTAGGCAGGCTGTCAGTATTTTGTGAGAACAAATGTACCAACACAATCCCATCCAACATTCCGTTTATGACAGTTAATGAAGTATATAACTATCTTCCAGGACTTAAAGATAATAACTCATCAGGACTTGACGGAGTCAGTAATCGAATACTGCGTTATGCGGCTCCAGCTATTAGTGATTCGCTTACATACATATACAATCAATGTATCGCACGGAGTTACTTTCCGTGGCACTTTAAAGTCGCTAAGGTATATCCTCTCTTAAAACCTGGCTTTTCCGACAATAATAACCTTGGTAACTATAGGCCAATCTCCTTAATATCATCGCTATCCAAACCACTAGAAAAACACATACATAAAATAACACTACAACACCTAGTCAACAACGGCTTGCTAATTGATAGTCAGTCGGGGTTTAGACCTAAACATTCATGTCACACAGCTCTAACTATGATGATTGACAACTGGCACTTAAATATTAATAACGATAACATATGTGGGGCAGTTTTTGTAGACTTTAAAAAAGCATTTGATTTGATAGATCACGCTATTTTAATTAGAAAACTAGAAATATCCAAAGTAAACCTGCAACTAGTGACGATAATTAAATCATTATTGTCAGACAGAAAACATGTAGTTTCTTACAATAACTCTTGCTCAAACCGAACCGTAATAAATACCTGCGTTCCTCAGGGCTCTATTCCTGGGCCTCTACGTTTTGCCATATACATTAATGACGTTCCACTACACGTCGAGCACGCATTCTGTGACCTATTTGCTGATGACTGTACTCTCTACACGAGCGATACAAGTTGCAACACACTCGAACTGTCCTTACAAAAAGATACAGACAATCTGATTAAGTGGAGCGTCGGAAATCGCATGCTAATTAATATAAGTAAAACAAAGTGCATGTTAATATCAACTAGACAAAAATTACAAAATTCAGAGAAAACAACACTTCAGATCTATATGGTACCTCACCAATTGAAAACGTTAATGAACATAAAACTCTAGGAATATTCGTTGATCAGCATCTAAATTGGAACTCACATGTTCATGCACTGACCAAGCAAACGGCACAGAAAGTTTACCAGTTAGCTAAAATCAAACATTTCCTAGATGAAGATGCACGTAAATTGTTCTATATGTCTCCCATACAAACAAACCTTCACTATTGCTCCACAATCTGGGATGGTTGTTCTATGTCCAACACAAAAAACTCCATTCACTACAAAAGCGTGCAGTGCGTCTAGTTTCTGACAACTGCCAAGCACAGTGTGTAGATCTATATAAAGATATCAAAATACTGCCTCTAAGAAAGTGCTTTCTGTTCAACAAAGCTAAATTTGTTCACAAAATCCTGTCACAGAATGCTCCAACATATCTGTGGCCAATGTTCAAATACAGTGAAAGACGCAGTCAACGCCTTAACAAAATACAAGTTCCCAAGCCTAGGCTTGACTTATTCAAGAAAAGCTTAGCTTACTCTGCTGCTCATCTCTGGAACTATCTTCCACATTATCTGAAAGATAACAACCTCAGTCCCTATTCATACAATCGTAAACTTTTCGAATACTTTATGAGTTCTGATTATCTGCCCCCCTAATGTGATTATTTTTCCGAACAAATGATATAATATCGAATGTAGGTTTAATGATGATGTTAGTGCTTTTCAACATATTTCGTTTCATGGTGATACTTAGTTGGTATTTTTCAACATACTTTATTTCATGTTTATAATTAAATACTGTGAATGTGAGTATGCTATTATTTTACCTTTATAACGTTGAATTCTTTGAATTGATGGGTAAAATGTATGTGAGAATAAATGAAATCAGTATAAAAGACGAGAAAAAGGAAGGGCAGAATGTCAGACGGGCCTGCGTGCCCAATTCTCAACCCTTTGAAAATAAAGTTCGTTCGTTTGTTCGTTCACCCGGGGCGGACCGCACCTTCCCCCTAGTATGCCACTGTGTACGAGTATAGTCCAGATTTTGGGGGCTTTTTGTGAGAGCTGGAGTATTCTGTGATGGGGGAGAGTGGTTGAAAAAGAGACAGAGGATGATAATGAGGAAAGGTACTGGATAGCTTGATATCATGGCACTGAAACACAACAAAAAACAAGCCAACGACATAATTAATTAGCAGAGGAATGGGAAATTGTGAAGAGACATGATCACATTTAAAAGAGAGAAATGCTACTGAAAAAGAAAAAAGCATTGCTGTTGTCATCAAAAGGTTTTCTTTATCCTTTGACTATTAGTTTATTATTAATAAATGAAAATACTGGATGGGAGGTCACAGCATGTGGGGTCTGAAAATACACAGGGAAATGACAAAGATAATGAGAATAAATGAAAGAAATAATAACAAGGTTGAACTTGAAGACACACAACTGCAAGATTTCGAATCAAACCCTTAGCGTGGCAGCAATATAGATGCAGCGATATCAAAATAAGAATATTAACACTAGAGGAGCTTTCATTGCATTGGGAAACATTTGGAGATTAAGAGAAATCAAGTCCAACACTAAAATAAGAACCTTCAACTCAAATGTCAAGTCAGTGCTATTGTATGGTTCTAAAACACGGAGAACAACAATCAAAAAGCTACAGACTTTCATAAATGGGTGCTTGCATAGAATAGAAGGATTGAAATGGTAAAACACAAATGTGGAAGTGATGTCAAGAACCAGACAAGTGCCGGCGGAACAAGAGTTGAGAAGAAGTCGCTGGCGATGGATAGGACACACATTGAGGAAACCTGTTGATAACATTACAAGGCAGTCCTTGTTCTGGAATCCACATGGAAAGATAGGCAGAGGTAGACCAAAAAACACATTCTAGAAGAGAACTGGAAACAGAAATGAAAATGATGAGGAAAACATGGACAGAACTTGAACGGATGGCACAGGACAGTAGGACTTGGCATGTGTTTGATGAAGGCCTATGTTCCTTGGGGAGCTAACGTATATTCGTTGATTATTATTAAGCGGTATTTCTTTATCATTTTCGCTGAATGTGAATAAAATTGTACATTCATCATCATGTGACATATTCTCTCCAGAACTTTGTCTCCATTACAGCTGCTCTGAACACATCACGATTTTGGGCAAGTCGACCTGCATCATCCAAAGACATCTTCCGACTCTCTGTGATGTCCTGGATGCACCGTCGTCTAGGTCGTCCCCTTCCCCTTTGTCCAGGGACCTTGCCTTCCATTACTAATTTTTCTAGACCATTATGTCTTTTTATATGACCAACAAATTTCAGCTTCCTTATTGCGATGTTATTTAGGAGCCAATTGTCCTCTACGTTTAATGAGTGAAGTACTTCTCTGTTGGTCTTTTTTCTGTGTACATTAGTTAGAACATTTTATGGATTTCTGCTCAGCCCCTGGTGGAGCACAGGCCTTCAACAGATTCATGCCAAGCCCCATCCGTCCTGTGACGTCAGCTCCAGGTTTTTCCATCTCTTCATCATTCCTTTCATTTCTGTCTCCAGTTCTCTTCTCCATGTGTGTTTTTTTGGTCTCCCTTTACCTTTTACCCGGGGGATTCACAGAACAAGGACTACCTTGTGATGGTATCAACAAGTTTCGTCAGTGTATGTCTTTGGTTTGGTTTGGTTCTTTTTAAGGACTAACTTCATTTCACACGGACAACTCCATTAGTGCTCCGATTTCCTTTAGGATCTCAGCACAGTGCACAAACTCCATAGCACCGGCGAGAATCTCAATGTGTGTATATAGGAATCCCACTTTCTATAAATATTTTCCTGGTGGGTAGGTTTATAATTTGTAAATTTTGCCAGGGCAATTGCCTTATGGCCTGCTCTTTACAATTTCCAACTGCTATGGGATTTTTAACTTGCACACGGGACCTCCTATTTGTTCGCCCTTATCCATAAAGGCTAGGCATCCGATTTCACTACCAGGGGGAAGTATGATATCATCAGGGCCACTGATTCTGAAAAAAAAATTTCTATCAATTATATTCCCTCTCCTGGGAATCGAACCTTGCACCTTTAGACTTCAAGGCGGATGCCATACCTCTTAGCCACTCTGACCCCAGTGAATGTCTTATCCATCATCAGCGCCTTCTTCCCTTCTGTTGTTCTACAGACATTGGTCTGTGTCAAAAACTGAAAAACATTAGCAACGAAACCCAGCAAACCATTACGCAACTAAAACTCCATCACAGCCGAGAAAGTGTCCTGGATTCTCCGAAATTAATTACAGACAAAGCAGATAATGTTTGCAGAATCCCTGTAACAATTTCAACTCGGCACTCTCTTAGCCAAGACGAATAACTCACAGCGTGCGTTATTATCAGAAATCCAGTAATCAGAGCACACATGTAACACAAGAACGGGCACGTCCTATCACAAGCTCTAACACAAGGATTCAGAATAAAAGGAAGCACCTTATTTTCGGGGACCAGAATGTCAAGTAATTACAAAAATCTAAATTGTTAACAAACGATATGGATTCGGTCACTGTTCGCTTCAAGAACTGGGCATCCACTCAGGACTTGCTGTCACTCCTTAAACGTTTTCCGTTTGATCCCACTGTCATCGGAGTAACTACTCATATAGGTCTATCGGACTCGCTCAAAGGTATTGAAATGTCCCAAGCTGATCTAAACCAAATCACATCAAAATTCCATTCGTTATTCCCTAATTCGAAAATCTACTTCTCGTCCTTTATTCTTCCAGTCAGAGCCCATTACCGCAAATCCATTGATGTCAACAATTCTAAACTTAAGAGGCACTGTGTCAAACACAACTATAAATTCATTGATCACTCCTCGTACTTCCTTGCGAAATCAGGAGCCCCTAAAAAACATTTTTACAGTGGCGATATTACCTTATTCACTGTGACGACTTTCCCAATCTTCTCTTCTTTTTTTTTATTATTTACGAGCCGCTATTTTTTCTCATCTTCAATGCATGATCGAGAAGCTCATAAAATCACGGGAAATTTCGCTCGTGGATATTCTCCTAGCGTTCAGTGATTTTCTCCTAGAGTCTAATACTATTTTTAGATACGACGTCATTGTTGACCTGACCTCGGTAGCTAGAAACCTGTTTTAAATTAGGACCGACTACTTAAACCTAGGTAGAACCAGTTTATGCCACTTTAGAAAACCCCCACGTGACTTTTAACGTTATTGATTGGAGCGTCTATATGATGCCAAAGTCACGTTATGCACGCTTCGGGTCACGTGCCCAAGCGGAAATCACCCGCTAAAAGTGCGGCAAACCCAGCCATTTTTCACTTGCCCAGGAAACCGAGAAAGCTAGACCTAATCCAGATAGCGGCGAATTCTCCCATTAAAAGCACTGTGAAGCCACGTCTCTATAAATTGCTGATTAGAGTCCATCTCTGAGTAGGTAAGTGAAAATCTTGCTAGAAAATAGTATTGTGGTGAAATATGTAGTACCTTGCAAAGTCGACGCAAGATTGGTATAAACTGCGTTTACTTTATTCATATTTTTGTTTTACGATCACATCCAGCCACATGTGATAGGGTGTATTTTATGATCCCTCGGGATATGTACAAAATGTTCATAATAATGTTAACGGGATTATATATATATTAATTTCTATATTAATTCATTTTCGACCGACGCTTAGATTACAGGAAATTAATAGTAACAATAATTTTGACAGACCGTGACATATATTCATTATAAATTACATGACGATGCGACCGGAAATGAAGTGTGATAATATTGTCAGACAATTCTAAAACACGGGGGTCCAATTATTTGTTAAATTCATCATAATTGACACGACGATTAGGCTAGAGGCACAGAACTAAAATACTGCCGCCCGACATTTCTAGGATAGTTTGGTGGGTTTAACTGACATTTATAATAATTCATCATGTTACGTTGACGATAAATCAGTACTAAAAGAGTTATAATACTGCCACTTGGGCAGAGAAATATAATAAGAAAGGGGGGAAACTTGAATTCAAGATTAGGCTCTAGACATATGATGTTAGAGACTAAAATCTGATATGACTAGCAGACGGACGGCTTAGGGAAAGACGGCTTTCTAAAGCTAGAAAATTAATGAAGCCGTATTTGTCTTCAGTCTATGGTGGAGCCTTGCACGACAGTCCAATCTCAGAGCAGAATACGGAGTCGAGCACAGTGAAGGCAAATCCGAACCATTCAAGACCTACCTGGTGCAACGTCAGGAGACCGGAGAACTAACCACACTTCACTATCAGCCAGGGGCTGAAAAGCTAAGTTCCTATGAAAAAGGAACTCACCATGTCAATGCCATATCTATTGTCAGCCATGATGTAAAACACTTGAATTGTGAGACACATATTACATACAGCAGACACTAATTCCATCGACAATACTATCACCCACCATCTATTCATTTTAATTTTAATAAACCAATTGGGTGTATATAATGTACCCCATGCCTTGTTCCTTCTATTAGATGTTGAATATTGTCTGATGTTTATCTTCCTTTATAAGGGAGAGGATGGGCGGCTCGTAAAATATAATATAATCCCAGTATAATTAAGGATAATAATAATAGATATCTGAGAAGGGAACGACGGTAGCGAGAGACCAAATATCTCCTTACAAACTTTGCCAGACCTGTCTAGTTAGGAGAATTTACCCTCTTTGTCTCCCTTCAGCCGGTGGAGAAACCCAACGGGATTTCTTGAGCCAAATCTTCCTCGGGGTGATCCAGGAAAACTTCACATCTATTATTCCTTCTAATAAATTCTTATCCTTCCTACGCTACGCCACATCCACTGAAGGAATCAGCAAGCTGGCACCAAACATCAGGTACCCAGAACGCACCTTCAAAAGAGTCGGCCACACACCAGGATCTCAAAATCCAACCAGTCATCTATCAACAGTGAATACCTGCTTCTCGGATAGTAATTATGAACTTGACTTTCCACCATTACTTACTACTTCTAACAACACCCACTCAACATCATCTCATAAGCAGAAACAACAAATCACACCTGTTCTTATAAATCGCGAAGTTCAGGGAACAGCGTGTGATGTCTCCCTACAGCAACAACCACCTATGTTTTTTGCACTTACTCAACAGTAACGATGTGATAGACTCTATCCTCAAAAGTGTACAAACGAAGCAACTCAACAAACTCAGTCTTCATGTCCTGATACACTCCAACCATCAATGTCACAGACACAAGAAGCCTAACCCCCCCCCCCCCTTCCCAGTCACCGCATTTGTACCATCTTCCTATGTATCAACATCTGTGCCCAACCTTTTCTAATTTCTTGCTACAAGAAAGACTCTTGGACTATTTACATTCTGCCGGGAGATCATACTGGTCAGCTTACTCCAATCCCACAACAAGAACACATGAATATCCCGCAACCTCATTCTACCCCATACATCATCCTTCACGTCCTAATCTACCAAATTTATACTTTCAACAGCCCTGTTTTCAATGCAATTTTAGTGATTATCAATTTCACAAAATATGGCTCCCACAATCACAACGTAATACCCAAATCGTCAGGGACTCAGGTTGGGACATCTGAATGTTTGTCATCTCTACAATGTGAGTAAATTTGCTGAAATTACTTCCATACTCTATAATAACAATGCATACATTCATATTTTCGGTGTAACAGAAAATAGACATAATGAACACATTTATAACCAAGAACTGTGTCACAGAGAGCTATGATCATTAAATTCTCTATATACTCTTCTTTTCTTCACCCGTGTCCTCTATTTTATTATCACTCTTTACCCTTTTCCTGTATATTTTTCATCCATTCGTTTGCGAAAAATATTTTCTTCCCCATTCTCAACTTTACCGTTTTCTTTCTCATATTGAGTTCGCATGTTATGACATAATGTGTCAGTCACTGCATTAGACGCAGAACTGTGAATATATTCGTCTGGCCAGACATAGGAGCAGACATATGTCTACAGCATTCCCTGCACCAGACGAAATACACTGTGAATATTCGCTTTCGCCAGACCTATAGGCTACATTTTAACTACATTTTCACCTGCCACAACGAGTTGCATCGGCTGAGCGCTCAGGTGAGGCGCGATAACCGACATCTCCTCGGCGCAGTTTGAGACATTTGTCTGGAAATTCTAGCTGATAAGGCACTCACTGTTGGCCCTGGTCAGCGTGAGGCGTGAAGACGAGAAGTGTCAGTGATTTCAAACGTCTAGTAATGGGAAGTGTTATATGTAAGGTGTTTAAGATGAGAAGGGGTGATTATTTCGTTTTGCGAAATAAGTTGGGACCTCTTTGTCCTGGTTTAAGATATTAACCGCAGTTTGAAACTAGATTTTCATTCATTCTCCAAATTCGCAGTAGACAGGTTGTTCGTGAATAGAATAAGCTGTATAGCGAAGCCCTAGTTTGTTCTGAAATTTAGCGAGCTCTAGACTTCAAATAAATATATCAGCGTATAATTCTGAAGTGGGCGATTACCTTTAGTTCAGTGTGTTGAGGTATATATTATAATAATTATCTAATATTTTGTGAAGTGTCTAAAGTGATACTCGCTTATTTCATATTTCACTAGTTAGATTTGGTGCAGAGTGCTTAATTTATATAGTCTGTATTATTTTATAGTGATGAGTTACAGTGGAACACAGAAATTATAATTTCTAGCTTAAACTCAGTCGGCTATTAAGGAATTTAATTTTACTGCTAAATAATCAGACGAGAATAATTTTTCAAACTAACTTATGAATGCTAGATGCCTCATGAGTGTTGACGGAATACGTAGGTATTCCTAATTCATGTTGATTGATTTTTTATATATAACTTATTTCACGGGAAAGTTTAAATGATAAGTCAAGCTGTACGCTTGCATTTTAAAAACGTAAGTTATATTGAGTACATAATATGTAACATATTTCATATGTGTTTTTTCTTTATTCAGTGAATACTGGGGTAACCCAAACTTTGACGGCGTTTAGTACAGAGGCATACCTGTGAGAAACATAAACATTTGATATCTTTAACCACGTGGGTTTTCAAGTACCACCTGTCTGACAGTGCGTGTGTCTTCAGAGATAGACAGAATACCAATCCCACTAACAGGTTTTTTTTTAACGAATAAATGCTTATACTGGGCCTTGGAGCCTGATCATATTTTCTCCTCGAACTCTAATGTACATGCTACTTTGTGGCGAGAATATTACAGAAATCTAAAACATTAACTTTCCGATATTGTTGACAAAGCGTGTGGTGAACCTAGATTATCTGTTGAGAGAAGTTGCCCACCGGTCATCTCCCTAATTACGGGAAACCTCGTGTTCTGACACTGTGTGCCCGCTTAAGCCAAATCCTTACTTTGTGAGTCAAGTGACACTAACTTTAGTCTGAAATAACTATCGCATGAAGCAGACGCTCCCCGGATCCATTTTGATGAAACCCACAAACAAATCTGCAGAACTGGGATCCGCTTCATTAAACGACAGTAACAGATAAAAAGTGTGTGAGTGTCCCAAAGTTTGCGCCAGACGGCGAACAACAGCACGATTGCAAGTATATCAGCGCCATGATGAAAGAACCTTTCGAGTGAAGGTAGACTGAAGGATGTTCTTTGTTTGAGTCACCCACGTTGTAACTTCCTTTATGCAAGTTATTGCTAACAATATTTACCCTTAGAATAAAGCAGAGTATCAAGTCTGTCCATACCTTAAAAGGGGGAAACCATAGACTCAATCATATGTATCTGTAACTCTTTGGGGTTATCACTTTCTTCTAACGGGACTGCGAGCTATATATCCAGGGGAACGATCATACAAACGGGTCTATCACAATTGTAGCATTTCTTTGATTTTTATGACTATGTGTATATGCTTTTGATGTATTTTATATGATGTGATGTAAGTTTACTATGATAATTAAACTATACCTACATTTATTTCAGTGTGGTGGTCAGTTCGTTCCCATAATATCTATATAATCCTTGTTATAGTTTTCCCACGTCTGTGTGTCTAACTGTCGTCACTTGTATGTGCGGGCACGTGAGTGGATAGAGATATATTAATATATACATAATTTTTTATAGAGTGTCTGACTCCTCTGGATCTGTTGTAGAAGATAGGCGGAAAGAGAGAGAGAGAGATTCTCGATTTCCGGGACAGCCTCTATAAATTTCTACCATCTCACTCGTGGAAATCTATTTCTATTACTACCTCTCACTGTGACTGTCACTTATTCTAATCTATTCAGAAGGGACCAACCCACGTCTTAATCACCCTATCAAAAATCTACGACAGAATGGGTCTCGTCTATCGGGATTTTGAACTTAAGATTCTGTATTCTGAGATAGAATAAGAGTGTGATGTCTTGTGAGTTTTGTATTTTTAAAAAATAATTTATCCCCTAGACGAATCGATCTGTTTATGGGCGTGCTGACCACTCAACTAATAATTGTTTTTCCACAACATTATTGAGCATATATACATTTGAGTTACATGTTGATTTTGTCGGAATATATGTTAATTACTGATTTTGTAATACTAAACGCTGGTAAAGTTTGTGAGTGTATAACATTTTCAGGGGTCTGAGGAAGTAGGTGTTTGAGCTAAGCTAAGGAGTGCGTTTCGGACTATTTCGTCCAGATTAATTGCCTCCCTTACCCTAACCGTCTTCAGGGGTGAACTTATAGTGGATTAACAATTAAGGGGATTTTTTTCTCCGAAAATTTTTGCAATAAGAACTTTGTTTTCCACTGTAGCAACTTATTTTTCAGTGAGTAATCTTAACTACCATTTATTTGGCGTAGTCGTCTGCATTAGGTGCTTTATTGTCGATTAATAGCAGCAATAGTTAGATACTTTATTTTTTGGAGGAGGTATCCCAGGTTATAAGTATATCATCTTTTGTTTGGTATTTTCTCGTAAGTGGTAGGAACCAGTGTATCCTTTTCTTATCTCTTTCTCGTCTAAGTCTCAGCCACTGATTTACTATGGCAGAAAGGGCGAAGCTTAGGCAACTCCTCAGGGACAAGGCAAGAGAAGAAGGTTTGGAAGGAGAAGAAGCGAAAGCTTTTGTCAGAGACGAACTTGAGAGATATGATGCGTAGAGGAAAGCAGCTGAAGCTAAAGAGGAAAAAGAAGAAGCTAGAAGGAAATAAGCGGAAGACCGTCTATTACAGCAGAAGAGGATTGAGGAAGAAATGGAAATTTGCAGGATGCAGCACGAGAAGGAGAGGGAGGAGAGAGAGGAAAGAGAAACAGAGACAGCACGAGTTGGCGCTTAAGACTCTAGAGTTCCAAAGCCGTGGTGCTGCCTCTACCTCCAGCAATGGAGAGTCTTCTCCTCATTCTTCCTTAACTGATCCTTCTAATACTCAATCTACTCATCTCACCGCTATGTATTTCGCTCTAGAATCTTTCCCTTGTTCTAATGAGAAGATTGACACGTATCTAATAAAATTTGAGAAAATTGCAACACTGTACGGTTTAGAGAGGTCGCGTTGGAATATAAAGCTTTCCCAGATGCTGAAAAGCAGTGCGTATGATGTTTACGCCAAACTGGAAAGCAGCCAATAAGACAACTATGATGTGTTGAAGAAAGCGTTACTGGACCGCTTTGAAATGAATGCTCTCAAATTTTTGCAACTGTTTCGCAACAGCAGGAAGGAGAGCTCTGAAACTTTTCAGCAGTTCTCGTCTCGTTTGAGGGGATATCTGAAAAAGTGCCTAGAGCTCTCGCAGCTCCCCTCTACCTATGAAGATCTTGAGGAATTTGTTTTAACCGAACAAATAAAGAACACTTTGTCTGCTGACACCCGGAGATTTCTAGCTGAGCAAGGTGCAGAAAAGCTTGAAGACATTCTGAAAAGTCTAAGCGATATCACAATGCGCTGGCCGAACTGCCGGCCACAAAACGTAAACCGACAGAGGAGCATATTCGAAAGAATAATCTAGAGCAATCTTCTCATGCTTCTAATCAGAATAACCACAGAGAAACTGGATCTCAAAACCCCTCTCCTGAAAAATCTAAGTTCTACAAAAACAAGTACCCCAACCACAGTAAACAGTCTGATAAACCCGACCGCCCTTCATGGCAGCGCAGCCAGAAACGACAAGGTGGCAAAGGTAGAACTCCTGAGCACGGGACTAATGATCAGAGTGAGCACACCGAGCCTAAACGAATCGGATGTTTACTAACAGTCTCGCAAGGCGGAATTATTCACAGTGATTCCCAACCTGTTGGGGATACACCCTCAACGCGAGGTACTGTTACATTGAACGGTTCTCAAACTTTTTGTTTATTTGACACGGGGCTTTCTTATGATTGCATTGTTGCCAGAAACCTGGTCAAACCCGGTCAAGAAACAGCAGAGACCGTCCAATTTTGTGGAGTTCGTAAGAGTGATGCACCTACAGCGCTTCCCATCGCATTGGTGGAGATACACTCTGAGTTTGTCAGAGGCGTGATCAAAGCGGCTGTTATGGATGACCCAATCTACCCAGTCATACTTGGCGGTAGATACGTGTCTATTGGGAAAACGGAAGAGCCGATTGTGGCAGCAGTAACTACAAGAGGGCAAACCAAGAAGGAACGGGAGCCTGCGCCTAATTTGTCACCCATGGAACTTAAAGAAGCGCAACAAAAGGACCCTACTTTGGCACCCTGCTTTAGGAAACTGCCCATGGCTAAGGAACCCAGACAGCACGGGGACATTTTTTCTAAGGATGGAGTACTTTATCGCAGAACGGGCAAGCCTGACCAAGGTTACAACCAGCTCCTAGTACCGAAACAGTACAGAAGCCAAATCCTAGAAATGGGGCACTCTCTTCCCTTCAGCGGACATATAGGACAGAACGCCACAAACTAACGGATAACTACTCATTATTGGTGGCCAGGAGTAAATACTGATATTATCAGGTATGTCAAATCCTGTGCCCAGTGCCAACGTGTGCCACCCAAGCAACGGGCACCCCCAGTCTCGTTGGGTGAAATGCCAATAGTGGGAACACCATTCGAACGGGTTGTGATCGACATTTTATGACCCTTAGAAAGGACTAAAAGAAGGAACAGGTTTATCCTGACCTTAGTCGATACATGCACTTTATGGGCAGAAGCTATCCCGCTAACATGCGCAGATGCACTCGCAGAAGCCCTCATGCAGATTTTCACTCGGTTGGGATTCCCTCAGCAAGTGTTGACGGATAACGGATCTCCATACCGAAACCTGTTGATGGATGAGATCGTGAAGATCTTGAGGACCAAACACATCTACACAAAGCCTTATTCTCCGGCCGGAAATGTGCTCGTGGAACGTGTTAATGGAAACATCAACATGATGTTAAGTAAACTAGCACAAGTGAAACCTGAAGATTGGGATCTTTGTATTCCTGCAGCTTTATTTGGCTACAGAGAATCTCCTCATACTTCCACAGGATTTCCGCCAGCTACGCTTTTATTCTGCTGACCTATCAAGGGGCCGCTGGAAGCCTTGCTTTGGTCGCTGACAGACCAGAAGGCAGATGAGACAGTTGTCTCAGCCAGTAAATACGTATCGGATTTAAAGGAACGGTTGAAACTAGGATGGGACCTACCAACGACTAACTTTAAGCGAGCACGCACAAAGCACGCTAACCGATACAGGAAAGTCGCGAAAGAGAGAGAACTGGAAGCAGGAGAGAAAGTTTTGTTGTTACTCCCTACCGGAAACAACCAACTGAAGATCGGATGGCAAGGGCCGTTTACCGTCCTGAAAAAGATTTCTAAGGCTAACTACCAGATCTCTATTCAAGGAAAAGAAAAGGTTTTCCATTTAAATCTGTTAAAGAGATACTTGGAAAGACCAGTGCCAACCTCCGACCATCTCCTCACGATCGCCAAAACTGACGAAGATGACGTTAGTGGCAGGGAAATTACGCTGCAATCACAAGTAATCTTTCAAAAATGTCAAAAGCGGCGACGCTCTTTCAAGCGCACATGGGAGACATTCCAGAGAAAGGAAACTTTGGGAGTAGACTTGAGTAGGAATTGGAGAGAGATGGAGGGGGGAGATGAGAGGGAAGAAGACAGACACCCTGAAGCTACGGATATAGGAAATTTAATTCCATAACGTAGACATGGAGTGCTTCCATATCTTAAAGGGGGGACGTTCTGTCACAGAAAGCTATGATCATTAAATTCTCTATATACTCTTCTTTTCTTCACCCGTGTCCTCTTTTTTATTATCACTCTTTACCCTTTTCCTGTACTTTTCGCATCCATTCGTTTGCGAAAAATATTTTCTTCCCCATTCTCAACTTTACCGTTTTCTTTCTCATACTGAGTTCGCATGTTATGACATAATGTGTCAGTCACTGCATTAGACGCAGAACTGTGAATATATTCTTCTGGCCAGACATAGGAGCAGACATATGTCTACAGCATTCCCTGCACCAGACGAAATACACTGTGAATATTCGCTTTCGCCAGACCTATAGGTGACATCTTGTCTGCATTTTCACCTGCGACAACGAGTTGCATCGGCTGAGCGCTCAGGTGAGGCGCGATAACCGACATCTCCTCGGCGCAGTTTGAGACATTTGTCTGGAAATCCCAGCTGACAAGGCACTCACTGTTGCCCTGGTCAGCGTGAGGCGTGAAGACGAGAAGTGTCAGTGATGGCAAACGTCTAGTAATGGGAAGGGTTAAATGTAAGGTGCTTAAGATGAGAAGGGGTGATTATTTCGTTTTGCGAAATAAGTTGGGACCCCTTTGTCCTGGTTTAAGATATTAACCGCAGTTTGAAACTAGATTTTCATTCATTCTCCAAATTCGCAGTAGACAGGTTGTTCGTGAATAGAATAAGCTGTATAGCGAAGCCCTAGTTTGTTCTGAAATTTATCGAGCTCTAGACTTCAAATAAATATATCAGCGTATAATTCTAAAGTGGGCGATTACCTTTAGTTCTGTGTGTTGAGGTATATATTTGTTAAACTCTGTAGGTGTTAACTCATACTGGCTACTAGTTGTTAAATCACGCTTTATTTGTTAAATGACGTGAATGTCCACCAGTTGATAAATGTAGATGTTGGGACTGGTGTAGTAAAGTGTAACGATTGTCAACTCATTAAACCCAGCACAGTTTTGGTCATACAGGTCATCTTGTCCTGGAACGTGATGAGGCTCCGACAAGAATGTGAGTGTAGACAATGAGTGTGTATATGAATGTCAGAACGCGAATGGTAGAATGATTCGATAGAGTTGACAGGTTGGTAGTACATCACTCATACTCACACTGTTCGAATTCAAGAAGTACTGGAACTACGGTGGTCTTTTTATAACATTTAATGAGACGCACACTTGGACAGTACGTGTATGGTTACAGGAACAAATGTCGACATAGACAGCATAATGTTGATCACAGGAATATCATCTTAAGTTAGCATTCATGCTTGGCAAATATCATAATGGAGCATTCGTAAATAAGCATTCAGAGTTCCATCATGTAAATCATCTGGCTTTACTGACTGGGCACGTCAGACCATAACCAATATATAGGAAGGCTCCTAGACCTAATCTCGTCTAGCGAATATCCCTTCACGTAAAGTTCAATATATATATTTTTCCATAAAGATATAGGAATCCCAGACATGGGTTCTCACATGTAGCAGTGATCTCTTGGTTCATCGAGCGATAGTACAGGCATCCCTTTTTCTCACTCGATAAATACAAAGTATATGGATTTCAACATGGCTGTGCTTCTCTCGTGAGCTTCACTCACAATTGGATACAGACCAAAATTGGTCATTCGTTAAATGTCCTCATTTCTTCATAGCTTCTATCATAAAGGTAATTGAATAATATCATATAATCTAGTGCTGATACATAGGAATGTCATCTTCCTTTGAATAAATATTCTTTTTCAAAAGTACCACTGTGCATCTGCTTATCGACAACGATGGCGAAGCCCAAGTTCATAATAAATTGTGGTTTTACCTTTCTATGCGAAATATAACTTTGCCATTCCTTGGCAAAAGAGAATAAACACTGGGGTAAAGTACATACAACATGTCTAAATGACTATCACTTTTCCCCATTTACTTATAGATCACTTTTTCGGCGATAAGCCCGCTACAACAAAATTCGACATCCCGACAGGATGACAGCCATGAATCACACCCCTTGCTAGCGATACTTCCGCTGCATAGCCTTTGACCTTTTCTAGCGACAACCAACATAGTTCGACTTAGAAATGTAAAGATATCCATATATAAGACAGACTCGTCCTACTCATACAAACACTACGTATAAATTCAGGCCATAGATATACTGAAGCAAGAACAATCTATTCCTACCCAGCCAAAGAATAACTCGCAGTAGGCCTAAATTCGTCCGCGGAGTCCGATCGAAGATGACGGAACTCCTTTCAAGGGAAGTAACTCAAAAATGACTTCTCCTTAAGCACTTAAAAAGGAAATACTTTGTTTACAAAATATTTGCGAACATAATAAGTATATAAATGTATTATATTGCAAGATAGTAAAGATTGCACTTTACAGTCTTACCACACCTCCCGGGAAAAAAAAAATTAAATTTTTTTTTAAATACATCTAGGAGCAACGTAGAATAGGCTCACAACGCAAGAATACTGCGCAGATGAAAATATCAGGAATAACTATAATTCCTAATATGACCGGTGAGAATATATCTCAAAATCTGAGAGAAATTGTTTCTCTACGAATAAATGTTTCCAGGAAGGTGTGATGTACGTATAATACAATTCTGGTAATTATACAATGCATACCAAAAATTCACACTATAATCTTAAATTTATGCTTTATGAAGAAACAATCATCAAAGAACAGCGGTGAATAAACATCAATAAACCGCTAAGTAGCGATACCATCATTCTATTATTAAATTACAAATGTGTATCTTAGTAAAGAAACAAAAAAATAACTGTTGTAAAGTTATACATATTAAAAAGATCCAATATTTAACAGTTAAGTGGCATCATGTGGGCATCTGGACAGAATGTCCGCCATCACATTTTCTGAACCACGGATAGCTCGTACCGAGAAATGAAAAGGTTGAAGAGCGATTACGTATCGAGTTGATCTCGAGCTCTTCAAGTTCTTACTTTGGATAGCCGTAAGAGCTTTTTGGTCAGTTTCCACTACGAAATGCGCGCCCAGAAGGAATCTTTGGAGTTTGAGAATTGACCAAACCATTGCCAATAATTCACGGTCTAAAACCGAGTAATTCCTTTCTGCAGCATTAAGTTTTCTGGATATATACATTACAGGATGCAGAGTTCCGGAGTACTCTTGCATTAGTGCCGCTCCAATCCCAGTGGATGAAGCGTCACTACGAAGAACAAATGTCTTATCTGTTGTAGGTAACACTAAAATAGGTGGTGATGAAAACATAGTTTTGATCTTCTCTAATGAAGATTGGCATTCATGAGACCAGTGAACCATGTTAGGCGACCCTTTCTTTAATAGTGTAGAGAGAGGTGCCATGATAGAGGACAGATTCGGAATGAAACGTCCATAAAATTGTATGAGACCTAAAAGACTTCGCACTTGCTTTTTAGTCCTAGGGATAGAGATGTTAAGTATCTTAGTGATATTATGGTCTTCTGTCTTCAAGAAACCGTGACCTACTCGATGGCCTAAGAAAGCAATTTCGCTAAAGCCAATACAAGCTTTGGATGGTTTTGCTGTCAGGTTATACTCACGCAGAGTTGATAATAATTCAACTAACCCTGAATAGTGATCTTCCCAAGTATCGCTGAAAAGACAGATGTCGTCTAGATAAGCAATGACATCTGACCGATACGATAGGATTCGACGCATCATGCGTACAAATGTAGCTGGTGCGTTCATAAGGCCGAAAGGCATAAAATTCCATTGGAAAAGGCCTCTGGGAGTAGAGAAAGCGGTAAGAGGTTTGGCGCGTTCGGATAATGGAACTTGCCAATATCCTTTAGACAAATCAAGTTTAGTGAAAAAATGCGATTTAGAAAGACGAGTAAGTAGCTCTTCTAGTAAAGGCATAGGTTCAGCATCGAACTTCGTAACTTGATTCAATTTGCGATAGTCAACGCAAAGACGTATGTTATTGTCTTTTTTTCGAACAATAACCATCGGCGAAGAATATGCAGAAGTGGATGGTTCGATTATTTGTAAATCTATCATTTCATCCAACTCCTTTTCAACCTGTGTTTGGAAATGTATAGGAATAGGATAAGGTCTAACCCTAATTGGAGTATGTTCAGTTAGAACAATGTCATGCTCAATGACATGAGTTTGTCCAGGGATGTCAGTGAGGACATCCTGAAATGTTTGTAACATAGACGAAACTTGTCGCCGTTCTCCTAGAGACAAATCAGGAGAAACAGTAACGTCTTTCCATGATTCACTAGAATGAAGTGGGATCATTGGAAGCGGAAGATTAACATCCGAAAAACTTGTTTCCTCATCCTGTATTACAGACAGTGATGAGTAATGACCATGTTTGACATGAGAATCGTCCGTTGCCTGGAAAATAGGCTGTAGATAGTCAGGACGTTCATGGAACTCCGTAAGCATATTGATGTGGAAGGTTTTATGCTTCCCGTTAATATCGACGATGTAGTCAACATCTGAAATTTTCGATATTACATCGTACGGACCTTTCCAACTAATAAGGAGTCTATTTTCACGACAAGGTAGCAAAACAAATGCTTTGTCACCAGGACAAAGTTGTCGTAAAGTTCTCTTCTTATTAGCAAATTGTCTTGCCTTCTGCTTAGCAAATTCAGAAGAGGACGTTGCCAATTTGCATGCTTCTATAATCTTCTGTCTCAACGCGATGACATACTCGTAAGAAGATTTTGTGTCATCGTCAATATTGTCAGCTGTTATAAGATCATGCAGCAAAGACATTGGGCCGCGTGGTCGCGCGCCAAAGACAAGTTCAAAGGGAGAAAACCCTGTATGTTCATTGGGGACCTCTCTGTACGCGAAGAGGGCCGCGGGTAAAACCCTATCCCAATCTTGAGGATGATCCTCAGTTATCTTCCCTAATAAGTTCTTAAGTGTTCTATTTAGTCGCTCGACCATCCCATTGGACATAGGATGATAGATGCTACTCAAAGATCTCTCTATCTGTAGAGTAGACATTACTTGAGACATGGTATCCGATATCAGTTGGGTGCCATGATCTGATAATATTTCTCCGGGGAATCCCAGCCGAGAAAATATAAGCCAAAGAGCATCTGCAATGTCAGCGGTAGTAATGCTCTTTAGAGGGATAGCCTCTGGCCAACGTGTGCACATGTCTACACACGTTAAGATAAACTGATGTCCTCTAGCAGATTTGATCTTGAATGGACCAATGATGTATATCGCCATTTTCTGGAATGGACGAATAGGAATATCTGCAGCCTGAATAGGCGCAGCATGACGAGGACCTTTGGATTTGACTTCTTGACATACTTTACAGGATCGACAATAGATCCGTATGTCCTTGTTCACAAAAGGCCAAAAGAAAGCCGCAAGAACTCTTGACTTTGTACGGGAAAAACCCATGTGACCAGCACACTGAGAGTCGTGTGCATGTTGTAAGATCTTATCTCTCAAATTCTTGGGTACAAGAATTTGAGAATGACTTGACTTAGTGGAGTCTCGCACCATACGTACAAGTACGCCATTCTTCATTGTAATCCAAGATTTACAATTTGAATCTTTATTCGGATCACCTTTCGTTACAAGAGTGAAGAATTTCTTAAGAGTCGGATCTTCTTCTTGTTGTTTTATAAACGAGTCACGAGAAATTACCAAGGGATCATCTTGGTTATGCACTTCATTATCTTCAACAGATGAAGTTTCAGGCATATTGAGAGCTTGAGCTCTAGTGACTACTGCATTAGCAGATTGCATATTTTGATTTTCCCAAACGAAAATTTGCTCCGGACTGCATTCTTTGACTCCGTGAATGCGACCGATGATAAGATCAGCGATCGGATTCGGCAAAAGACATGCGTGTACATCTCCTGTGAAGAAAGGAGTAGCAATCCTAATGATAGCGGTAGAGTATTTCTCTATGGTGCCGCCAAATGTTACGCATTTGACTACTTTGCCTGTAGAATGAGAAGGATCTATGAGTGACTGCCTAACCCCAATAGTTGTGCATCCAGAATCAAAAAGTACTGAGACTGGATTGTCATTTACTAAACCTTTGTGTAAGACAAGAGAACCTCTCCCATCATGCGCGATTGACGCAGGAAGAGCGGGAAGAGGATGCCCACAGCTTAAAGTAGACACTGTGGTTGGCTCAAATAATGTTTTGCATTGGGGGCACTGAGATGCTCTCCCAAAATCAAAAGCGGCACATGCCATATTATTAGAGTCATCATTATCTTTATTTTGTTTATAGGCTTCGTGGGACTCTTGCTGTGCAGAGTTCGCCTGGTAATGAGCTTTATGTTTTTTGAATTGTGCTCTACCTCTGTTATTATTGCCTCTGTACTTATCATTGTTTCCACTATTATAACCCCTACTCGGGTTTGAATCATAGCTCCTTTGGTTACTATCATCATATTCATTATAATGAGTATCTCGGTAATTATGATCCTGTTGTCTCCATGAAGGAAAACTTGGATAGTTTCTAGAATGACTTCCTTTGCGAAAGTTCCTGTAATTATGACCACCCCTGAATCGAGGGCTGTCAGCTCTTCTCCAGGTATTCGAAGAAGAACCCTGAAATGATTGGTTACCTTGGTTCTGATAACTGTAATAGTTACCTTTTTTATTAAACTTATTTTGAGGTCCTTGGAATTTGTGAGAGTGATTAGGGTTGTATGGTGTTGCAGAAGCAACTGGCATACCTTCTTTAACCTTACTGTTGCTAATAGCTACGTCCGGATGTGCAGTGACGTATTGGGTACAATACTGTTCCATTTCTTTTAGAGACTTAGGTTTACGCTCATGTAAGAATTCGAGGAAAGGTTTATTTATACTTGACATAATCTTGTCTCTGAGTATCAAGTCCATAAGTGCTTCATAAGTCTTTTCTGTTTTGGATAGCTCAATCCAACGATCAAATGTAAGACGTGTCCTTGCAATGAATTCTGAGAATTCTACACCTGCCTCAGGCACCATTGTCTTAAACAACTTCCGATAACCCTCTTCAGACAACTGATACTTCTTTAATAAGGCTGCCCTAATAACATCATAGTTATCTTTGTCAGCCTCTTCAACCAAACTTAAACTAGTCAGAGAATCACCTTTCAGATTTTCTGATAACTGGTTAGCATATTGTGATTTGTCCACATTATGGGCTCGACACGAGCGTTCAAATCTATTTAGCCAGAATGTTATGTCATCACTGGAAGGGTTGAACGCTGGTACCTTGACCTTGTAAGTAAAGGGTTTACCATTACCACCAGATGCTTGATTACCATCACTTATGTTTGTTAACTTTAACTTTTCTAACTCAAATGCTAAAAGTTCTTTTTGGTGTTCATGTTCTCTTATTGCTTTTTTCTCTTGAGCTTCAGCTTGTAATTTTCTCTCTTCTGCAGCAGCTTGTAATTTTCTCTCTTCTGCAGCAGCTTGTAATTTTTTCTCTTCAGCAGCAGCCTCATCTTTTCTTTTCTCTTTTTTCATTTCCATCTGGAATCTTTTTTCATCAGTCTGTATCTGCAATTTCTTTTGTTCATCCTCTCTTTGTAATTTTTTTTCCTCAGCTTCTAATCTTTTCTCCTCAGCTGCTAATTTCTTTTCTTCAATCAATGCTTTTCTTTCTTCAGCAGCAGCAGCTAATGCTTTGTCATATTGAGCAACTGCCCATTCTTCTAATTGTTACAAAAACAACAATGAGTACAGTCTTCACAGCTAACACTAATAGCAACAGCTGTCGCAGCAAATTTTCAATCAAGAAAATTGCACCTATAGAAACGCACACAACAGACCCTCTATTACGTGGGATACTCTGTTGTGTGACACCGCCCAACCAAAACAACAACCCGCTGGATACAAACAAATATCACATATAAATATTTAAACATAAATACATAAATGCATAAATAGTATGGCAATATGATGTAAATAGAGTGTTGCAGAAAGAATGTGTTGTAAAGAAGGCTCAGTTACACTGCCTAATAGTACAGTACTGTGGTACTTTATTAAACAAATACTTCTGGTCTAATTATTTTAAATTCAACACAGAAATAGAAGCTCCATCGTTGATGTGAATGATAACAATCGATGTAGGACTTCTCAGTTCAATAACATTTCCTTTCGCAAACACTGTCAAATATTCTCCAGTCCTGATGTGTAATGTTCTATGTTTCAACCAAGCTTGCTGTGTAACACTGTCAGTTGTATGGCAAATGTCCAACGAACCAAATGTCAACAAACGCTGACCTAGTTACCGCATACTCTCGACAGGACAGGTCACGCTGACATCACTGTAGAGTTGTACTGTTGATGTATTTGTGTGTCGTAACAGACCCCAAGGAACGTCTGGTCTCAGTAGTTTACTTCTCAATATGGTCACTGTGCAGGTTGACCCAGGAAGCTGGCCACCAGTTGTTAAACTCTGTAGGTGTTAACTCATACTGGCTACTAGTTGTTAAATCACGCTTTATTTGTTAAATGACGTGAATGTCCACCAGTTGATAAATGTAGATGTTGGGACTGGTGTAGTAAAGTGTAACGATTGTCAACTCATTAAACCCAGCACAGTTTTGGTCATACAGGTCATCTTGTCCTGGAACGTGATGAGGCTCCGACAAGAATGTGAGTGTAGACAATGAGTGTGTATATGAATGTCAGAACGCGAATGGTAGAATGATTCGATAGAGTTGACAGGTTGGTAGTACATCACTCATACTCACACTGTTCGAATTCAAGAAGTACTGGAACTACGGTGGTCTTTTTATAACATTTAATGAGACGCACACTTGGACAGTACGTGTATGGTTACAGGAACAAATGTCGACATAGACAGCATAATGTTGATCACAGGAATATCATCTTAAGTTAGCATTCATGCTTGGCAAATATCATAATGGAGCATTCGTAAATAAGCATTCAGAGTTCCATCATGTAAATCATCTGGCTTTACTGACTGGGCACGTCAGACCATAACCAATATATAGGAAGGCTCCTAGACCTAATCTCGTCTAGCGAATATCCCTTCACGTAAAGTTCAATATATATATTTTTTCATAAAGATATAGGAATCCCAGACATGGGTTCTCACATGTAGCAGTGATCTCTTGGTTCATCGAGCGATAGTACAGGCATCCCTTTTTCTCACTCGATAAATACAAAGTATATGGATTTCAACATGGCTGTGCTTCTCTCGTGAGCTTCACTCACTATTGGATACAGACCAAAATTGGTCATTCGTTAAATGTCCTCATTTCTTCATAGCTTCTATCATAGAGGTAATTGAATAATATCATATAATCTAGTGCTGATACATAGGAATGTCATCTTCCTTTGAATAAATATTCTTTTTCAAAAGTACCACTGTGCATCTGCTTATCGACAACGATGGCGAAGCCCAAGTTCATAATAAATTGTGGTTTTACCTTTCTATGCGAAATATAACTTTGCCATTCCTTGGCAAAAGAGAATAAACACTGGGGTAAAGTACATACAACATGTCTAAATGACTATCACTTTTCCCCATTTACTTATAGATCACTTTTTCGGCGATAAGCCCGCTACAACAAAATTCGACATCCCGACAGGATGACAGCCATGAATCACACCCCTTGCTAGCGATACTTCCGCTGCATAGCCTTTGACCTTTTCTAGCGACAACCAACATAGTTCGACTTAGAAATGTAAAGATATCTATATATAAGACAGACTCGTCCTACTCATACAAACACTACGTATAAATTCAGGCCATAGATATACTGAAGCAAGAACAATCTATTCCTACCCAGCCAAAGAATAAATCGCAGTAGGCCTAAATTCGTCCGCGGAGTCCGATCGAAGATGACGGAACTCCTTTCAAGGGAAGTAACTCAAAAATGACTTCTCCTTAAGCACTTAAAAAGGAAATACTTTGTTTACAAAATATTTGCGAACATAATAAGTATATAAATGTATTATATTGCAAGATAGTAAAGATTGCACTTTACAATATTATAATAATTATCTAATATTTTGTGAAGTGTCTAAAGTGATACTCGCTTATTTCATATTTCACTAGTTAGATTTGGTGCAGAGTGCTTAATTTATATAGTCTGTATTATTTTATAGTGATGAGTTACAGTGGAACACAGAAATTATAATTTCTAGCTTAAACTCAGTCGGCTATTAAGGAATTTAATTTTACTGCTAAATAATCAAACGAGAATAATTTTTCTAACTAACTTATAAATGCTAGATGCCTCATGAGTGTTGACGGAATACGTAGGTATTCCTAATTCATGTTGATTGATTTTTTATATATAACTTATTTCACGGGAAAGTTTAAATGATAAGTCAAGCTGTACGCTTGCATTTTAAAAACGTAAGTTATATTGAGTACATAATATGTAACATATTTCATATGTGTTTTTTCTTTATTCAGTGAATACTGGGGTAACCCAAACTTTGCCGGCGTTTAGTACAGAGGCATACCTGTGAGAAACATAAACATTTTATATCTTTAACCACGTGGGTTTTCAAGTACCACATGTCTGACAGTGCGTGTGCCTTCAGAGATAGACAGAATACCAATCCCACTAACAGGTTTTTTTTAAAGAATAAATGCTTATACTGGGCCTTGGAGCCTGATCATATTTTCTCCTCGAACTCTAATGTACATGCTACTTTGTGGCGAGAATATTACAGAAATCTAAAACATTAACTTTCCGACATTGTTGACAAAGCGTGTGGTGAACCTAGATTATCTGTTGAGAGAAGCTGTCCACCGGTCATCTCCCTAAATACGAGAAACCTCGTGTTCTGACACTGTGTGCCCGCTTAAGCCAAATCCTTACCTCGTGAGTCAAGTGACACTAACTTTAGTCTGAAATAACTATCGCATGAAGCAGACGCTCCGCGGATCCATTTTGATGAAACCCACAAACAAATCTGCAGAGCTGGGATCCGCTTCATTAAACGACAGTAACAGATAAAAAGTGTGTGAGTGTCCCAAAGTTTGCGCCAGACGGCGAACAACAGCACGAAAGAACCGAGTGAAGGTAGACTGAAGGATGCCTCTATAAATTTCTACCATCTCACTCGTGGAAATATATTTCTATTACCACCTCTCACTGTGACTATCACTTATTCTAATCTATTCAGAAGGGACCAACCCACGTCGTAATCACCCTATAAAAAATCTACGACAAACTGCAAATTGCAAATTATGAAATTTTCTGTCGGGATACATCAGTTAGGTTTGAAACTGGTGTAGCTGCCTATGTGCACACAAGCATCAAAGCTATAAGACGCGTTGATCTCGAATGTCCTGAAGTTGAATGCATGTGGCTGGAAGTCCGACTCCCACACACTACCTATATATTAATTGGCTTTATATACCGCAATCTGGATGCCAGAATGGAATGGCTAGATCAGTTCTCGGACATGAGGGACAAAGTCTGGATAACTTCTTTAGAACTATTAATAATGGGAGACTTCAATATTGATGCCTTGAAGCGAAACGTTAATTGGGATAATTTGTATGCCCTGTACAACCTGAACCAGTTGATATTGCTACCAACCCGTGTCACGGACAAGTCATCAACCTGCATAGATCATCTGTATGTTACTAACACTGCTCACATCATTGAAGTCTGCGTTCCCGTATGTGGTCTAAACGATCACTACCCCATATGTTGCACCTGGACCAAAAAGGGAGTTCGAATTCCTAAATTCTGTCACCAGGTTGTACAAGCACGAATATTCAAGAATTTTGATAGCTCCAAGTTCCTGTCTGATCTCTTAGCGACACCTTTTAACAATGTCTATGGAGTATCTGACCCGACTGAAGCCCTAGAAATATGGCTGACAGCATTCACTTCAGTTCTTAACAAACATGCTCCTGTGCGTATAAAACATGTCAAGTCAAGAATTATGCTTCCATGGATAACTTTGGAATACCTGAAAAGTAGGCAACGGCGAGACTA
This sequence comes from Oreohelix idahoensis, assembly GCA_024509875.1. Taxonomy (NCBI): domain Eukaryota; kingdom Metazoa; phylum Mollusca; class Gastropoda; order Stylommatophora; family Oreohelicidae; genus Oreohelix; species Oreohelix idahoensis. Next base: position 43,888 of record JAMPIV010008585.1, on the reverse strand, counting down.
TTTCAAGAAGATTGGAGACCATGCAAGCTATAGAACATATAGAAACTTAGCGCAGTAAATTTTAAGGAAGTCTAAAATACAGCACCTCAGATCCATTATTGACGACGGCCGGTGCTCATCTAAAATCTGGAGCGCTATTAACCTTCTCACAAATGTACGCCGGCATAACCTCCCGACAGCAAGCTACAAACATTAATGCTGATGAATTTTGCCAGTTCTTCTCGTCCATCGCACGAACATCCGGGATAAATCATCAGCAACTGAATTGTACTGCTCTTTCTGATTTCGTTCAATCGAGGTTCAACGAAGCCCACCTTCCTGAATTACCTTTACTGTCAATCTCGGAGGTTTCTATTTTAATTAAATCATTACCTCAGAAGAAATCGTGCGGTGAAAATGGAATATCTTCGAGGATACTTCAGATTGCAGAGCCTGACGACTCACTCACTTACATTTACAATCTGTGCCTCACAAAGAAAGGGTTTCCCCAACGACTGAAAACAGGCGTAGTGGTACCAGTACCTAAAAAAGGTGGTATTAATGTTGTCACAAACTACCGGCCGATTTCTCTACTATCAGTCATAACTAAGCCTCTTGAACGACACATGTATAAACATATTCTTTCTTCACTGAACAGCTACAATCTTATACATGAAAACCAATCTGGATTTCGACCCAAACACCCTTGTCAATCTTTGTTGACTAAGATTACCGAAATCTGGCATTCTAATATCAACTGCGAAAAAATAAATGGAGTATTATTAATCGACCTTTACAAAGCATTTAACACAATTGACCCCTCGTTGCTGATACAAAAGCTTGCTGTGTACAAATTACATCCACAAGTGATCACATTAATAAAATCATTCCTTGAAAACAGACCACAACGAGTCTTATACAATAATGTGCTCTCTAAATCATACACCACTACAATGGGTGTCCAGCAGGGCTCGATCCTAGGACCCTTACTCTTCAGCATCTTCATCCATGACTTTCCCTTGTTATTTCCACATGACGATTGTATTATGTTTGCTGATGATACCACAGTAACAGTAGCTGGCACAGGCATTAACACTGTTCAGTCTCTTTTACAGCATCACCTGGACATTGTACAAGATTGGTGCACTATTAATAGTATGTCCACTAATTAAAAAAAAACTCAATCTTTGATTATCTCAACCCGCCAAAAGATTCTGCACTGTCAACCAAATACGTTATCTTTATCTCTAGACGGAGAACGTATTAAGCAAGTTACGGACCACAGCCTGTTGGGTGTGGTCATCGACCAGTCTCTAAGCTGGAAGTCACATGCCTATTTCATCGCAAACAAGATCTCACAAAAATTGTTGCAACTCTCAAAAATAAAATTTTTTTATGTCCGCACTGTGAACTTATATTCTATTATGCACATATTCAAAGTCACCTTTCTTATTGCTGAAATATCTGGAGTCGCTGTGGCTTGTCGTTTTTGAAACGCCTAGAATACCTACATAAAAGGGCGCTACGACTTGTTTGCCTGAATGATAACATTCCCAGTGCTCAGCTATTTTCACAGCTGAATGTTCTTCCTCTTAAAAAATTCTTCTTCTTCCAAGATCTCCTAATTGTGCATCAAATTTTACACGGCAGAACGCCTTCATACTTGCAAATGTTCTTTCGCTATAAGTACTGCTCATATTTTATACGTGGCGACCTACTTTTGGACCTGGTAAAACCTCGAACTGACCTCTTCCGAAGTTGTTTTAGTTATGCAGGTGGTTTAGCATGGAATTCCCTACCCAAGTCTGTCAAAACTGATAATTACACCACATTCAAAAGACATCTGCATTCACGTGTCATGAAATCTTGTACACACATTTAACGACAATTCTGTTTCATTTATTTCAACGTTTACACGAGAATTTAACTTTCATTGTAATATTTTCATTTTAAATTGAATTTTTTAATATTAAGTAGCTTTATTGCTTGACCTCTCTCTCTCTCTCTCTCTCTCTCTCTCTCTCTCTCTCTCTCTCTCTCTCTCTCTCTCTCTCTCTCTCTCTATGTGCGGGTGAATGACTGAGTAAATGTACTTATTTGTGCTAAGTTTCTGATTGTGATGATAATATTAATTGATCCAATCTGAAGTTGTTAATATTTTAATTTTTAAAACGCTGAAAATTGTATTGCAGGGCAGAAATGTAAAAAGGCAATTATGCCTATTTCTTTACCCTGATGAAATAAAGATTTCGTTCGTTCAGTTTATGCGCCGCAACCCTCATCTTTAGATCTTCGTTGTCTGCTGGCCGTATCACATAAGGACCACCGCTAGCGTCTGGAATTGCTGATACAATAAATTCGTCGTTGGACCACACGTCTTGTATTTTGGCCCCGTCAGTGTAGTGCACTCTTTTCCGCACTCTTTCACTCACTCGCAATGGTGTGGGGCCTGGAAGCTGATTACTTCTCTCCCTTCTATCAGCGGCCATTTTCTGCATTCTCTTTGCAGCTTTTTGGTGTGCTACTTGTAACCTCTCTCTAGGTGACCTTACAGTGACTCATCAGTTGTCTCCGGCTCTTCATCTGGGCGCGTGCCTATCATGAAGTCTAGAGGAAGCCTTGGTTCTCTGCCGAATAGGACATAGTATGGTGAGTATCCTGTTGACGACGCCAAATGTGATAGGGTGAGCGAGATGATGATAATGGTATTGTGATATGTGATCACTTTCTTGCACACTTGCGACCGACCCGATCAACAATAAAACTCTGATTTTAAAGCATGGGTTTTATTTATTCATACAACCCTGTCAGTGAAAGCGCACAAAGCAAACATTAAACAAATAAAACAAAACAAACAAAACACCTACCCAGTGCTCAATTGCTAATCTGAAACGCAAACAAAGCACCGATTAGTTAAGATCATAATAGTTAAATAATGAGAAACACCATGCTCTCACCTGTCAAACTGTCTTTCTTACACGCTACCTGAAACATTCAACTATAATGCACCCACACTCAGACCATGCATGTCTTCTAATCAAACTAGTATGGTGTTGTGCATGAGGCTGGATTTCTCACCATGTAACAAAGATTGCTACCGAAACCACTACTGCAAAAGCATCTGAATGCTTTGTGCGGTCTCCATGCGGAGGCCAGCCACCTTTGTGGCCATATGCCCCATAAGGAGCGAGAAGAAACATAAACTTAGAACTGACAATGGAACAGAGTATGTTTGTGAGGACCACATACAATTTAAGACGGAATATGTGACCGTGTGGCCAGAAAGGTGTAATTTTAGACTGAGTAATAGTTGTCGATCTTGTCTACGGTGTATATTTGCGCTCATGTGGCATTCTCACACTGGAGTGGGCAATCTAAATGAAACTCACCGTTGCCATCTTTGAAACGTGTGAGACGCAGAAGATATAATGAGAGACGACCCTTGGTTTTAGACATCTCGGCGCTGTCTGACACCAGTAGAAAATACCTTGTTGAGCACGAAGCCATAAGAAGTGTGAGTAGGACAACGGATATCGTGGAATATTACCATTAGTGAGCGGACCTTGAGTTGTGTCGATGAAGAAGATAATCTTTACTAAGATGTGATCTCATGTCATCCAAACAGAGCATAGGACTCCTGATTTGTTCCCTAGAGGGATGGGCGGAGCCTTGTCTGACATTTTGACGTGGCTATCATGTGGTACAGGATTGGATATGTAGATTTAAACTGACACAGTGAGAGAGTCGAGTCAAAGAGTTGAAAAGAAGCCAGATCGTCTGCATGTGGGGTATACATCCTCGGTACGATACACCAGTGAGGTAGAGGATTTGATAATCGCATATGTTGCGTCTGTGCTAAGAGAACTAACGACATAGAGGTATGCTTACATATCAGTACATTTTTATAATACTTTATATTTAGTAATATTAGAAGTATCAGGTTTAGAAGTTAATGCTTTTTAGCGTTTGTCTATCTATAGTTTGATAGAAGCTGATTGGCGATTTATGTGTTTTAAGAGTAATTTCATGTATATCTATCTCATCGCCACTGTCAACTGTGAGACTGTGTGTTAAATATGTAAAGTATTAAGTGCATTTATAAGAGGAATTCTAGTGTCGCACTGCGCTGTAATTAAGTGAGTACTTATTACCAATATTATTATTATTTGTGTAGTGTTAAGTAATAGTTATACAGGTATTGCATTCTTGTGAGACGTAAGTGTGGTTAATTTTGCATCAGTGATTATTGTGAGAGAAATATTAGCGTCCCTCTAGCTCCGCGAGTAGCCCATGCCTATTACATTTAGTATAGAGCTGTAAAAATAGAGTATATATTTGCTTGTTCTTTAGTGCAGCTAGGCCTCTGACATACTGATAAATTGATGTCATTTAGACTAGTGCGCTGTCGTAGAAGTGTGTCATTTACTTTTTCTCTCGCATGATGATGTAGTTAGTAATTAGCAGGAGTATGAAGGCATTATTGTTGACTGAGATATGTTTATTGTTGGTTACACATATACGCAGACCTGCACGAACATACACAACACACACACACACCCATGGACACATAGACGCATCTACTAGCATATTTTCACACATGTGTAACACTGCACACCACATATACACACACATGGACATATAAGAGCATGTACTTGCATATTTTCACACATATGTATGTATTATTACGTAGATGATGTTTGTCTATTAGTACGATGCTAATTTATTTTGTTTCATTTTATTTCAGAGAGTCCAGCAGTCTGTGCTGGGTTATATGGTGTTACGTAGAGAATACCTAAATAGCTTAGTTATATGGTGTTGCTTAGGAATTGCCTTCAAAGTAAACTTGTGGACAACATTGTTTTCTGTGTGATTCATGTGCTACCTGATATGGTTTCATTAATAAAAGTGGGACCCCTGTCATCAAGAGAGTTTTTCTGTGACTGCGGAACGTGTGTGAAAGTAGGCCAGAGAGTGTGACGACAACATTACACACGAATTCTTCTTCTTCTTCACACATCGTCTTCGCACCGTCACATGTATATATATATATTTGACATGGGGTAGAGACGCGTGTTAGATATAAGCGTGTGACAATTCAATTAAGCTGTCCCATGCACGTCTATGTTTATCTACTAGAAAATGTGTTATATATGCAACGATGCAATTACTATCCTTCTTGATGAATAAAAGAGCACATTTTTTGCAATGTAATCTACACAAAAGTAAAAAAAAAATAATCGATATGTTAATACACATGCATGATATTTTCACGTTCTTGCCTTGACTGTGACTGTACAACCTTTGCTGTCACTTCTTGTCTTCCTCCAATGATTTATGATCCCATTCCAAGCCTTACTCTTGTCTGTCAGATTATTGCACTGATGGTTCAGTTTCTTCCACTACGTCATAATGAACTGTCAAGTATCACTTCACTGTTATTTGTTCCTATTGCTACCCTACCCGCTGGCCTACATAGCGATATCAATGTTCATTCTGTTAGATGTCCATAGGATTTGTACTACTGCTCTGTAACACCAAACAAATACAATTAATAATTTAAAAAAAGTCACTCATTTTAAAATTATTATCTTTGACTTGCCACATCATCATTTTAAAATTAGTAGCCTTGACTTGCTTTTATACAACATATAATCATTTTAAAATTATTATCTAAATAATGGTATTGTGGTGAAGTGGGATGTTATAAATATTTATAGGGGACTTAGTGTACTGACTGAGATCAGCTGTGAAGGTATATATATATCTAATAAGAGTAGTGTATTATATATAACCTTACTTGCTACCACATATCTATATATCTCAGTCAGAATTATTCTGGAATAGTGTGATGACTACGTTATGTGTCTAGGGTATGTGTATGATGAAGTGTAAGTCACAACAACAGACAGATAAACAATTTAATTTAATCCACTACTCTTGACAACACTGTGACACTCACATACATATAACACTCTATGAGAATATCTTAAGGAGGCACTGTTAACTTTTCAAATAACAAATATGTATTCAGTTTTGTCAATAATGTATTTGTGTCCTGATTCAAATACAAAGGAACCAGGAATCACAATCAATTTTAATTACAAGAATATGTACAGACTTTATCAATATGAATATTGTAGTGACATGTATTATAAAAAATATCCTATGTGTCAGTTGTGTAGTGGTAATATGAGGTAATACTGGTTTTGTTTTGTTCAAGCTCTGTTGGTATTTGTCATCATGACTTCAATAGTTTGTCTTTTGGGACTATTATTGGAGATGTTCTCAGTTCCTGATATTAAGACAAGTAAATTCCCCTCTTAATGTTAATTTTATAAAGTCATTTCAAGATGAGGGGACATAATGTTGAGCTCAGCTGGCCAAGTTAGCTTATCTGGCGTGATGGCGGCAGGAAAGGACTCCTCTGCTCGAATTCTCCTCTGGGCTCAGGAGACACCTCACTGATAGCTAAAAAGACCAAGGAGTATGCTGTCCGACTCTGGATTCAGCAAAGCTCTGACCAGGTGCTGCTCAGTACATCAAGACCACTGTCCCTGAAATCAAGAAGGATGTACCTTCTACTTCATAACTAATTTATATTCTCTTTTACACTGATCACAATACAGCACAAACATTGAGTTCAGAGCATTAGGCCAACTGTCAGCTTCATTTGAAATACTTTATTCCAGTATTACCCTTCTTAATGGTTACTACGCCTCTGCAATTCCAGCATTATTTCTTTCTAGTCAATCATCTAGGTGTCAGTGTACTGTTTGGCCATTCCATGCCGTTTGACTTTTCTCCGACACCCTCTGTTCAGGCTGGAGCATTACAGGCTTTACCTCACGTTTGCCACTGAACTACACATATATATATATACAGGCATAAATCAACAATTCACATTCAATTTTCATTAAAAGATACTGAATGGTTCAAGCTTACCACAATTCATACGAATAAACACAGATACGTTGATTAGCAATGAATTCTGGCACAAACTGGCACAAATTTCCATCTGCTTATCTTCCAGGCTTTTATTTTACACAAATATGAGCTGGCTTCAACGCACTGATGCTTTATCAAGCTTTTTTAAACAAGTGGTTTCGAACTAACGCTCCCAAGTGTGTATATCAGCGAGTCTGACCAATGAGCCCCGTTTCGACAAGTGTTTGAAAAAATGTTACCTTTCCCCGTCTCCCCTAACAACCAAGATAGTATTTATAGCCCGACCAATCGTGGTTAGGCTTTCATTTGTTGCGCTCCAATCAATTTGGAGTTTACATGTTAGGCTATTTATGTAACGTAAGGTTTTTTCAAACACGTTAAAAAAAAATTTTATGAGCAGAAATGATTTTGTGTTGTCAGGCATCCCCACTATTTTATTTTGGTTATAATTTATTAATTCCTGGACTATTTGCGTAACGTTTTACATATTATTTGTCAGCAAGCCCTAAGGAACCCAATTATCCAAATTTAAACGAACTACGTGGCTGCGTTCAAAATATGTAATTTCTTCTACCTCCTGTTTCGAAGATGTGCTGTCTGGGTACTGTTATGTTTTCAACCGTAAACCCATCTATTGTTATCTTTTCTAATAAGAGTTTGTTATGATTTATAAACCTAACTCTGGGAAGGGTAGTGTATTTTATCACTGTCCGTCTGAAAAAAAATTAGTGCATGTAGACTTACACGCGTGATGGCAGCATTTGTATATCGCGCGTCGCGTGTTGCATGCGTTCCTGATTTTCAGCCCTCCCCTCTCTCTTTATCCTTTTGTCCATCTGTTCGTTCGTTTTGGTAACGCAGTATAATTAATGTTAGGATTAATTTAGGTCATTACGCAGTACGTCTCAATGTTTTTCTTAGAAATGCAGCACACGTTTCATCGAAGAAGGCGGGTAATAATACAGTAAGCTTTTATATCAACGTGAAAGCGTTACAATTTGCAGACGAAGCAGAAAACAAGGGGGATTTCGAGTACATTCTTTGTGACAGCACTGTTATTTTTTCCATTGCTCTTTTCTTTATTAATTTTATTTGTTAGGCTTCATATTTACCTAATAATTTATATATGTGGATTAGAATATTCCATGACACCTCCCCTCTTAAAACAGACATTATATGTCAGTCCTTTATTCTATATACACATAGAGAAATTTATTATTATTTCTGGGGTTTACGGTGATTCTCATCACACGGATGGCGGCTTAAAAAATCCGCTCCCAAATTGGTTTTTCCAGATATATACTCAATGCTAAAATTATATGGAGCCAGAAGCAAAGACCATCGGAGTAACCTAGAGTTCTCATGCTTAGCCTGTGCTAGAAACGATAAAGGTTTGTGATCTGTTTGCAACTTAAATGCCTTCCCATATAGATAAATATTGAATTTCTTTATTGCCCATATTACTGCAAGACATTCTTTTTCGCTAGTTGAGTAGTTGATTTCAGCTTTATTCAACTTTCTGCTAGCATATGCCACTGGGCTTAATTCCCCATCCAATGCATCTGATTTTTGTAGTAAAGTTGCACCTAACCCAATATTACTTGCATCCGTCCTTACTATGAATTCTTGACTTAAGTCAGGTAATTTCAAAATGGGTTTACTTGTGAGCTTTTCCTTCAATTCTTGGTAAGTCATTTCACATTGTGGTGTCCATGTAATGCGATCTGGATGTCCTTTACGTGTCAATTCCGTTAAAGGTGCACATATGGAATTAAAGTTTTTGATATACTTCTGGTAGAAACCACATAATGAGACAAAGGATCTCACGTCCTTCTTGGTTTGTGGTCTCGGGGCTTTCTGTAGTTTTTCTAAATTCTTTGGGTCAGGGGTCATGTTTCCCTGATAAACTGTGTGTCCCAAAAATTCCAATTCTTTACATCCAACGCAACATTTGGTTGGACGGGCTGTTAAATTTGCCTCCCTAAGTCGATCAAACAGCATGTTCAGAGAGTCAATGTGTTCCTCAAATGTTTCTGTTGCTATAAGGATATCATCCATAAAATTTGTTATACAGGGATTATTCAGAGGATCCAATAATTTTCTCATCATTCTAGAGAAGACACTAGGCGCATTCTTCAATCCAAATGGCAATCTATTAAACTCATAGTGTCCTTCTGAGGTACTAAAAGCTAGGTATGGTCTAACCTCAGGCTTTACTGGAATCTGATAGTATCCTTTACTCAGATCCACTTTTGAGAAATATTTAGCTTTATTTAGTCTGGCAAACAGCTGATTTGTATCCGGCAATGGATCCACCTGTCCTTCTGTAATAGCATTCAGTCTCCTGTAATCTATACAGAGTCTATGTTCTCCAGAGGGCTTCCTTAAAAGTACAACACCGGAACTATACGAAGACTCACTGTGCGAAATAATTCCTTCCTTCAACAGATAGTCTATCTCTTCCTTCAAAGCTTTCTCCTTAGCAAACGGAATCGAATATGGTTTCATACAGACAGGTGTGGGGTCTATCAGTTTTCATATCATATTCCAATAGGTTTGTATGCCCTGGTCGGTCTGTTAACACCTCTGCATGATTATTTAGAACCTGTTGCACTCTCTCTTTCTGAGTTTTCGTTAAATGTGTACTGATTTTCACCTGTGCTGCTGTCTCACAGGGTGTAATGGATATTCAAATGATGAAAGTGGTTCCTTTTTCATCTCCATGGCGATGGACAAGGTCAACAAGTGTGTCTCTTCCTGATGTTCTCTTTCCAAATATTTCTTCAGGAGATTCACATGATAGATTTTTTTCTTTCCCCTTCTTATCTATCTTATAATTTGTTCTAGACACCTTCTCTAGAACTGTATATGGACCCTGCCATCCAATTTGTAACTTATTCTGACTCCCGGGCAAAAGAAGCAGTACTTTCTCTCCCACAGCCAAATCTCTGTCTTTCGCCTTCCTGTTATAATAGGCAGCATGTTTCTTCCTGGCTTGTTTCAAATTTTCATTGGCAAGTTTCCAGCCAGTTTTCAACCGAGTGGTCAGCTCATTCACATATTGGTATGAAGATGTAATGTTTTCCTCTGCCTTTTCATCAGTCCACGTTCTTAACAAAGTTACATATGGACCTTTAATTGTGTGGACTTATTTGTCCATGCACCGGTATGGTCTCTTCCACTTGAAGCTTTATAGTGATGATTTTTCCTCCCAGAATTATCATTCACAAAACGACCGCTACCAATTTTTCTTTTGGGGCTGTCTCCCCTCTTAAAATTCTTGATGAGAGATTTCCTCTCTGCATCCTCTTCCTCCAGTTTGTTTAAGTCCGATTGAGGGATTGTCGGCTTATCCTGGGGTAAGACATCTTTTTGCACTCTCCGCATAGTGGCCATTGTAAAACAGTTAAGTGAAGCTTGTCCGTGAAAAGGGGCTTCCCATTTCATTTGGTCCACTTTATCAAATCTATATTTCTTTTTATTGTCAGGCCTAATTTTGCCCCGTGGCGTGTCCAGGTCCTGATCCATGTTCCCACTTGTGGGTGTTCCCTCATGTGCTATGCTACACCTTTCTACAAAATTTTCAATGTCCCATCTTGCTTTGGGCCAATAATAATTGTGAGCCACCTTTTGAATGATGGTACCTATCTTCTCATGGTCCCCATCTGGTTTCACATGTAGGCTCCTTATTAAGTCTGCTCTATATCTCTTTGGAAGAACCAGCTGTCCGTGACCATGGGATCTAGTTCCGGTCTTCCTATACATCAACTTGTTTTTTCATGTAAAAATCTCCCTTGCCTGGAGTTGTATGACAAGTTGACAATTTTCTGAAACAAGGCTTGAGTGTTTTATCCCCAGCCTGTGCCTTCCTCATCTCTTCTGGAGTGGTATCTAACATAATATCCTCCTCCAGTCTTGAGGTCGACCTGACCTGAAGGGTTGCCATATACACAGGTTTCCTTCTGCAACGGTCAGTGTCATGATTGTTCATCTTACAATTTTTACACCACCTTTTTCCTTGGTTGAAAGATTTTCTTTCATCATATTTCCTTTCATCGAATTGTGGGACTTTATTTTTATTTTCATACCGTGGCCTATCAAATTGGTGCTTACCTTTATTTTGATCCTTAGGATCAAATTTATTAAAATTCTGTGGTGCCCTAAAGTTGTCCACCTGTTTCTTTTTATTACCCGTTACCTCTGCTTGAGCTGCTTGATACCTTTCAGCAACATTTAGCAACTCATCCAGCCTCTCTGCACCTTGTTCCATGAGAAACTTTCTCAGGTCTGGAGCCATGGACTCTCTTAGTTGCTCTATAAGGACCATTTCCTTAAGATCTTGGGTTTTCCCCAGAGAAGTCCATTTCTCCAAGTATGTCTCTATTCGTGCAGAGAACTGGTGATAGGTTTCACCTGACAGTAGTTTAGCATTCCTAAATTTTTTCCTATAAAATTCAGCATTTTTTTCATACCTTAACAAAAGAGCCTGCTTTAGCATGTCATAATTTTCCTGATCACCTCTGCTCATTTTTGCAAAAACTTCATAAGCTGCCCCACGAAGTCCCTGAGATAACTTTAAGCTCCACCTTTCTCTCTCTAACCCATACGTGGTAGCTAATAGTTCATACCTATTTAGGTAGCTCTCAATATCATCGTCTTTCTCAACAAAATGATCTAAATGAAAGTTCATAGCTGAGGTTGAGGCTCCTTGAGTAACCGTAGCATCAGAGGCAAAAGGACTGGCACCATTTTCAGGAGCATGGCCTTGAAACTCAAACTCCCTTAGTCGTAACTCATGTTCCCTTTGTAATCTCTTCTTCTCCTTTTCTGCTTCCCTTTCTGCAGCTAATCTCTTCTCTTCCCTTTCTGCAGCCTGTCTTCTTTCCTCGGCTTCTCTTTCTGCAGCTAATCTTTTGTCTTCTCTTTCTGCCTCCAATTTCTTAGCCTCTTTGTCAGCCTCAATCTGCAACCTCTTAGTCTCAGCCTCAGCTTGCAACCTCTTAATTTCCCTTTCAGCCTCTAACCTTCTTTCGGCTTCTTTTTCTAATCTTCTTTCTTCGCGTTCAATAAATTTGTCACATTCCGTCGTAACATAGGCAACCATAACTTGCCCATCTAATCCTAACTCTTTTGCAGTCTGAACCGCAGCAGATCGAAATTTGGCCAGGTCCGCCATTGTCTATCATGTAAATTTCTACAATGTCTAACCAACAATTCAAATTCTAAATATATATAATGGACAACACAGGCACCGTGAGCTCAACCTTATTTAATTCCACCCAAGGATACCTTTTAATTCTTATATTCCCTGAAGTGAATTACCCCCAATATTTTTAATAGGGAAAGATTCAAAATCCCGGACGAGACCCCAATATATGTGGTGAAGTGGGATGTTATAAATATTTATAGGGGACTTAGTGTACTGACTGAGATCAGCTGTGAAGGTATATATATATATCTAATAAGAGTAGTGTATTATATATCACCTTACTTGCTACCACATATCTATATATCTCAGTCAGAATTATTCTGGAATAGTGTGATGACTACGTTATGTGTCTAGGGTATGTGTATGATGAAGTGTAAGTCACAACAACAGACAGATAAACAATTTAATTTAATCCACTACTCTTGACAACACTGTGACACTCACATACATATAACACTCTATGAGAATATCTTAAGGAGGCACTGTTAACTTTTCAAATAACAAATATGTATTCAGTTTTGTCAATAATGTATTTGTGTCCTGATTCAAATACAAAGGAACCAGGAATCACAATCAATTTTAATTACAAGAATATGTACAGACTTTATCAATATGAATATTGTAGTGACATGTATTATAAAAATATCCTATGTGTCAGTTGTGTAGTGGTAATATGAGGTAATACTGGTTTTGTTTTGTTCAAGCTCTGTTGGTATTTGTCATCATGACTTCAATAGTTTGTCTTTTGGGACTATTATTGGAGATGTTCTCAGTTCCTGATATTAAGACAAGTAAATTCCCCTCTTAATGTTAATTTTATAAAGTCATTTCAAGATGAGGGGACATAATGTTGAGCTCAGCTGGCCAAGTTAGCTTATCTGGCGTGATGGCGGCAGGAAAGGACTCCTCTGCTCGAATTCTCCTCTGGGCTCAGGAGACACCTCACTGATAGCTAAAAAGACCAAGGAGTATGCTGTCCGACTCTGGATTCAGCAAAGCTCTGACCAGGTGCTGCTCAGTACATCAAGACCACTGTCCCTGAAATCAAGAAGGATGTACCTTCTACTTCATAACTAATTTATATTCTCTTTTACACTGATCACAATACAGCACAAACATTGAGTTCAGAGCATTAGGCCAACTGTCAGCTTCATTTGAAATACTTTATTCCAGTATTACCCTTCTTAATGGTTACTACGCCTCTGCAATTCCAGCATTATTTCTTTCTAGTCAATCATCTAGGTGTCAGTGTACTGTTTGGCCATTCCATGCCGTTTGACTTTTCTCCGACACCCTCTGTTCAGGCTGGAGCATTACAGGCTTTACCTCACGTTTGCCACTGAACTACACATATATATATACAGGCATAAATCAACAATTCACATTCAATTTTCATTAAAAGATACTGAATGGTTCAAGCTTACCACAATTCATACGAATAAACACAGATACGTTGATTAGCAATGAATTCTGGCACAAACTGGCACAAATTTCCATCTGCTTATCTTCCAGGCTTTTATTTTACACAAATATGAGCTGGCTTCAACGCACTGATGCTTTATCAAGCTTTTTTAAACAAGTGGTTTCGAACTAACGCTCCCAAGTGTGTATATCAGCGAGTCTGACCAATGAGCCCCGTTTCGACAAGTGTTTGAAAAAATGTTACCTTTCCCCGTCTCCCCTAACAACCAAGATAGTATTTATAGCCCGACCAATCGTGGTTAGGCTTTCATTTGTTGCGCTCCAATCAATTGGGAGTTTACATGTTAGGCTATTTATGTAACGTAAGGTTTTTTTCAAACACGTTATAAAAAATTTTATGAGCAGAAATGATTTTGTGTTGTCAGGCATCCCCACTATTTTATTTTGGTTATAATTTATTAATTCCTGGACTATTTGCGTAACGTTTTACATATTATTTGTCAGCAAGCCCTAAGGAACCCAATTATCCAAATTTAAACGAACTACGTGGCTGCGTTCAAAATATGTAATTTCTTCTACCTCCTGTTTCGAAGATGTGCTGTCTGGGTACTGTTATGTTTTCAACCGTAAACCCATCTATTGTTATCTTTTCTAATAAGAGTTTGTTATGATTTATAAACCTAACTCTGGGAAAGGGTAGTGTATTTTATCACTGTCCGTCTGAAAAAAAATTAGTGCATGTAGACTTACACGCGTGATGGCAGCATTTGTATATCGCGCGTCGCGTGTTGCATGCGTTCCTGATTTTCAGCCCTCCCCTCTCTCTTTATCCTTGTGTCCATCTGTTCGTTCGTTTTGGTAACGCAGTATAATTAATGTTAGGATTAATTTAGGTCATTACGCAGGGCCATTCAATGTTTTTTCCAAGAAATACAGCACACGTTTCATTGAAGAAGGCGGGTAATAATACAGTAAGCTTTACTATCAACGTGAAAGCGTTACAATTTGCAGACGAAGCAGAAAACAAGGGGGATTTCGAGTACATTCCCTGTGACAGCACTGTTATTTTTCCATTGCTCTTTTCTTTATTAATTTTATTTGTTAGGCTTCATATTTACCTAATAATTTATATATGTGGATTAGAATATTCCATGACACCTCCCCTCTTAAAACAGACATTATATGTCAGTCCTTTATTCTATATACACATAGAGAAATTTATTATTATTTCTGGGGTTTACGGTGATTCTCATCACACGGATGGCGGCTTAAAAAATCCGCTCCCAAATTGGTTTTTCCAGATATATACTCAATGCTAAAATTATATGGAGCCAGAAGCAAAGACCATCGGAGTAACCTAGAGTTCTCATGCTTAGCCTGTGCTAGAAACGATAAAGGTTTGTGATCTGTTTGCAACTTAAATGCCTTCCCATATAGATAAATATTGAATTTCTTTATTGCCCATATTACTGCAAGACATTCTTTTTCGCTAGTTGAGTAGTTGATTTCAGCTTTATTCAACTTTCTGCTAGCATATGCCACTGGGCTTAATTCCCCATCCAATGCATCTGATTTTTGTAGTAAAGTTGCACCTAACCCAATATTACTTGCATCCGTCCTTACTATGAATTCTTGACTTAAGTCAGGTAATTTCAAAATGGGTTTACTTGTGAGCTTTTCCTTCAATTCTTGGTAAGTCATTTCACATTGTGGTGTCCATGTAATGCGATCTGGATGTCCTTTACGTGTCAATTCCGTTAAAGGTGCACATATGGAATTAAAGTTTTTGATATACTTCTGGTAGAAACCACATAATGAGACAAAGGATCTCACGTCCTTCTTGGTTTGTGGTCTCGGGGCTTTCTGTAGTTTTTCTAAATTCTTTGGGTCAGGGGTCATGTTTCCCTGATAAACTGTGTGTCCCAAAAATTCCAATTCTTTACATCCAACGCAACATTTGGTTGGACGGGCTGTTAAATTTGCCTCCCTAAGTCGATCAAACAGCATGTTCAGAGAGTCAATGTGTTCCTCAAATGTTTCTGTTGCTATAAGGATATCATCCATAAAATTTGTTATACAGGGATTATTCAGAGGATCCAATAATTTTCTCATCATTCTAGAGAAGACACTAGGCGCATTCTTCATCCAAATGGCAATCTATTAAACTCATAGTGTCCTTCTGAGGTACTAAAAGCTAGGTATGGTCTAACCTCAGGCTTTACTGGAATCTGATAGTATCCTTTACTCAGATCCACTTTTGAGAAATATTTAGCTTTATTTAGTCTGGCAAACAGCTGATTTGTATCCGGCAATGGATCCACCTGTCCTTCTGTAATAGCATTCAGTCTCCTGTAATCTATACAGAGTCTATGTTCTCCAGAGGGCTTCCTTAAAAGTACAACACCGGAACTATACGAAGACTCACTGTGCGAAATAATTCCTTCCTTCAACAGATAGTCTATCTCTTCCTTCAAAGCTTTCTCCTTAGCAAACGGAATCGAATATGGTTTCATACAGACAGGTGTGGGGTCTATCAGTTTCATATCATATTCCAATAGGTTTGTATGCCCTGGTCGGTCTGTTAACACCTCTGCATGATTCTTTAGAACCTGTTGCACTCTCTCTTTCTGAGTTTTCGTTAAATGTGTACTGATTTTCACCTGTGCTGCTGTCTCACAGGGGTGTAATGGATATTCAAATGATGAAAGTGGTTCCTTTTTCATCTCCATGGCGATGACAAGGTCAACAAGTGTGTCTCTTCCTGATGTTCTCTTTCCAAATATTTCTTCAGGAGATTCACATGATAGATTTTTTCTTTCCCCTTCTTATCTATCTTATAATTTGTTCTAGACACCTTCTCTAGAACTGTATATGGACCCTGCCATCCAATTTGTAACTTATTCTGACTCCCGGGCAAAAGAAGCAGTACCTTCTCTCCCACAGCCAAATCTCTGTCTTTCGCCTTCCTGTTATAATAGGCAGCATGTTTCTTCCTGGCTTGTTTCAAATTTTCATTGGCAAGTTTCCAGCCAGTTTTCAACCGAGTGGTCAGCTCATTCACATATTGGTATGAAGATGTAATGTTTTCCTCTGCCTTTTCATCAGTCCACGTTCTTAACAAAGTTACATATGGACCTTTAATTGTGTGGACTTATTTGTCCATGCACCGGTATGGTCTCTTCCACTTGAAGCTTTATAGTGATGATTTTTCCTCCCAGAATTATCATTCACAAAACGACCGCTACCAATTTTTCTTTTGGGGCTGTCTCCCCTCTTAAAATTCTTGATGAGAGATTTCCTCTCTGCATCCTCTTCCTCCAGTTTGTTTAAGTCCGATTGAGGGATTGTCGGCTTATCCTGGGGTAAGACATCTTTTTTGCACTCTCCGCATAGTGGCCATTGTAAAACAGTTAAGTGAAGCTTGTCCGTGAAAAGGGGCTTCCCATTTCATTTGGTCCACTTTATCAAATCTATATTTCTTTTTATTGTCAGGCCTAATTTTGCCCCGTGGCGTGTCCAGGTCCTGATCCATGTTCCCACTTGTGGGTGTTCCCTCATGTGCTATGCTACACCTTTCTACAAAATTTTCAATGTCCCATCTTGCTTTGGGCCAATAATAATTGTGAGCCACCTTTTGAATGATGGTACCTATCTTCTCATGGTCCCCATCTGGTTTCACATGTAGGCTCCTTATTAAGTCTGCTCTATATCTCTTTGGAAGAACCAGCTGTCCGTGACCATGGGATCTAGTTCCGGTCTTCCTATACATCAACTTGTTTTTCATGTAAAAATCTCCCTTGCCTGGAGTTGTATGACAAGTTGACAATTTTCTGAAACAAGGCTTGAGTGTTTTATCCCCAGCCTGTGCCTTCCTCATCTCTTCTGGAGTGGTATCTAACATAATATCCTCCTCCTGTCTTGAGGTCGACCTGACCTGAAGGGTTGCCATATACACAGTGTTTCCTTCTGCAAACGGTCAGTGTCATGATTGTCCATCTGACAATTCTTACACCACCTTTTTCCTTGGTTGAAAGATTTTCTTTCATCATATTTCCTTTCATCGAATTGTGGGAATTTATTTTTATTTTCATACCGTGGCCTATCAAATTGGTGCTTACCTTTATTTTGATCCTTAGGATCAAATTTATTAAAATTCTGTGGTGCCCTAAAGTTGTCCACCTGTTTCTTTTTATTACCTGTTACCTCTGCTTGAGCTGCTTGATACCTTTCAGCAACATTTAGCAACTCATCCAGCCTCTCTGCACCTTGTTCCATGAGAAACTTTCTCAGGTCTGGAGCCATGGACTCTCTTAGTTGCTCTATAAGGACCATTTCCTTAAGATCTTGGGTTTTCCCCAGAGAAGTCCATTTCTCCAAGTATGTCTCTATTCGTGCAGAGAACTGGTGATAGGTTTCACCTGACAGTAGTTTAGCATTCCTAAATTTTTTCCTATAAAATTCAGCATTCTTTTCATACCTTAACAAAAGAGCCTGCTTTAGCATGTCATAATTTTCCTGATCACCTCTGCTCATTTTTGCAAAAACTTCATAAGCTGCCCCACGAAGTCCCTGAGATAACTTTAAGCTCCACCTTTCTCTCTCTAACCCATACGTGGTAGCTAATAGTTCATACCTATTTAGGTAGCTCTCAATATCATCGTCTTTCTCAACAAAATGATCTAAATGAAAGTTCATAGCTGAGGTTGAGGCTCCTTGAGTAACCGTAGCATCAGAGGCAAAAGGACTGGCACCATTTTCAGGAGCATGGCCTTGAAACTCAAACTCCCTTAGTCGTAACTCATGTTCCCTTTGTAATCTCTTCTCCTCCTTTTCTGCTTCCCTTTCTGCAGCTAATCTCTTCTCTTCCCTTTCTGCAGCCTGTCTTCTTTCCTCGGCTTCTCTTTCTGCAGCTAATCTTTTGTCTTCTCTTTCTGCCTCCAATTTCTTAGCCTCAGCCTCAATCTGCAACCTCTTAGTCTCAGCCTCAGCTTGCAACCTCTTAATTTCCCTTTCAGCCTCTAACCTTCTTTCGGCTTCTTTTTCTAATCTTCTTTCTTCGCGTTCAATAAATTTGTCACATTCCGTCGTAACATAGGCAACCATAACTTGCCCATCTAATCCTAACTCTTTTGCAGTCTGAACCGCAGCAGATCGAAATTTGGCCAGGTCCGCCATTGTCTATCATGTAAAATTCTACAATGTCTAACCAACAATTCAAATTCTAAATATATATAATGGACAACACAGGCACCGTGAGCTCAACCTTATTTAATTCCACCCAAGGATACCTTTTAATTCTTATATTCCCTGAAGTGAATTACCCCCAATATTTTTAATAGGGAAAGATTCAAAATCCCGGACGAGCCCCCAATATATGTGGTGAAGTGGGATGTTATAAATATTTATAGGGGACTTAGTGTACTGACTGAGATCAGCTGTGAAGGTATATATATATATCTAATAAGAGTAGTGTATTATATATAACCTTACTTGCTACCACATATCTATATATCTCAGTCAGAATTATTCTGGAATAGTGTGATGACTACGTTATGTGTCTAGGGTATGTGTATGATGAAGTGTAAGTCACAACAACAGACAGATAAACAATTTAATTTAATCCACTACTCTTGACAACACTGTGACACTCACATACATATAACACTCTATGAGAATATCTTAAGGAGGCACTGTTAACTTTTCAAATAACAAATATGTATTCAGTTTTGTCAATAATGTATTTGTGTCCTGATTCAAATACAAAGGAACCAGGAATCACAATCAATTTTAATTACAAGAATATGTACAGACTTTATCAATATGAATATTGTAGTGACATGTATTATAAAAATATCCTATGTGTCAGTTGTGTAGTGGTAATATGAGGTAATACTGGTTTTGTTTTGTTCAAGCTCCGTTGGTATTTGTCATCATGACTTCAATAGTTTGTCTTTTGGGACTATTATTGGAGATGTTCTTAGTTCCTGATATTAAGACAAGTAAATTCCCCTCTTAATGTTAATTTTATAAAGTCATTTCAAGATGAGGGGACATAATGTTGAGCTCAGCTGGCCAAGTTAGCTTATCTGGCGTGATGGCGGCAGGAAAGGACTCCTCTGCTCGAATTCTCCTCTGGGCTCAGGAGACACCTCACTGATAGCTAAAAAGACCAAGGAGTATGCTGTCCGACTCTGGATTCAGCAAAGCTCTGACCAGGTGCTGCTCAGTACATCAAGACCACTGTCCCTGAAATCAAGAAGGATGTACCTTCTACTTCATAACTAATTTATATTCTCTTTTACACTGATCACAATACAGCACAAACATTGAGTTCAGAGCATTAGGCCAACTGTCAGCTTCATTTGAAATACTTTATTCCAGTATTACCCTTCTTAATGGTTACTACGCCTCTGCAATTCCAGCATTATTTCTTTCTAGTCAATCATCTAGGTGTCAGTGTACTGTTTGGCCATTCCATGCCGTTTGACTTTTCTCCGACACCCTCTGTTCAGGCTGGAGCATTACAGGCTTTACCTCACGTTTGCCACTGAACTACACATATATATATACAGGCATAAATCAACAATTCACATTCAGTTTTCATTAAAAGATACTGAATGGTTCAAGCTTACCACAATTCATACGAATAAACACAGATACGTTGATTAGCAATGAATTCTGGCACAAACTGGCACAAATTTCCATCTGCTTATCTTCCAGGCTTTTATTTTACACAAATATGAGCTGGCTTCAACGCACTGATGCTTTATCAAGCTTTTTTAAACAAGTGGTTTCGAACTAACGCTCCCAAGTGTGTATATCAGCGAGTCTGACCAATGAGCCCCGTTTCGACAAGTGTTTGAAAAAATGTTACCTTTCCCCGTCTCCCCTAACAACCAAGATAGTATTTATAGCCCGACCAATCGTGGTTAGGCTTTCATTTGTTGCGCTCCAATCAATTTGGAGTTTACATGTTAGGCTATTTATGTAACGTAAGGTTTTTTCAAACACGTTAAAAAAAATTTTATGAGCAGAAATGATTTTGTGTTGTCAGGCATCCCCACTATTTTATTTTGGTTATAATTTATTAATTCCTGGACTATTTGCGTAACGTTTTACATATTATTTGTCAGCAAGCCCTAAGGAACCCAATTATCCAAATTTAAACGAACTACGTGGCTGCGTTCAAAATATGTAATTTCTTCTACCTCCTGTTTCGAAGATGTGCTGTCTGGGTACTGTTATGTTTTCAACCGTAAACCCATCTATTGTTATCTTTTCTAATAAGAGTTTGTTATGATTTATAAACCTAACTCTGGGAAAGGGTAGTGTATTTTATCACTGTCCGTCTGAAAAAAAATTAGTGCATGTAGACTTACACGCGTGATGGCAGCATTTGTATATCGCGCGTCGCGTGTTGCATGCGTTCCTGATTTTCAGCCCTCCCCTCTCTCTTTATCCTTGTGTCCATCTGTTCGTTCGTTTTGGTAACGCAGTATAATTAATGTTAGGATTAATTTAGGTCATTACGCAGGGCCATTCAATGTTTTTTCCAAGAAATACAGCACACGTTTCATTGAAGAAGGCGGGTAATAATACAGTAAGCTTTACTATCAACGTGAAAGCGTTACAATTTGCAGACGAAGCAGAAAACAAGGGGGATTTCGAGTACATTCCCTGTGACAGCACTGTTATTTTTCCATTGCTCTTTTCTTTATTAATTTTATTTGTTAGGCTTCATATTTACCTAATAATTTATATATGTGGATTAGAATATTCCATGACAGGTATAAGACCTAAAGGTCAATTATATTTGGACATGCGCAGTAATATAATCGACTAGGTTGAACGGGTCGCGCCTCGCCAAAACGAGGCAAAATTTTATTTTTTTAACACAAAAAAATAAAAATGATCTTTACCTCACTTCAACCTAAGAAGTGTACGTCAAGAGAAACTGTACCGGTTAAACTGGTTATTGTGACCGCCTTTACCTCACTTCAACCTAAGAAGTGTACCTCAAGAGAAACTGTACCGGTTAAACTGGTTATTGTGACCACCCTAACCTCACCTAACCTAATTAGTGTTCGTGACTACAAAAGGTCACATATATTGCCGTCTGTAGAGATAAAGAAAATGTAAAATTGTTACTTAAAGAATATTTTTAGTTTTCATGAGTTGACAGACAGACAGAAAGAAAGGATTCAGAGAATGTAGAATATAGAAGAACGGCTGGCTATAAATAATCTGCATCTCAGGCGGACGATCTACTTCTGTCAACGTCTTGAGCTTTGAACAATTCGAACTAATTTATATTTTATGAAATATTAAATTCACGTGAAAGAAAACATTACATTACTGTCTTATTCAGATCACGACGAAAGTAAATTTTGATATGCTCGTAAATGTTTGGTGAGGACGTGAACACCGTGCCTACAATCCTTGGGTTAACGTGCTTTTCATTACCAGCAGGAGAGAGCTAGTCCAAAACTTGCCTAGCTGTTCTGACCATATCCTGTGCCATCCATACACCAGTGCTCATTTCTGAAACTGGGGTATTTCCATAGATCACTAATACTTTGTCTTGATCTATTGTTCATCTCTAAATTACCCATCTCGCCACAGGAGTGATAGAGTGTAGAAGTAAATAAAAGGGATTTACAGTGAGGATCGTGACACACGATAAGACTGTTATTTTGTGTGTATCACTGTCATTAATTCTGGCGGCATTTATTGCCGGTCAAAAATACACTTACAGAAACTCGTGTCCTATTCATTAAAAGAACCACGAGTATACAAAACATTATTACTCCTAACTGGGAGACATTATGGAATTTAATGTAATATAAAAATATATTTGCATTTTAATTAAAACGTAAAATAATGCAAGACAATTTTGTTCACAAAATAAAATTATTTGTCTCTCTAATATATAACTTGCATAAAGATTGAAAATTTTGTTTAACTAACACAAAAATATAGCAAAAAGTCTGTTTTTAATTTCCCATTAACATTGCATCCCATGGTAAATAATTATTACTTCCCCTGAGTTTATTGTCGATTTCAGTGTATGTATTTCCTTCTAGTCTTCTTAGTTCGCTCTCGTGTAATCACGTAAATCTCTCTTATAAAGTTGATAGTCCGTCTCATGCTTGTCTCGCCACCATTCAGTTTATCTAATAAAGTTGATAGTTTGTCTCATGCTTGTCTCGCCACCATTCAGTTTATCTTATAAAGTTGATAGTCCGTCTCATGCTTGTCTCACCACCATTCAGTTTATCTTATAAAGTTGATAGTCCGTCTCATGGTTGTCTCGCCACCATTCAGTTTATCTAACCTGGGGGTGGAGAAGGTTGTGCTGCCACTCAGCTGCTTTCATGGAGCCAATAAAGTTAGAAGATACATTCTATTGGTTGTTTGTCCTCCCCACATGAACACATCTGTCTTTCTGGATTTTACTTTGTTGATCTGATTATATTTGAGTCTGTAATGATCGATTCTTAGTGTGAAAATGATTACTTCTTCTTCTTACACTTTCAGACGTCCACTTGAATATTTTCAAAGAAAACAGTAGTCAGCCATTTCCACATTGCAGTGATAGTCCAACAGTGGCCACAATTCAGAGTATCTACTGAGGGTCTTCAAAGGTGTCTACCTTTCGCTCAAGATTACTCTTGGCAGAGATGTGAACTGAAGAATGGTGCTTCAATTCTTGGGAGCCTGATAGGAATTTAAAGAAATCAAGTACTACGGCTGATAGGATTCAGGTCGTGTAAACTTTTTATCTTTTCTGACCTTCTATGAGTTAGGGCTTTGCTCTCCCTGATAAGCCCCCAACTGATTTAACTCAGTCAAATATTACCTCAGATATAAGTATTTAAATAACTTTGCCATACATGTGCAGTTCACTCAAAATGATGATTAAATCAACTATAAATTTGTATATTTACAGATAACAAAATTTAATAGTCAATTATCGTTAACAATTGTAAAATAAATAACGGTGGGGTGAATTAGATAGCGTGTTTAAAATGTCATCACGTGATGGTCTGATTAGAAAACATTCTTTATTAGAGAGTTCACTTGGCAGCTTTGAATGGGTACGTAGCTGCCTCTAAGATTTCAGTTGGTTTCTGCTCCAGCCGAGGCTTGTTCTTTGCAGGTAGACTTCTGGCTCAGTAAAATAGTTTCAGTAACTTGATTAAGATGCCTCTTACACGTGGTCGCGGGTTTTATTTACAATAGACTCCCACTACGACTTAGTGTTCAGGTTCCTAGAAGTCCGAGCTTTTCATATTTATGAAGGTAGAGTTTTCCTGGGTTGTAAATTCACAACACGTTGTCCGGTCCTAGTGCAACCCTGACCATATTCATTACTCTTGTTTGTCTGGCTGTCTTCTTGAAGAGTTGAGTTTCACAGTGCCGTAAACTGAAATGGCGCTAGATTATAAGGCAATATTTGGCCCACATCCAGATTGCTACTATATTACAAGCCTCCAATAAGAAATGTTGTATTTGTACATATCAAATGCCAAGCCAATAACATGCAAGATTCGTATATTTTGGTAGGGTATATTCCCACGACCCTCTCATGTAACATTCCTGCGTGACGCAAAACAATATGATGTTTACAAGTCCCTTCCCATAACAGCTATGTCAAACGTCGGCTGTAGCAGAAACCAACTGCAAAACAATGGTCATGAGAATAAATTGACACAAAGAAATTAGTACAATGACATGTAGAGTTGAAGGAGAGTATAATGCACGTTATTCGTGTTGGTGTCGTGTTTGTTGTTGCTAATTTACAACATCATACATAAAGAACAAATTTAAAGAAAAAAACTAGAAGCAGGATACCGGTTAGGGATTCAGCTTTAGGATTTAGGGTTAGGGTTTGGCTTATGATGCAACGCAGGAAAAACGAATTGAGTTACTTTTCCATCTCAAGGTTGCGACAAGATAGCAAGCGTACAGTAGTGTGGTTTTTCGCCTACGTTTCCTGATTATCTATGTGGCAGAACCATTCAGTGAGACTTAATATGTGAGTTGAAGATTGTTATTTTTGTTTTGTTTTTCGATGTGTTTTAATTTCAAGCGTGTCTCGGTGTAATATTAAATTCCTGTCACCTCATGTAATAGTGTGTGGTGGGGACAATGGTAGAGATCTATGGTCAAAGTCGGGACCACAAGGATATTAGTTAGACACATCTATCACAACATCAGTTTAGGAAGCACTATGAACCGGTCAAAAATACAATTTAATAGTGATGATGATTATGAAGATAGTATAATACTTTAGCTGTGACCAGTTAGTTATTGACAGCCCATTGCCTCTCTAATAAATTTACAAGTCTTCCTCAGTTGTTGTGATGATGTGTAGAGTGTATTGTGGATGGTTGGGTGCGATGGGAGTAGCTGGTGTCGCAGGTCAGTTAGTCTTGGGCACTGTAACAGTAGGTGTTCAACTGATTCCTCATGGTGGTGGCAGTGCCTACAGTTTGGTTCACGTAGTGCGTCTATTATATTTAAATGTTTATTGACGGGGGCATGGCCTGTTCAATCCTGAATTACCTTTATTGTCAATCTCGGTCGTTTCAATTTTAATTAAATCATTTCGTAAGAAGAAATCATGCGGTGAAGATGAAATATCTTCGAGGATACTTCAGCTTGCAGAGCCTGTTGTATGCGACTCACTTACTTTTTCAATCTGTGCCTCATTAAGAAAGTGTTTCCTCAACGACTGAAAACAGGCTTAGTGGTACCTAAAAAAGATGATATTAATGTCGTCACAAACTACCGGTCGATTTCACTACTATCTTTCATAACTAAACCTCTTGAACGACACATGTATAAAAATATTCTTTCTTCACTGAACAGCTACAATCTTATACATGAAAACCAATCTGGATTTCGACCCATGCACACTTGTCAATCCTTGTTGACTAAGATTACCGAAATCTGGCATTCTAATATCAACTGCGAAAAAATAAATGGAGTATTATTAATCGACCTTTACAAAGCATTTGACACAATTGACAACTCGTAGCTGAAACAAAAGCTTGCAGTGTACAAATTGCATCCAAAATTGATCACATTAATAAAATCATTCCTTGAAAACAGAGCACAACGATTCTTATACAATGATGTACTCCCTAAATCATACACCACTACAATGGGTGTCCCGCAGGGCTCGATACTATGACCCTTACTCTTCAGCATCTTCATCAATGACCTGCCCTTGTCATTGCCACATGACGATTGTCTTATGTTTGCGGATGATACTGTGACGTACGTCTAGTTTGACAAGTGAATTTTCCCTGATTTGATGGATGATTAAAGGGACTTTAGCTTTTCATAACATTAGAATCCCTGAACATCAGTATTGTTGTAACTTTTCATCAACGAAGAGTAGCGGCTAGGATCAAAGCAGTCAAAGAAGATCCCCAGAACAGAGAAGCAGAAGTTTAGCATCTCCGTACGAACACTGAACCGTTCGCAAGACGGACACGAGCGGTCAGAAGAAAGCTTCATGCAGACTTCGCACTTCTGTGGCCACCGGCAGGTGATCAGTGGTCTAGTTATTTCATATTTAGTTCACTGGATTGTGGTGTAAATTTAACCTTATTAAATAAGCCCATCTTCAAAGTTCTAGTGCCAACTAAATGTTACATCTATAAGTTTATTTCCTAATACAATAGCCGCTTAAGGGAATTATAACTTTAATACAGTTTAGTTCTGTATAAATAGATGTGCTTCCAACTATTAACCTCACGGGGCGTTTTTTTTCTCTCTTGCTTTATTAATTGAAGATGCGAGTGCAGAAAATAGTTAAACTGAAAATGTATTGCGCATTAGATTTTAATATGATTTTATTGTATTTCATGTTTTTTCTATTGCATCCAGAATGATCTTTTGAACCTCGCATCCCAGCAATTAAGCAGCAATGACACATCATTTAAGCAGCAATTAAGCAGCAATTAAACATCATTTAAGCAGCCATTTCGCAGCAATAATATATATCTAGAGTCTTGCCGACTCAGTTCGATTACTCCAGTGACTTATGAACATATTTGAAATTTAATCTTTGTGGCGATCCTGTTGGGATTCAGCTATCTGAAGTATACAGAAACAAAGCAAACCCAAAGACTATTTTAAAATCCCAATTCATAAAGTCGTTTATTATAATTATCAAACTGGAAGAAGAACAGTCAACAGAAGCAATATTTTACTCACTGTTCTATTCGTGAAGAAGAACATAGATTTCCCTGACACTGTCTGTCAAGCATAATCATTGGATTTTACCAACCCCCTGAAGAACTTACCTCAGTGTTTTTTTGTAGTTTGTGACATTACTGCAAAAAGAAAGTTATCTCCACCAGCTGTGCCAATCTTAGACACCACACCATTCCTCACACCTAGCCAAGGGCCTGTGCCATTCTTTAGGAACTTTATCTAATAAACAAACAGTACCGTTAAACGTCAACGTCCAGCGATTTCGGGACACTTTGTTAACTTCAACAACCCGCTAATCTGGGGCTGTACACGGAAGAAAATACTTTTACCTAAGCCAAGGTTTAGTGCTGTTTTTTTTTGTATTTCCTATGAAGTGCCAGAATTCACCATTTGGTAAGTCTGTGTGTGTGTGAGTGTGTGCTGGCCAGCCAAGCGTGTTTTTTTAAATGTAAAAGGAGATTTAATCTTTTTACCCTTATAATTAGTTCAACCTAGTATTAAGGTGTACTGTATTAATTGTACGGGATTTCTCCTAGTGGGATTATTTAACTGTGAGCATTCCCCCCTCCCGGGAAAATTGGTTGATTAAAGGAAAACATTTGATGACCCCTAGCTTTTCCTTTACCCCTTATTACTGTAACCCCCTTGACTCAGAGGAATAAATTTACCATTGGGTTAAATTGCCTATCTCTGATCATCATCATCATCCCCCCCCCCCCCCCCCTTCTCGTCTTTGGGACCCGGTCTTTTCTGTTAGTAAATACAAGCGGGAAAAGGTGCATTGGATATTTCTCCTCAGAAACCCTCACCCCCTGTTATTTTGTGTTTTGTAACCCATGATTTCTGACTGTAAATGATACTTACTTGTAACTTGATTTTATGATAATAAAGGTATTAAAAACTTTATTAGCATTGGTGTCGGCTGGCCCAAAACCCCAAACATTTCCCATAGTTTGTTATCGTAGTGTGTATTCATGTACGTTGTGCGTCAGGATCACCAAATCGGTGTGTGCGTATGAGCAACTGGAACTGACGAACAGTTGTTTGTTCAGAAGAGTGGTAGGAATAGTTTTTGAGAGACAAATATTGTCGTAATAAGAGACTGTCCTTACTCTTCCCCCAGCCCTTGTGAATCTACTACCTCACTTTCCTAAATCCTTATTCTCACAGAGCCTTCACTATCATTCTACACTCTAAAGGACCAATATCCATCAGAACTCTCTCGGGAAAAAAATTACGACAATTAATGGTTAGCTCGTCCCGGATTCTGAGCCTAGTTTACATAGAGTATGGTTGATTGTCTTTGTGAAGTAGGGTATAATCCAAAAAAAAGTAATTACTTCCCCTAGACAAAGCCTTTTAGTATTTTGGGCCGACCACACAATAAGTATTACCGGTTTGTTCTTTGCACAGGAGCAAGAAGTTAGTGATTAAAATATTTGTCACCTTTGTATTCTCTGGCAGAGAAAATTGAAATTTTGTTATATAATTGCTGGGATGGCGTGATTGGTTTTACAGTCACTAAAGGTTTTTGAAGTTAAAAAGAGTTGAGCTTAGCTAAAGACGCCTTGTTCTGACATTTTAAGTCTAGTTAACATCGTCTCTTCTCATATATTTGACTTCAGGGGAGTTTTTTTGTAGTGGAGAATTACAATTTCAGGAATTTTTTTTTTATTTAATTGTTTTAATAAAAAATAAATTTCTCTACTTTTAGTAAAAGTAAAATATTTTCCAGTGTAACTTACCATTTTAGTGGCATTAGTCGCTTGCGTTTAGAGCCTTAATTGCCAGAAAACAGCAGCGATAAGTTAACACATTTAAGGTACAATGGGTGGGTTTGAAAAAAAATCGAAAAAAGGTGATTCGTCTTACGAGGACAAAAGACAAAGAAAATAGTCTACGTTACGGCCACAAGGCCTTCGTCAGGAAAGGAAAGAAAGTGGAGGCTAGATAGGACACATAAAAACTAAATAAAATAAAAACTGGGTACTTCCCTGAAGGCAAGAACCGAAATTCTATCAAAATCGCTGTCTGTTGATGACCGCGTGGCTGAACAGAAAGTGACTTCCGCCGCCGGATGTACACAATGCATACTAAGAAACTAAAAAACGAAACCGGACAATAAACTACCCAACGTGATAAAAGTGGGGACTGGAAATAGAAGAGGACAGAATGAGTGGGAGATAAATAAATATGAAATAAAAAAAAATGTATATGGCATACAAATAGAAGAATAGGATAAGAGTGAAAAGAGTAAAATAGAGCAAGAGAGGAGAGGGACCTCAGACAAAGGTGTGAAAAGTGTTGAGACCAGCTGGTTTTAGACACCCCATGCGGTGGATAAGACGGTTCTCAAGCTGTTCCCGGCTGGCAGTGTCAGAGGAGCAGGATCGGATCGCTGTGACCTGGATGTCGATGGGACCATGGTGGTCAGGAACATTGAAGTGTATAGCAACTGGTGTGGACTTTTGCTGAGCGATGTCATTTAAGTGCTGGCTGAATCTGTCCCCAAGTCGTTTGCCTGTTTGGCCAATATAGGTTTTGCAGCAACGTTTACATATGATCGTATAAATGACATTGCGCGATTCACACGTGAAGCTACTAGTGATGGTGTACGTAGCCTTAGGAAAGGACACCTTCTGGGTTGAGATGACATACTTGCACGTGTTGCATCGTGTCCGACCACAGGGTAGTGTGCCAAAGTGAGTGGCATTCTCCTTTGGGAGACGGCTGTGAACAAGAAGATCCTTCAAGTTCTTGTCACGTCTATATGCTACCAAAGGTGCTTCACTGAATACTTTTTGGGTCAGAGGCTCTGCTTGGAGGACAGGGAGGTGGCGGAAAAGGATCTGTTTGACAGTAGTACTGTGAGGGTGATGGGTCAAGATTAATTTGACTCTATCCGAAGTGGATTTATGGTGAGGTTTAAGGGCCTCCAGACGAGAGATGGGGAGCACACGTTGGAGAGCAGAGGTGAGAACATGTTCTGGATAAAGTCTGTTACGGAAGAAATCCAACATCTCATTTGCTCGTAAGTGGAAGTCATCGTCGTCTTGGCATAAACGGCGGAGGCGGAGAAGTTGTGAAAAAGGAAGGGAGCCACGACAGGCCCGAGGATGAGAAGAGGTATACAGGAGGTAGCTGTGGGCATCTGTCGGCTTGTAGTATACTGAGGTATTAAGGCCGGAGGGCGTGATAGAAATAGTAATGTCAAGGAAGTTGACAGATACTGTGGAGACGAGGGAGGTGAACTTGATGGTGGGGTGAAAGTGGTTCACAAAGTCGATGAAGCGGTGTAAATCAGTCTCATTTAAGGTAGGAGGTGACACAAGTAAATTTATACTTTGTGTTTTTTTTTCTCGTAGCGAGTTTGAGTTTTTTCCCCTTCTTGTTCTTTCTTGCTATTCTCTAATAGTAGTAGCTTCCAGTTCTTTAATCATGTCAGAGAGGATTCAGATGAGATCCATCCTAAGGTTGAAGCCGAAAGAATCAGGTTTAGAAGGAGAAGCCGCTAAATGGTTTGTCAACCAGGAACTTGAAAGGTATGACGCGGAAAGGAAGGAAGCACAAGAGAGAGCAGAGAGGAAAGATGCTCAAGATAGAGCAGAAAAGAAAGAAGCGGGGGAGCGTTTATTGGAGCAGAAGAAAATTGAGGCAGAAAACAAGAAAATTGAGGCAGAAATTGAAGCCCGCAGAGAGAGAGAAAGGGAGCGGGAAAGACAACATGAACTGGCGCTTAAGGCTTTAGAGAGTCGGGGCGCCTCTACTTCGAATAACGGAGAGCCGTCTTCGCCCCAGTCCCAGTCAATGGATCTCTCCAGCACTCAGTCTGCCCAATTAACGGCGATGTCTTTTGCTTTAGAATCTTTTCCTAGCCTCAATGAAAAAATTGACAGCTGCCTAGAAAAATTCGAAAGGCTCGCAAATCTGTATGGGTTAGAGAGTTCTCGCTGGGCACTTAAACTCTCAACGTCATTAAAAAGTACTGCTTATGACGTATATAGAAAGCTGGGAACCAACCAACATGATTACGACATGCTAAAGAAGGCCTTGCTAGAGCGGTTTTAGATGACCGCCCGAAAATTTCTGCAAATGTTCAGAAACAGCCGGAAAGAGAGCACGGAAACATTCCCGCAGTTCTCTTCACGTCTCACGGGCTATTTGACAAAGTGCATTGAATTATCTGACCTACCTCTTACATATGAGGGACTACTTGAACTTGTTCTTGTGGAACAGATAAAGTCAACTTTGTCAAACGAAACCCGTAGATTTTTGGCTGAACAGGGCGCAGTCAGGCTTGAGGACATACTCAATAAGGCAGAACGCTATACCAATGCAATGGCCGAACTTCCCAGCACTAAACGTAAACCCACAGATGAGCCATCTCGTAAACAAAATCTAGAGCAGTCATCCTATTCCTCTAATTCCTCTCAGAACTATAACCAACGAGAAAATAATACCCAGAGACCTCCCCAGAAAAAATCGAAATTCTACAAAACCCGATACCCCCCAACAACAATTCTGATCAACCCACCAAGCCTACGTGGCAGCGCGGCCACCAAGGTCAAGGAAAAGGGAAGACCCCTACACCAGGAACGTCTGATCAGGGCAAACAAACCGGTTCAAACCGCGTCGGATGTTTGCATACAGCCTCGAAAGGTAGAGTCAATGTCAGTGATTCTCAACCTTAGGGGGACCGACCCTCAACTCGAGGAACTGTAATTTTGAATGGTACCTCAACTACTTGTCTCTTTGACACTGGACTAAGCTTTAGTTGTATTGTCGCGAGACACCTAGTCAAACCAGGTCAGGAGACAGAGGAAACCGTCAAACTTAGTGGAGTTTTCAGGAGTGATGCACCAAGGACGCTTCCTATCGCACTGGTAGAAATACACTCTGACTTTGTCAGAGGAGTTATTAAAGCGGCCATTATGGATGATCCTATCTACGCAGTTATCCTGGGATGTAGATATGTGTTTATTGGGAGACCAAAGGAGCCGATTGTGGCAGCGGTAACCACAAGAGGGCAAGCCAAGAAGGAGAGGGAGCCTGCGCCAAATTTGTTGCCGAATGAACTGAAGGAGGCGCAACAAAAGGACCCTACTCTGGAGCCCTGCTTTAGAAAACTGCCCATGGCTAAGGACCCCAGACACAACGGAGACATCTTTTCTAAGGACGGCGTATTGTATCGTAGAACGGGCAACCCGGACACGGGGAATAACCAGCTCCTAGTACCGACGCAGTACAGAAGTTAGATCTTAGAAATGGGGCACTCTCTTCCCTTTAGCGGTCATATGGGACAAAACGCCACTATTCAGCGAATAAAAAACCACTATTGGTGGCCGGGAATGAATTCTGACATTATCAGGTATGTGAAATCCTGCGCCCAGTGCCAACGGGTAGCACCAAAGCACTTGACACCCCCAGTACCTATGGGGCAAATGCCAATAGTGGGTACTCCATTTGAACGGGTTGCTGTCGACATCATTGGACCCCTGGAAAGGACCAAAAGAAAGCACAGGTTCATCCTGACTTTAGTCGACACTTGCACAATGTGGGCCGAAGCTGTACCGCTACCATGCATAAATTCCAAGCATGTCGCAGAAGCCCTCGTGCAAATCTTTACACGGTTGGGATTCCTTCAACAAGTTTTGACGGACAATGGATCATAATTCCGTAGCCTGTTAATGGAGGAGATCTTTAAGATCTTGAGGGCCAAACATATCCACACAAGTCCCTACCATCCGGCCGGAAATGGGCTCGTGGAACGTTTTAAAGGCACCCTCACCACCATGTTACGTAAGCTGGGTCAGGAGAAACCGGAAGACTGGGACCTATATATATCGGCTGCCTTATTCGCCTACCGAGAGGTTCCCCAAGCGTCTACGGGATTCGCGCCAGCTACACTTTTATTTGACAGACCTATTAAGGGGCCACTAGAAGCCTTACTTCGGTCCCTGACAGACCAAAAGGCTGACGAGACAGTCGTCTCCGCAAGCAAGTATGTATCTGAGCTCAAGGAAAGGCTAAAGCTAGGATGGGATCTAGCTACTACCAACCTTACGAAAGCCCGCGCTAAACATGCTAAAAGATACAATAAAGCTGCAAAAGAGAGAGAACTACAACCAGGGGAGAAAGTTTTGTTGCTACTTCCAACCGGAAGCAATAAACTTCGCATCGGATGTCAAGGGCTGTTTACCGTCCTTAAAAAGATCTCACGTACCAATTACAAGATCTCCATCAAAGGAAAGGAGAAGGTCTTCCACATAAATCTGCTAAAGAAATATTTGGAAAGACCGGTGCCATCCTCCGAGCATCTCCTGGCTGTCGCCATAGCAACGGAAGACGAGGAAGATGATGATGGTTGCATGGAGTATCCACTGCAACCCACAGAATCCTTTAAAGATGTCAAGTTCGGCGAAAATCTCTCACCAGAACAACAAACAGAAACCAGGGAGCTACTAAAACAGTACAGTGCAGTCTTAAAGGATGTACCTGGTCAAACAAATCTCATCGATTTTGATATGAAACTACCAAATGAGACCCCTGTTCGAACCAGAGTTTACCCCATCCCGTACGCTAAAGCTGATGCACTTCGCGGAGAAATAGACAAGCTGCGTCAGGCAGGAATTATCAGTGAGTCTACGTCTCCTTACAGTTCTAGTGTAGTGCTGTTGCAGAAGCCCAATAAGGAAGTTCGGCTGTGTATAGATTACCGGCTGCTAAACGCTGTTACGGAATTCCAGCCCGAACCTCTCCAAACTGTTTCTGAGTTGTTCACCAAGCTCAGCAAGGCAACGATTTTCTCCAAGATTGAACTCAGTAAAGGTTATTATCAAATACCAGTCAAGGAGGAAGTTAAACCTTTGCTAGCTTTCAGCACTAGTGAAGGACATTACACATTTAATGTGATGCCGTTCGGATTGCATAACGCACCAGGAGTGTTCACCAGAATGATGAGGAAGCTGTTAGAACCTTTGCAAAGTCCCCACACCCATAATTTCATGGATGACATATTAATTGCATCAGAAACCTACGACGAACATATTGCTACGGTTGCTAGGCCCCTTAGGAGACTACAGGAAACTGGTCTCACAGCCAGACCTAGCAAATGTCTCATCGGATTCGAAAAGCTAGACTTCTTGGGGCATACTATTTCCCACGGCTGTAGTTGGTCTGTTCAGAAGAACGTGGAGAAAATAGCTGCAGCCAAAAGGCCCAGAACGAAGAAAGACGTGCGTTCCTTCCTATCACTATGTGCATATTATCAGAAATACACCGAGAACTTCAACGGACTTACGGCATCTCTGACTGACCTCACCAAGAAAGGTTGTCCTGATAAGGTCATGTGGGATCAAAAGTGCGAACATGCATACAGCACTTTGAAAGGACAGTTGTCGGCATACCCCATCCTAAGGTTACCTGACTTTAAGAAGCCTTTCGTACTGAGAGTTGACGCGTCTGGTCAGGGCATCGGGTCAACATTGTTGCTAGCCGAGGACAGTGACCCGAATATGCTATTCCCAGTAGCTTACGGCAGTCGGAAACTGAACAAGGCTGAACGCAACTACAGTGTCGTTGAAAGAGAATGTCTCGCTCTGATTCATGGCATCAGACGCCATCACGAGTTTCTGTATGGTACTTCTTTCACAGTACAAACCGACCACGCTCCATTAGCTTTCCTTGGTGCCAATAAGGAATTCAACGCAAGGATTATGCGCTGGGCATTATTATTGAGCGTCTATTCCTTCAAAGTGGAATATATTCCAGGAAAACAGAATGTCGGAGCTGACCTCTTGAGTAGAAACTTGTCTACAGAGGAAGAAGAGCAAACTGAAGATACCACTCATCCTAAAGTCACCAATCAGGTCACCTCCATTGTCAAGAAGAAAACATGAAAAATGGTTTCATGTCTAAAAGTGGGGACGATTGTGACGTACGTCTAGTTTGTCAAGTGAATTTTCCCTGATTTGATGGATGAAAAGGGACTTTAGCTTTTCATAACATTAGAATCCCTGAACATCAGTATTGTTGTAACTTTTCATCAACGAAGAGTAGCGGCTAGGATCAAAGCAGTCAAAAGATCCCCAGAACAGAGAAGCAGAAGTTTAGCATCTCCGTACGAACACTGAACCGTTCGCAAGACGGACACGAGTGGTCAGAAGAAAGCTTCATGCAGACTTCGCACTTCTGTGGCCACCGGCAGACTTGCCCGAAAGACGGAACGCTCAGCGTAGCGGATACGATCTGAGGAATCAGGAAACTCACCGCGAACGAGGCTAGTCTCGCCGGAATTTCACATGCTCGTGCGAGCAGCCTGAAACGAACGTAGATCGGAAGCCAGTCGGGCCATCGTGGTTAGCATGGCGGCTAAATAACTTCGACTTCCCCTGGGAACTGAAGAGGCGCGAAATTTTCACATGTACCATTTATCTTGCCTTTCTAATAGATAAATACAGAATCTGAAAAGGGCAACGTATCATTCGTTCTGACAGAATTCTAAGATTCACTAGCATATAGTAAAATAATTCCTGCTAGATTTCATCTAAATTGTTGGCTATTGGAGTGAAATTCTTTTTCTGTGCAGACGGTAATTTATACATTAGCTTCGAGTGATCAGTGGTCTAGTTATTTCATATTTAGTTCACTGGATTGTGGTGTAAATTTAACCTTATTAAATAAGCCCATCTTCAAAGTTCTAGTGCCAACTAAATGTTACATCTATAAGTTTATTTCCTAATACAATAGCCGCTTAAGGGAATTATAACTTTAATACAGTTTAGTTCTGTATAAATAGATGTGCTTTCAACTATTAACCTCACGGGGCGTTTTTTTTTTCTCTCTTGCTTTATTAATTGAAGATGCGAGTGCAGAAAATAGTTAAACTGAAAATGTATTGCGCGTTAGATTTTAATATGATTTTATTGTACTTCATGTTTTTTCTATTGCATCCAGAATGATCTTTTGAACCTCGCATCCCAGCAATTAAGCAGCAATGACACATCATTTAAGCAGCAATTAAGCAGCAATGAAACATCATTTAAGCAGCAATTAAGCAGCAATGAAACATCATTTAAGCAGCCATTTCGCAGCAATAATATATATCTAGAGTCTTGCCGACTCAGTTCGATTACTCCAGTGACTTATGAACATATTTGAAATTTAATCTTTGTGGCGATCCTGTTGGGATTCAGCTATCTGAAGTATACAGAAACAAAGCAAACCCAAAGACTATTTTAAAATCCCAATTCATAAAGTCGTTGTTTATAATTATCAAACTGGAAGAAGAACGGTCAACAGTAGCAATATTTTACTCACTGCTCTATTCGTGAAGAAGAACATAGATTTCCCTGACACTGTCTGTCAAGCATAATCATTGGATTTTACCAACCCCCTGAAGAACTTACCTCAGTGTTTTTTTGTAGTTTGTGACATTACTGCAAAAAGAAAGTTATCTCCACCAGCTGTGCCAATCGTAGACACCACACCATTCCTCACACCTAGCCAAGGGCCTGTGCCATTCTTTAGGAACTTTATCTAATAAACAAACAGTACCGTTAAACGTCAACGTCCAGCGATTTCGGGACACTTTGTTAACTTCAACAACCCGCTAATCTGGGGCTGTACACGGAAAAAAATACTTTTACCTAAGCCAAGGTTTAGTGCTGTTTTTTTATGTATTTCCTATGAAGTGCCAGAATTCACCATTTGGTAAGTCTGTGTGTGTGTGACTGTGTGCTGGCCAGCCAAGCGTGTTTTTTTTAATGTAAAAGGAGATTTAATCTTTTTACCCTTATAATTAGTTCAACCTAGTATTAAGGTGTACTGTATTAATTGTACGGGATTTCTCCTAGTGGGATTATTTAACTGTGAGCATTCTCCCCTCCCGGGAAAATTGGTTGATTAAAGGAAAACATTTGATGACCCCTAGCTTTTCCTTTACCCCTTATTACTGTAACCCCCTTGACTCAGAGGAATAAATTTACCATTGGGTTAAATTGCCTATCTCTGATCATCATCATCATCCCCCCCCCCCCCCCCCCTTCTCGTCTTTGGGACCCGGTCTTTTCTATTATTAAATACAAGCGAGAAAAGGTGCATTGGATATTTCTCCTCAGAAACCCTCCCCCCTGTTATTTTGTGTTTTGTAACCCATGATTTCTGACTGTAAATGATATTTACTTATAACTTGATTTTATGATAATAAAGGTATTAAAAACTTTATTAGCATTGGTGTCGGCTGGCATAAAACCCCAAACATTTCCCATATTTTGTTAGCGTAGTGTGTATTCATGTACGTTGTGCGTCAGGATCACCAAATCGCTGTGTGCGCATGAGCAACTGGAACTGACGAACAGTTGTTTGTTCAGAAGAGTGGTAGGAATAGTTTTTGAGAGACACATATTGTCGTAATAAGAGACTGTCCTTACTCTTCCCCCAGCCCTTGTGAATCTACTACCTCACTTTCCTAAATCCTTATTCTCACAGAGCCTTCACTATCATTCTACACTCTAAAGGACCAATATCCATCAGAACTCTCTCAGGAAAAAAATTACGGCAGATACCACAGTAACAGTAGCTGGCACAGACATTAATACTGTTCAGTCTCTTTTACAGCATCACCTGGACATTGTACAAGCTTGGTGCACTATTAATAGTATGTCCATTATTAAAAACAAAACTCATTCTTTGATTATCTCAACCAGCCAAAATATTCTGCACTGTCAACCAAATACGTTTTCTTTATCTCTAGAAGGAGAACGGGGCGAAATGAGTAACAGCCAGACATGTCTACTTATCCCTGAGAAAGGCATAAGGAGGAAAATACATAATATCTGCTACACACAGCAGAAAAAGAAAGAAACGAAAATGCGACAAATGAAAGCACAAAACAAATCAGTACCACAAATGTAACGATACTGCCGGAGTGAAACATGGATCGATAGAGGCCGCCTTGTTCTGTCACAGATGATCAGGTAAACAGACATTACGAATTCATACAAGAAGAAGTGTAAACACGCATTTGTGTGCTCTGAAAATGAGAAATAAGTAGGCAGTGGAAGAGAGAGAAAACATGAATAGGGGAATGACCAATAACGTCACAGATGACATTATACAAGCAATATTGAAGATACGCTAAAACTTGTCTTTGTCTGTTGTTGGTGTTGTTGTTGTTGACAAACTGATTTGACAAGGCACATATTACGATTATTTGTTATTTTCTTATGCGTTTATAATGTTTATTTGTATATTACTTTTGTAAAGTGTTATTTGCTGCTTTACCGTCTTCTTTTGAATTTCCTATTAGATACATTATGTCTTTGTAAAATGGTAGATTAAAAAAAAAAAAATTCATTTTTTAGTAGTATTTTATTTATGCTGTTTGATTATGTGTGCACTTCTGTGGATTATCTGATTTACGGTACGTTAGTTTTTGTGGTTTATTGATTAATAGTGTGTGTGTGTGTGTGTGTTTTTTTTTTTTTTTTTTTTTTTTTGTCAGACGTCAAGAATACACAGTGGGAGTTTCTTCATGAGTGCTCTAGGTTTAGTTTTTAGGATTCCTCCCATTGACGTGCTCCTCCAATCAAAGCTGACTATAGAGATAATGGAGTCATGAACCGTGTTTTGCCTAGTGTTGCTTATTGTGTCAACTTGTCTGACCTACTTATTGTTAGAGCCTATTTTCAGATAATATGAGGCGACACCGTAAGGGGTATCTCCAATTGGTGCAATCGACAGTTCCGTCCTCACAGAATGCTGGACTTACTTCTTCATGTCTCTATGCACATATCTTCAAACTTCAGCTGCTGGCTCTGGCTGAGTGTTTGTTAGCTTTTATTTTTTGGCCAGTGCGCAAGTTTGGGCACAACAGTAAGTTTTATCAAGTTGACTGTTGTTTAGCACTTTCTTACAACCCATGTACAACGAGCATGTAAACTCGCTGACTTGTACCTCTTTTTTGTGTTCGCTACACAGCCGGACATTGACGTTGGCATCTTTTATTGATTTTCCTCCAATATTGCATCGTTGTTTCGTTCATACTGACATGTTCAGATGCAATTAAGAGTGATATTGTAAGGGACGTAATTTAATTATACAAAGGGAAGCAATCTGCTTTAAAAAAATTACCATGGTATTTAAAGCATTACAATTTTAAATCTTAACAATTTGCATAACTTTTAATGAAATAAAGTTAAGCGTGAAACGTTTTAGAGCGGTGAAAGAAAAATTTTGTAGTATATGATTATTGTAGGAATATTTATATATAATTTTTAAAAGACAAAAAAATTATAACCTGGGCTCAAATCCAGGGCATTAAATATGTATACTGCCAGTTTTCTCCGGTTGATGGATAAGGATGGAAGAAAAAGAAGAATTTTTGACCGGCACGTAGTGCTGCCTAAACTAAAGTTGTGGTCTACGTGTACGACAAGACCCCTAGTGAGCCCGACAATGACCTTAAGTCCCTACCATCCCCTCCACCAAACATTATTATATGACGAGGTAAGAGGAGCTTTTATTACATTGAGACTTGTATAGAAATTAAAAGACAGTGAGTCGAACTCAAAAATAATCTTCAACTGACATATTAAGTCGCAGTGTATGGCTCTGAAACATAGAGAACAACGAAAACGTAAAAGCAGCAATGGTTGAAACTGTTTTAAACGTACGTTGAAATCTCTTTGAAAAACTGACGACTAATAAGTCGCCAAATTCGCTTCTACTGCGTCACGTTACAGACTACATAAATCCTAACGCTGAATCCCTAACCGTTATCTTGGTCATGTTTTTTTAAAAAATGGTGTTGAACAAAATGTCAGTTCTATCAACACTCTTCAACTCTCCAACGACCATAGCCCGTCAACAAACAAAATGTCAGTTCTATCAACACTCTTCAACTCTCCAACGAGCATAGCCCGTCAGCAAACAAAATGTCAGTTCTATCAAAACTCTTCAACTCTCCAACGAGCATAGCCCGTCAACAAACAAAATGTCAGTTCTATCAACACTCTTCAACTCTCCAACGAGCATAGCCCGTCAACAAACAAAATGTCAGTTCTATCAACACTCTTCAACTCTCCAACGAGCATAGCCCGTCAACAAACAAACAACACTCTTCAACTCTCCAACGAGCATAGCCCGTCAACAAACAAAATGTCAGTTCTATCAACACTCTTCAACTCTCCAACGAGCCATAGCCCGTCAACAAACAAAATGTCAGTTCTATCAACACTCTTCAACTCTCCAACGAGCATAGCCCGTCAACAAACAAAATGTCAGTTCTATCAACACTTTTCAACTCTCCAACGAGCCATAGCCCGTCAACAAACAAAATGTCAGTTCTATCAACACTTTTCAACTCTCCAACGAGCCATAGCCCGTCAACAAACAAAATGTCAGTTCTATCAACACTTTTCAACTCTCCAACGAGCCATAGCCCATCAACAAACAAAATGTCAGTTCTATCAACACTTTTCAACTCTCCAACGAGCCATAGCCCGTCAACAAACAAAATGTCAGTTCTATCAACACTCTTCAACTCTCCAACGAGCCATAGCCCGTCAACAAACAAATACCAAGTCCTCCTGTCACGTGACATCCGCTCAAGGTTTTCCACATCTACTTTATCTTTGTTGATCTGTCACCAGTTCTCTTCTCCATTTGTTCTTAGGTCTACTTCTACTTCTCTGACCTTGGGGATTCAAGAACAAGGACTGTACGGTTATAATGTGAACGTGTTTAGCCAGTGGGTGGCCAGTCTCTCGCCAGCGTCTTCTTCCCATCCCTTGTTACACTGTCTCTTGATTGGTTCTTGTCATCAGTACCACATTGGTGACCTTGTCGTACCATTTCAATCCTACTACTCTACCCAAGTATCCTAATATGTTAATTCATCACAACTAATTTAGTTTATGTAACTAATTTGAACATCAATCTAAACAAGACAGAGGTCATGTCGTAATTTGTTGATAGATAAGCCTGAGATATTTATGGTCCCGTCCGAGCAGAGGGTGATAGTGAGAGCTATGTGAGAGGAAGGTGTGAGAAATAGTCTTGTTTCACGAAGAGAACTGGTGTAAGAGAAAAGCACAGTCTTGGATTGAGTAATTGCTCTAATCCAGCCTATCTAGTACGACACTCATTAATGGAGACGCACTTCCTCACTTGATACAGATTCCGATTACACTACCATCACGTACGCACACACAAACATTTTGTGACAGAAATACGTACTGACGTAGAAACAGATAAACTATGGATCGCATTTAATGACAGGGGTTTTTGTCAAACACAAATAGCTTAAGGTTTATTAAGTTTATTATATCGCTAGAAAATAGATCACAACATCAATACAATCAGTATAATTACATCCATGAATTATAGTTACATAAGGAAAGAAAATATAACTCTCATAAACCCTCACTCTGGAATAGGGAAAACTAGGAAAGATCCCAACAGAGGTAATTTACCCAAAAGATCAAAAATGATTAACAATGGGAGTAGGGAGTAGTCAGGACGGGTAAAGAACATGTCCTTGATTTTACTATCCCGTAGGCATTCAGATTAGGGAGAGATAAATAAAAGAAGATGTTATATTAGTAGTAACTTAAGAAATATGTTCTTAAGTTCCGTTTCAGTCTCTACACACATACAGTGAACTCACTTCAGTTATGCTTACCCCTCTGCCGACGCTGCATACATTCCATGGAATTTATCAAAAACACATTGTATTTAAGACTATTATGAGTCTAATTATTTGTCCAGTTCAGCCCCAGATTCTCCGTCTAGGCAACTGGTATTTTTTCACAGAGAGTCGCTGAATTGATGCGTTGATTACATATGTTCCTGGGTATTCCTCTTCATACTGCAGGTATTGGTTTGGGATAAGTTTTTCTAGGTGGTGGCACTGTCCTGAAAATTTATAAGTTAATATAGTTTTTTTTCCCCCGGAGTGGTCTCGCCTCCTGTGGCTGTGACTCTCTCTATCGTAGTGAAATGTGAAAAAAAAAAACAGCCGAATGTTACTTCCATGCTGTTCTCGGAAGGAAATAGCCGGGTACGACCCGTGAATTCTCTCTGTAGAATTTGGTGGTAGGATACTTTACTGTCATATGGGTTTGTTTAAAGAAAATTAGTGCTTTAAGTTCTGCCACATCAGGCCAGGAAAATGTATATGGATAATATGGAAAAATCTTCTGGCATATTCCCGTTCCAGTTTAACATTTAAGAAAAATTTTACATTAAAGTGTTCTGGTTATTTAACCGCTCTCATGGATGAAGAGGGTGGACCGCGAAGGGTCTCCAACATCAGATTTTTCACCGACAATGTTTGTATGTTTAGGAACATATAATTGTTATGCCATAACACATCTGACCATACATCTCTATAAGAACTGCTTCATCGCAAAGGTATGATCAACCTATATAAAAGAGAATAGAAAACAGGTAATCATGCAATAATTATATTCTAACACCTGCGTTAAGGTAAGACCTGTAAAATTACTCCGGTATTTAATTATTTATATAAAAAAACACCATGAGTGTCTAGCTAATATATCGCTTTTAACACTAGCTGTGAACATTAATTACTTAGAATTTACACATGATGAAATAGAAATAAATTGTTAAATAACAATTTCGATCGCTTAGCGTCTTAAAATTATTTAACGTATCTCTTACTCGGGAATAACGGGTAATTAAATTTTCATTTACATCTGGAGGACTTTTCTATATGTTTATTTAATATTTTTAAATTAACACAAAAAATCTCAGTGAAATATAATGAACTTAACACGTTAAAACACTTAAATGCTAATAATATTATTACCGCTAATCAAGAAACTAAAATAAATCTCAACGTTATTTCAATAGGAAATCCAATAAATAAGACTCCAAAATAGCGCGCTAGACCATTTTAGAAATCATGATAGCAACTGACAACTTGAATTTTAGAAGGTTTCAATATATATTAAATGGACGGAAATCTTTAGCTACATGTTAGATTTTACACCTCTGCCCGTTTCTGAGAGATTTCTTCGTTCTAATAGAACCGCTCCTTTAGATTTTGGCCACCAGCGAATTCTCTTTTGATCCCGTCTTACTCTGTGAGCATTTACGTCCCTTGGGCCGCGATCAAAAGGATAAGAAACAGTAATTGGTTACCGCCCCCTTCATTTGCAATTAACGAACTGTTCTCTCTTAGCGAGCTACAAAATCCCGTTGCCCCGCCCTCCCCCTGTTTCAGTGACCAGGCGCTGAAGTGCTGACATAATCCTGACAGAAAGTAACCCCTTTTAAAAGGAAAGACAGTTTATGAATCTAAATATCCGAGTTCTTAGTGCTTGAAACAAAGACTAGATTCGTGGCTAAACTAGGAATCGGCCAGATGGCGATAGAAAAACCTGGCTTCTACGTGTTTAACTGAGCATGCATAATTAGCAAACGAGCGAAGTCCACGTTGTTATTTGTAGATGATTGAAAAAAAAAACATGAGGGGCGCTGATGAGAATAAAATGGATCGATCAAGGTGCTAAATTTTTCATCTGTCACAGGTCATGACACTCAATGTGAGCAACCCCGAACCCATAACAGTAAGGAATCAACAACTGGAACAGACAGACACTTTTCCATACCTTGGATGCATAGTAACACCAGATGGCGGAGCAAGCAAAGACACCAACAACAGAATGAACAAAGCAAGAACAGCCTTTTATAGTCTAAACAACATCTGGAAGTCCTCTCAGTACAGCACAAGCACAAAATTAAGATTATATCAGGGCTGTGTGCTTTCTTTGCTTCTCTATGGTGCGGAATGCTGGAGAGCAACAGAGAAGGAAATGTCGAAATTGTCCTCTTTTCACACAACATGCCTAAGAAAAATTCACCGAATCTGTTGGCCGAATACCATCACCAACCAAGATCTGCTTACTCGGAGCAAGCAAGAGGACATGCACACCTTCATAGATGGCAGACGCTAGAGTTGGGTTTGCCATGTCCTCAGAAGAGACTCCGATGCCATCACAAAAACAGCAATGCTTTGGATCCCGTGATGGCCACTGACTGCTTTGACGGTCGGCGGCTAAGTATCAAAGAAGAAGA